>CM035841.1:382137968-382702968 GCA_020510985.1 Pholidichthys leucotaenia
TTAGTGAAATTCCCCTCTTTTTCCCATCTCTCTTTTATATAAGATGTGTTGTCTCCTTTTAAGTCTTGAAGACCTTGGTATATTTTAGAAATGTATCTGATCCCTGGGATCCCTTTATATGCCATTAAGAAGACCTTCAGAACACCTGACTGGGCCCTTTCCAAAACCTCCTTTTTAAGTATATTGTTTATGTGGTGTCTAAGCTGGAAGAACCTGTAAAGGTCTTGATTTATTAGGCCTTGTTTTTTCAAATCTTCAAAACTTCTTAAGATTTGCCCTTTAAAAAAATCGTAATATTTTATCAGCCCTTTCTCCTTCCACTTTTTCTGTTTTATTAGGAGTAAAGTCCTGATCATAGGCGATCCATTGCAGAAGTCGATAGGGCTCTTTAGTTTGATTCTCTCTGACTATCTTAAACCAAATTTTTAGCGGGGTCTCTATCCACGGGTTAGTGTTATTCAAAAGCTTAGGTAAGACATTGTTCCCTATTATCGCCTGTAGGGGGATGTCACTTGTTATTTGGCATTCGATCTCCTTCCATTGTGCAGTGTAGACTGGGTTACATATCTCTACTAAAGTTTTAATTTGTGCGGCTTTAAAGTAGTCCCTGATATTTGGCAGCGCAAGCTCACCTTTGTCTTTGTTTAGCTGTAGGGTTCTATATCTGATTCTAGGTCTCTTGCCCTGCCATATGAATCTTGAGATCCTTCTGTCCAGCTCCTGCCATGTTTTTTTGGGAGGTTCTACCGGTATTGTTTGGAAAAGGTATAGAAGACGTGGAAGTATATTCATTTTGACTGCTTCAATTCTTTGTGCAGTACCCAAGAATGGTATCATATTCCATCTTGCTAGGTCAGATTTTATTTTTGTCACCAGTGGATCATAGTTTAGTGATATAATTTTGTTGAGTTGTTTCGGGATATTGACCCCCAGATATTTCATAGATTCCGACTCCCAGTTAGTTTTGAGTTTGCTTAGTGAATAATGATTTGGGTCATAGTTGAATGTTAAAACTTGGGTTTTATGCATATTTAATTTGTACCCCGATAAATCTCCATACTCTGAAAAAACTGAGGTTAGTTCTGGTAAAGAAGTGTCCGGCTGCCCTAGGTATATTAAAATGTCATCAGCAAAGAGTGCTATTTTATGTTCCTTCTGACCAAGTGTAATACCTTGAATTTTTTGGTTTTGTCTTATCCATTGGCTCAGAGGTTTTATGAAGATTGCAAAGAGCAGTGGAGACAGGGGGCAGCCCTGACGACATCCTCTTTCCAGTTCAAAAGATGATGATAAATTACCGTTAATCCTTATTTTAGCTGTTGGTTTTTTATATAATGCCTGTATAGTTCTAATGAAGTTGTTATGAAAATTGAAACTGGATAAGATTCTATATAGAAAAGACCAGTCAACCGAATCGAATGCTTTTTCAGCATCTAATCCCAATATGACTGCATTTAAGTTATATTTTTTTATATGATGAATTATGTGTAAAGTGCGTCGAATGTTGTCTTGTGTCTGTCTTTGTCTTATAAAACCTGTTTGGTCTAAATGAATTAGGTCTGTCAGTATATTTTCTAACCTTTTGGCAAGGATAATGGTAAAAAGCTTATAGTCCTGATTTAGTACACTGATTGGTCTGTAGTTGGAGCACTCTAGTTTATCCTTTTCAGGTTTAGGTATAACTGCAATGACCCCTTCTCTCCAGGAGGGGGGGATTTCCCCTGTGTGGAGGACATAATTAAATGTTTTCAGGAGGAGAGGAGATAGTTGCCGTTTAAAGGTTTTGTACCACTCTGCTGTATAGCCATCAGCTCCTGGGGATTTGTTAGCTTTAAGTTTCATAATTGCTTTTTCCAATTCTTTAGGATGTATTTCTGACAGTAGTGTTTTATTTTGTGACTCCGTAAGTTGGGGAAGGTTTAATGTGTTTAGGAATGCCTCGGATGCGTTTTTATGTTTTTTGTGGGAGTATAAGTTCTTATAGTAATTCTCGAAGTTTTTAAGAATATCCTGAATTCTGAATTTTATTTCCTTTGATACTGGGTCTCTGATTTTGTAGATTGCTCTTTCTGTTTGATGTTTCCTCAATTTATAGGCTAGCAATTTTGCCGATTTACTGCCTGCTTCATAGTATTTTTGTTTCAGAAATGTAAGTTTCTTCTGGATTTCTATTGTGTAGATCTCATTTATTTGGTTTTTAATTTCCTTAATCTTGAGCGAGTCAGTAGAATGAGTGTTGCCTTTGTGTTCTTTTTCTAGGTTCCTAAGTTCTGACTCTAATGTGGATAGTTTTTCTTGTCTTAGTTTCTTTTGGGTTGCCAGTTTTGCAATAATCTTTCCTCTTATTACAGCTTTACATGCATCCCACAGTATTAAAGGGGATACTTCTCCATTATCGTTATCTTCCAAATATCTGAGAATATCTGATTCCAATTCATCTTTCAATGGTCCTTTCAGGACATTTGAATTTAACCTCCAAGAAAATGTATTATTTGTGTATTTTTGGATATTTAAGTCCATGTAGATCGGACTGTGGTCGGAGAGATCCATCAGTCCTATTTTACATGTTTTTACTCTTCCAATGTCTCTATTAAACATAAAAAAATAGTCAATCCTTGAGTAAGATGAATGTGGAGTTGAGTAAAATGTATAGTCTTACACTGGGGTTGAGTTCCCTCCACACGTCACAGATTCCCAATTCTTTTAGTAGCATCCGAGTCTTCCTGTTTTGGGTGTTATTTTGATGTGGGGAATTACCAGAAGCATCCCAGTATGGATTCAGTCTAAGATTGAAGTCCCCACCACATATCACTAAACCTTGAGCTTTAGTTATCATTAGGTCGAATACATTTTTATAAAATTTCCAGTTAGCCCCTGGGGGAGCATACACATTCAGCAGGGTGATATCTTCTCCCTCTAGCCGCCCAGTTACCAAACTGTATCTCCCTTCTTTATCTTTGTGTTCTGATTTTTTTTCAAATGTAATTTTGGTTGATATCAATGTCGCTACTCCCCTCCTCCTCCCTGATTTATATGAAGATGAAGAGATCATTTTAAACCCTTGTCTACTGAGTTTATTGTGTTCCACGTCTGTTAGGTGGGTTTCTTGTAAAAGTATTATTCCTGCTTTGTCTTTTTTCATTTTGCCTAGAATCTTGGATCTTTTAACTGGATTCAGGATTCCTTTTACATTATATGAAATTATTTTGGTTACACCCTGTTTCTCCATTGTGTTGTTTTGTTTAGTATAACTGTGTGGTGGCCCTCTTTTGTGCTACTCAGAAACTGAAAGAACATTAAAAACAAGAAAAACATTAAGAACATAGTGTAAAAAACTTTAAAACAAAAAGCTGTCATAAGAACTTCCTGAGCTGAGGTCTTTTTAAAGACCCTGTAAGAGCCTTGATGGAGTGAAGGCTCTGAGGGAAATTCCTCAAACTCTGTTACGTGTTGAGGGCCCTCTCTTACCACTGAAAGTAGTCCCATGCTTTTAACGTGAGTTTCAGAACCCAATCCAAACTTGTAATGATTTTTTTTTTCCTTTTATGGCTAAACCCTGTGAAATTGTGTGCACCCTCCCACCCCCATCACATCAAACATTCACGCAAAAACAGTATTTGTTAGTATGAGGAGAACATGTGGATTATTGTCACATTTCTATTTTAACAAGTTTTTTTTTTTTTTTTTTTTTTTTTATTACAAAGACTTATTTGTTTCAAATAATATGATTGTTCCATGAAATGTTTTACCACATGCTGAATATGCATCTCCTTTAATGTTTGTTACCTTGTATGAGGGGGGTTGGATGTGCGGATTGATTCAAGAGAAAAAAAAAAAAAAAAGGTCGCTATTCCAACCTGAAAACGGATAGTTTATCCGCGACGCTCTGGTGCTGGGTTTCCCGCTGCTGGTCCGTGGATTTTGAAGGTCTTTGTGTTGTCCATGTTTGCGCTTTGATCTTCTGACTCGGGTCTGCTGCGGGTTTAAATACCGTTACCGGGAGGCCTCTTTTCGCCATGTCAGCTGTTGCTTCTTCCGCCGAATTATAGAGACACGTTTCATCGCCGTAGAAGACCCTTAACTTCGCAGGAAATGGTGTCTGAAAGCGCAATTTCTTCTCTCTTAACACCTTTTTCGCGTCATTGTATTCCCTGCGCTTTTTAAGGACCTCCGGGGCGTAATCGTGTTCCACGTAGACTTTTCTCTCCTGGTGCATAAATCCTTTTTTCTGCCAGGCCAGTCTTACAACCTCTTGTTTTATTTTGAAATTGGAAAATCTTACCAACACCGAACGTGGGGGCGCTTCCGCCGCCGGCCTAGCGGCTAATGAACGATGTGCCTTTTCTATCTTCAAGTCGGTGGTTTGTGGAATATCCAATTTCTCTCTTAGTAAGGATTCCACGCATTCTGCCATTGAGTTAAAACCATTTTCGGTTCCTTCTATCAGACCATGAATTCTTATGTTGTCTCTTCTTTGTTTTCCTTCTTGGTCGGTTAGCTTAGCCTCTATAGCTGCTTGTCTTTTGCGTAGGTCTAGCACAGAATCTTCGAGCACTTTTATTCGATCCTCTGTTTCCAAGATTCGGTTCTCGGCCTGGTCCACTCTGCTGTTTGTCCTTTTCAATTCTTCTCTGAATTCCCGAAATTCGGCCGTAACATCTCGGCGAAATCGTCGTAGCTCCTCAAATAGTGATTTCAGGCTAACCCTTTTGTTAGCTATCACCAGTTCCTCGTCTTCTGAACGGAGATCTTCCAGTTCGGATTCTCCGGCCGATACGTGTCCTGGCCTGGAGAATTTCAGTTTCTTCTGTTTTCCTTTAGACATGATGATTTTGTCTTTTGATTTTCACTCCTCCAAAAATCCGTTAAGTTTGATTTTCAAGGTGTTATCCTGGATTGGGTCTGAGAACTTCAGTGTTAAGCTGCAGTCGCCATGGCGTCCAGACCGGAAGTCAGTCCGTAGATTTTTTACTTTTAAACAATTTAACAATTTCAATGACCTCTCT
Source organism: Pholidichthys leucotaenia (assembly GCA_020510985.1). Classification (NCBI taxonomy): domain Eukaryota; kingdom Metazoa; phylum Chordata; class Actinopteri; order Cichliformes; family Pholidichthyidae; genus Pholidichthys; species Pholidichthys leucotaenia. The sequence goes on from CM035841.1 coordinate 382,142,975, forward strand.
CTCGTCTGTGTTCTTTATGAAAATGGAGTCTTTTATAGCAGTGTTTTTGCTTATTGTATCACCTGTGGGTGCCGTAATGGGTATTTCTCGAGCCAAATTAGGACCAATGTTAACAAAAAAGTTATTAAATTCATCTGCAGGTGAAGCTGCATTCACACTCTGAGTCGTTTTATTATTTTTTGAAAAACTGGTTGGGTAGCTTGTATTTCTGTTTTTATTTCCAAGAATATTGTTAAGTATTGTCCATGTATTTTTAATACTGTCTGTTTTTCTCCAGTTCTTTACTGTAATAGTCTCTTTTACTACATCTTATTATATATGTTAACTTATTTTTGTATGTTTTATACCGCTGCTCTGCTTCTTTTGTCCTTTTCTTTAGGAAAGCTTTATATAATAAATTTTTCTTTTTACACGCCTTTTGTAATCCTTTGGTTAACCATGGCTTATCAGCAAATTTATGTTTAAGCTTTTTCTTTACTAATGGACAATTTTTTTCATAACGAGTGGTTACAATGTTTATAAATGTGTCATAGGCTTCATTTACATCTGATACATAGACTTTTGTCCAGTCTTGCTTCAGCAAGTCTTCTTTAAAAGAACTGATTGCATTTTGTGATTTGTATCTGAACAATTTTAATTTTTTTTCTGTATTGGCCCCTGTGTGGCCATGGATAAGTACAAAGGTTGGCAAATGGTCACTTATATCATTTATCAATAATCCACTTTCTATTTTCTTATCAATAATATTAACAAACAGGTTGTCAATAAGTGTAGCAGTGTGAACTGTGATTCTACTGGGATGTGTTATTGTGGGATATAGACTCATGCTGTACACAGAATTCATGAACTCAGTAATTACATTTTGTTGATATGGATTTAGTAAATCAATATTGAAATCTCCACAAATTACTACCGTTTTCTTACTAGTAATATTATTGTACAGCTCGACTAATTATCTCTGAATGTCTCAATGCAAGTTCCCGGCGTTCTATATATACAACTTATAATTAGATTTTTTGTTTTATCTTGGTCAATGTCAACAGTAACACATTCCAAAATCCCTGGTAGTGCAAAGGATCATTCCATTTACAAGCTTACACTTATACAGGTCATCAATATACAGTGCAACACCACCACCCTTTTTTTGAGATCTGTTAATATGAAACCTCTGATATCCCTCTATTGCCATCAGGGGAGCCTGCTCTTCATTAAGCCAAGTTTCAGAGACTGCGATAGCTGTAAATTTTCTGTCTAGCTGTTTTAAATAGTCCTGAATCTGTGGAAAGTTTTTGTTAAGACTTCTGCTGCTGAAGTGTATTATTGATAGTTTACCATCTAGTTGCACTTGACTTTTGAATTGCTTTTCAGTGTAATATTCACAATGATTATGAATATTATTGAAAAAGTGGTTATCAGGATCAATATCATTTTCCATCTCTTGTAGTTTATGTTCAGCATAATGGCATATTTTCAGAGTTTGAATTTCCTCCCTCTGTGTCAAATGACTTCCTCCAACTGGGGATAATTGATGTCTACTCAAGTCAGTCATAAGTTTTTTTTGTTTGTTTTGTTTATTTTTTTTTTTTTAAAGTACATTGACATGGTATATCAAAAGAACTATTCTTGCCGTATGTGTGGATATGGATTTTTATAGTTCTTAATTTTCTTAAATCAGTGTTCATCTGTATTTATTTTAGTCAGTAACATCTCTGATTATTATACTCTTTGCTTCCTCAGGTGTTCCATTTAGTTTGACCCAAACTCTACAATTTCTTGTCCATGTTGCCTGCATCTTATTTTGTCTTTTCAGCATCCGTGCTTGCCGTGCTATTTCAGCATTAGTTTTTGTTAGATGTTCATTTAGGTAAACTTCTGTTCCCCATAGCTTTCTGGCCTGCCTCAGTATGTCATTCTTTACCCTTCTGTTCACAAAGCGCATCACAATTGATTTCTTTGTTTTATTATCTTTTCTGGGTAAAGCATGACAGGCTGAAATTGCATTTGCTTCGACCTTTATATTTCTACTATCAAGGAACTGAAGCACCTGGTTTTCCAGGGAGACTGATTCACTCAGGGGAGCATCCTCTCCTCTCAATCCTGCTGTAGCATGAGCATATGATTGATATTTAATGTCTAGTCCACTTATAATTAAATCATCCATATGAGAATATTGTTCAAGATCCTCGACGCGTCGCTCCAAGTCTGCAATTTTTTTTTGTCTTTTTCCTTAATTGATAATTTTAATTCTCGGACTTCTTCCATTAGCCCTATTATTTTAGCCTGCTGACTAACCACTTTGGTCAGTTCTTCTGACAAGAAGTTCAGAGATTTTTTGATCTCTTCCATTTCCTCCTTCTTTGGTGGCATTTTTACTGACCTGTGGATAGTAAAACAATCTCTGCTGGTGTCGCCGGTATCCGATCCGACGACCTCAAATCCAGCTGGGCCTCAGCTAGCCCCCTCCGCTGCTAGTCCTGCTGCTTACCGCCGCCGTAACCGAGCTCCTGTCCAGCCGAGGTACCGGAAGCTCCTCCACCGAGTCCCGCCGCCCACCGCCGCTGTAGCCGAGCTCCGATCCTGCTTCTGTCCAGCTGGGGTCCCAGTAGATCCTCCGCTGAGCCCTGCCACCTACCGCTGTCTGCCTCAGTAGTTCCTCCGCCAAGCCCCGCCGCTGCAACTGGGCTCCGGCTGGGGCCCCGGTGGTCCTCCACTGGTCCCCGTCTCCCACCACCGCTGCAGTTGAACTCCGATCCGGCTCCTGTCCAACTCTCCTCGGCTTGTTCCTCCGGCAAGCCACAATCACCGGGGACAGAGTCGCTTCTCCGTGTCGGTGCTAGGTGCTACGACTAGCTATGGCATTAGCTATAGCGTTAGCCTAGCAAACACTTCGGTTTAAGCGCAGCAGCGAACCACGAAAAGAAATGCCAATCAGTTCACTCACGAATGAGAGAAGTCCCAAATGTCCAATTCTCACAGCAAGCGCAAAACAACTCTTAAAAACAGAGATCAAGTCTGACCCCCGAATCCAGACCGGCTGAACCACAACTAAAAAAATGTATTTAAGCTGAGCCTGCAAGACTGAGACCACTCACTCCTGCACAGAGTGAGTGAGTTTTTCCTGAAGATGTTGAAGGTAAATAAGGCTGGCCTGTGAAACTGTCCTTTCTGAATAAATTTAAAAGAAAAAAATATATTCTGCAATATCGGGAAAATACACTTAGTGAAAATTCAGAAATATTGTGATATCATTTTTAGGCCATATTGCCCACCCCTACACGTACTATCTATAAATTCTCACAGTGTCTGCAGCTGGGGGGACACAATCAAATTTAATGCCTCACATTCAAAAAAGGAATGTGACCAAATCAAAATTTTAATTTCATCTTGCAATCTACTAAACTGAAATTACTGCAAATTTTGAGTTACTAATCCAGCTCACTTTAAATTTGCACTTCAAGAAAGATCCATGTTGCTACTTGATGATTAAGTCGACTACATCAGCAAACTGACCTTTAAGCGTGCTCCAGACTCCTTCTCAAGTTCACGAATTTTTGATCCTCCATGACCTGTGAAAAGAACAGTTCAAATAAAAATACAGAAGCTGATGGTGGCTTATTAGCTGGTATAGTGCACGTGTTTGAGTCGAAATGGGTATAAACACTAAATACAGAAACTCTTTAAAGAATCTGAGTAAACCTGTAGCTTTGTCTCCCGAAACTGAATAAATATAAACTTTAAATAGGGTTAAAACCTTCCTTTTTGACATAGCCTACAGTTAGGGTGGGATCAGGTGACCCTGAACCCTCTTAGTTATGCTGCTAATAGGTTTAGACAGCTGGAGGATCACAATGCACTGGGCTTCACTCCTTTCTTCATTCTCAATGTAATATTTTTGCTGGTCATTAACATCTGTTTATTCTCTCCCATAGATTGAGTCCCCATCGTGCTGTTTGCTCTCTACATGCCTGTTCTTTTCTTCTTCTCCTCTATCCGCCCCCCAGCCAGTTGCAGCAGATGACTGCCCCTCCCTAAGCCTGGTTGTGTTGGAGGTTTCTTCCTGTTAAAAGGGAGTTTTTCCTCTCTACAGTCACCAAGTGCTTGCTCACAGCGGATCGTCTGATTGCTGAGGCCTTTCTGCAATTGTGGGGATTTTCCCTACAGTTGAAAGTGTCATGAGATAACTGTTGTTGTGAAATGGCGCCATATAAATAAAGTTGAATTGAATTAAACTGGACTTTCATTCAGTGACCAGAAGGTGTCACTGCAGTTTGCAATGATTCCATCTGAAACTGGTTCAAGCTTCTGAAGGTTATGTTCAATACCAAACAACAGATTTGTTATTAAACCTACATAACTTCGGAGACTTCCGGGAAGATGGCGGAGAGACATAACGCTTAAACAGAGAGCTCTCCCTAGTCGGATTAAAAATCTTTGGTAAATGGCCAACTCGACATAAATGGATCAATAAACCAAGGGATGAAAACACGAAGAAGCCGGGCACACGGACAAAAGCAGGGTAAAACTAAAGAATCCCTCTTCAACAATGCAGGAGAAATCGCTGAACACGAGGCCCAAAAAAAACGAGGTGACTACAGCAGAGAAAATGGAGGACGCCAAACTCGATATTATGAACACTGGCTTCGCCAATATAAGTAAAGACATTAAAGACTTCAAGCGACAACTCCAACAGGATTTAACGGCTCTTAAGGAAGAACTGAAAAAAGAGATGGAGGAGGAAATTATGGGTCTCCGAAAAGAAATGGAACGCCAGCTAGCTGAAACCATGGAGGAGCTGCGCACTCAACGGACGTGTTTGGCAGAAGCACAGGCTCGAATATCAGATTTGGAAGACTGGAAGACCGAGGCAAGCGAGCGGCTGCAGACCCTGACGGCACAAACACAGAGGATGCAGGAAAAAATAACCGACCTGGAGAGCAGGTCCAGGCGGAGCAATATACGCATCTTCGGGATTCCGGAGGGCATTGAAGGCAACTCGATGATGAAATTCATGGACCAATTCATAAAAAAAGAGCTTGATCTACCCGATGAAACAGACCTGCAGATCCAACGAGCGCACAGAGCCTTGGCACAGAACCCGAATCCAAACTCTGCACCCAGGTCAGTTGTGGTAAACTTTCTAAAATACGACGTAAAAGAAAGAATCCTGACAAGCGTGGAAAAAAAAGATACGAGTTGGCGATAAACAGATATTCTTTGACCATGACTACCCGACAGAAATTGTGCAGCAACGAAAGAAATATGCCAACATTAAAAAAATCCTGAAAGAGAAAAAAATTAGATTCCAAACGCCGCTAACGAAGATGAGAATTCATTGGGATGACGGCGTGAAAACCTACAACACGGCCAGAGAGGCAGCGTGGGCCATGATGGAGCGAGGCTTTGTGGTGAGCGTACCGGAGGAAGCGGCTGGAGCAGCGGCGGAACGGAGCGCACCAAGACAGCCGGAATGGAGACGAGTGAACGGCAGAGGGCGGGAGACGGACGTGGCGCACCGGGCCCAAGAAAAACTGCAAGGCTTTCAACGGAAAGCCTAGATTATAACAAAGATCAAGAAGGACACAGAAGAAATGAGGGCCAAGAAGACAAGGTGTAAGAGAAACAAACGGCTAGGAGAGGTTTAAGTGATTTTTGTTGGACATTTCTAGACTAATGACTATTACTTGGATAGTAAATACAGGTCTAGGGAGGGCCCCTCACACGGTGAGGACATTCCCTCCACCCACCAACAGGGACCAGTGGGCAGAAAAAGGCCCAAAGTACGGAGGTCGAGATTCGTTAATGTGTTTTTGTACAAATATGTGTTAGTTTTGTTGTTAAAGGGGTTAGGAGCACAAGTTAAAAAAAAAATGGAAAAATATGAATATGGTTAAAAATCTTAAGATGACATTAAACGTGAATGGTCTGAACTCACCTTTTAAAAGGGAAAGAATAATAAGAAAATTCAAGAAGGAAAAAGCCAAAATTATATTTATGCAAGAGACACATTTGAACAAGACAGAACATGAGAAACTAAAGAGATTTGGCTATAAGAACTCCTACTACAGTTCAGTTAAGGGAGGAACTAAAAGGGGGGTTATGATACTAATTTCAAATAAAATACAATTTGAATGTGAACAAGAAATCCAGGATAAAGAAAGCAGATATGTAATAATAAAGGGAAGAATAGATGGTATGCAGATCACATTAGTGAACATCTATGCCCCACCAGAAAGTGACAAGGGTTTTTTTCAACAACTGTTTGATCTCATAGCAACACACAGTGAAGGAGTCCTAAGTTGTGGAGGAGACTTAAATGCCGTCATGGATCATGAAGTTGACACAACAAGTGTTAAGAAGACAAAAAAACATGTAACAAAGTTCATAAGAACCTCACTGGCAGAAATGGGTATGGTAGACATATGGAGGGACCTGCACCCACTCAAAAAAAGACTATACACATTATTCAGCAGTCCATAAAGTACACTCTAGAATAGATTGTCACCTTCATTCACAAGGAAGTAGACACAGGGTGAGAAATTGTCGGATTGGAGGGGCAGAAATATCAGATCATAATCCTATATACATGGAAGTATATTTAAACAATAGAAAACGACAAACAACATGGAAACTTAATGTAGGACTATTAAATGATGAGAAAATGAAAGAAAGAATAAAGGTAAACATAAATGAGTATATTGAGGAGAATGATAATGGAGAAGTGGACCCAACAATACTATGGGATGCACTAAAAGCCGTGTTAAGAGGTAAATTAATTGTTGAATCAGGAAAAGCAAATAAGTCTAAACTGGAATCATATGAACAAAGATGTGAGAGACTGAGGGAATTAGAACGTAAACATCAAAGCACAATCGACCCAAAAATATATCAAGAAATTAAGGAAGAAAAAATAAAGATAAAAGAAATACAAATAGATGAAATTGAAAGGAAAAATAGATATTTAAAACAAAAATATTATGAAACGGGGCCAAAGGCCACAAAACTGCTGGCAAAACGGTTAAGAAAACAACAAACAGTGAATAATGTATATAAGATTAAGGACCCCATCACAAATAAAACCACAGTTACCCCAGAAAACATCGAAGAAATATTCCATAAATTCTATCAAGAAGTATACTCGCAACCTGAAGAGACAAATGTTAAGGATATTAAAAAATTTCTATGCACATTGGACTTGCCATCAATAGGAAACCAACAAAATGAAAAGCTAACAGCAGAAATAACAACACAAGAGATTAAAGATGTGATTAAGTCACTTAAAAACGGTAAATCACCAGGTAGTGATGGATACCCATCTGAGTTTTATAAACTGTTTATAGAAGAACTCACGCCACAGCTCCTAAAGTCATTTAATTGGACATTAAGCAACAACAAAACACCTCCATCATGGAACGAAGCCATTATTTCAGTTATTTTAAAGCCAGGGAAAGATAGGGAACAATGTGGAAACTATAGGCCAATCTCTTTATTAAATGTGGATTATAAAATATATACAACAATTACCTGTAAACGAATAAAGACATTCTTGACGGAATTGATAGAGGATGATCAAACTGGTTTCGTAGAGGGACACCAAACACATGATAATATCAGGAGAACAATACATATAATTAATCAAATACATAAAGAAAAGAAAAGTGCAGTAATAATGAGTTTAGACGCAGAAAAAGCATTTGATAGGGTTAATTGGATGTTCCTATATAATGTGCTGGAACGCTTTGGATTTAACGAAAAATCAGTACAATGCATAAAGACACTGTATCAAAAACCTGTGGCAAGAATCAAGATAAACGGTAGCTTAACAGACAAAGTAAATATACAAAGATCAACTAGGCAGGGATGCTGCCTATCGCCCACCTTGTTTGCTCTGTTCATAGAGCCACTGGCTCAAGCGATGCGACAAAATAAGAAATTAAAAGGTGTAACAATAAAGGGAGCGGAACACAAGATTGGGCTATTTGCAGACAATATTATAGTTTACCTTGAACAACCAGATGAATCAATAATGGAAATGATGGACTTGATAGAAAATTTTGGAAAATTATCAGGATACAAGATAAACATAACAAAAACACAAATACTGACATTCCACTATAACCCTTTAAACCAGATAACTGATAAGATCAAACTAAACTGGAAACAAAAAGAAATAAAATACCTTGGAGTGAACATACCTAAAGATTTAAGCAAAATCTATAAAGCAAACTATGATAGGTTAGAACAAGAAATAAAAAAAGATATTGATAGATGGTCAATCTTAAATATGGATCTGAATTCAAAAATTAAGACAGTCAAAATCAGCATACAACCTAGACTGCTTTACCTCTTCCAAGCTCTACCAACAGAGATTCCTGGTGCCCAGTTGTCAAAGTGGGACAGGATGATATCGAGATTTGTTTGGGGAGGTAAAAAGCCAAGAGTGAAATATAAAACTCTCCAATTACCAAAAGAGAAAGGAGGCATGGGTCTACCGAGTCTAAAGGAATATTACTACTCAGCACAAATAAGATATATCATATGTTGGTGCAACGGAGGATATGAGGCAAAATGGAAAGAAATGGAAAAGGAAATTGAGGGACTCCCAGTACAAAGCATAATAGGAGATAAGGATGCATATAAGCAAATCAAACAAATAGACCCAATCACTAAGTTTACTTTGGAACTGTGGTATAAAATAGTACAAAAGTATAATATAAAGGAGGACATAAAACTATTGAAATAGGTAGCATTTGACAGTCAGTTTGAACCGGCAAAGCAAGATAGGGGATACAAAAATCTGGTGAACAAGGGAATCACAACATGGGGCAATATCAGAAAAAAAGATTTCGGGAGTTTTGTAAACATGAGAAGAAAATTTAAACTAGAAAAATCTGAATTCTTCAGATATCTGCAGATGAGAGATTATTATATGAGGAAGATTAGGCATAACCTCCACACAGATGTGAGCGAGATTATACAATTCATATTAAGCTCGTATGCAGGAAATAAAATAAGAATTATTTCAAAGCTATATCAGAAACTTACGGCAAACAAACATTCAAGTATCTATATAAAGGAGAAATGGGAGAAAGAGCTAAATTTAAACATAACAGAAGAAAACTGGCAAGAAATATGGAAAACACAACACACATCAAGTTCAAGGACATGGAGGGAATTTGGATGGAAAAACCTGATTCGCCATTTCATTACACCACAGATTCAAAGAAAATATACAAATACCCAATCTATATGCTGGAGGGGCTGTGGGGCTCAAAATGCAGACCACTCACATATGTTTTGGAAATGCTGCAAAATCTCATCATTCTGGAAATCTATACATGTGACAATACAGAGGATATTAGGATATAATATACCAATGAACTGTAACTTGATGTATTTATGTGATCTTAAAAGAGACAATATAATACAGGCTGAGGAAGTATCTAGTTAAAATCTTGCTGATTGCATGTAAAAAAAAAAACAATCACAAGAAAATGGCGATCAGAAGTTCTTCCTGACCAAGAGCAATGGACTGACATTGTTGAGGATATACGTCTGATGGAAAATCTAACATATCGACAAAGAATGCAAGAAGGACAATATGAAAAAAAAAATGGTGGAAATGGACACACTACAAAGTGCAACAACGAGACAGAAATTGAAAGAATAACCAAAGACACTGGAAAAACCAGAAGAATTATGAGATGGAAACTAAAAACTTGATGCTCCAACATTTGCCCCCCCCCCCTTTTTTTCTTTTTTTCCCCCCCTTTCTTCCTCTAGCTCCTTTTTTTTTTTTTTTTTTTAATATAGAGACTGTGATCTGAATGTAATATGTGTGATGAAAAATGAATAAAAATCAAAGTTACAAAAAAAAAAAATACTCCCAAATATTTATAGGAACTAACCTGTGTTAGTGTGGTTGTGGATGACCACAGGCCTGTGGTCACCAACTCCCCGAGGGTCAAACGCCATCTCCTTTGTTTTATCAGTATTCAAAATGAGATGACTGTCATCACACCAATCGACAAACCTCTGAATTTCTATAAAATAGCTTGACAGATCATGAGTCTTTTGAAGTAGTGATAAAATAGCAGTGTCATCAGAAAATTTAATAATTTGATTGCCTGGATAGACACTTCTGCACTCATCAGTGTACAAGGTGAACAAAAATGGTGAACTAACACAGCCTTGGGGAGCTCCTGTGCTGAGGGTTCTGGATTTAGATAAAGTTCCATTTACACTAACTTGCTGTTTACGATAAGTTAAAAATGAGTGGTACTATTTAATAATGACAGGATGCACTTTTAAATCATTTTACCTCTTAATTAAAAGGTGTGGCTGCAGTGTGCTAAAAGCTGAACTAAAATCAACCAATAAAAGACGTGCATATGAGGTTGTCTCCTCCAAATGTTTAAACACAGAATGAGCTAAGGTTAAAATGGCATCCTCTGTACTTCTATTATTTTTATAAGCAAACTGCAGAGGATCCAAAAGTCCTCCAAAATCAGTTTTCAGAATGTCAATGACAATCTTCTTGAGGCACTTCATTACCAGTGAGGTCAGTGCAACAGGACGATAGTCATTATTCTCTTTGCAGCTTGCTTTTTTTGGTACAGGTATTATAATACAGCTTTTCCAAATTACTGGGACAGAACACGTATCTAAAGACTTCTGGTAGATGGGACTCCAGGCTTCTGCTAGCTCCTCACTACATGACTTCAGTAAGCGCCCAGAGATCCCGTCTGGTCCAGATGCCTTCCTGGGGCACATACGTGAGAAAAATCTTTCCACAACATGCTGGTCAACTATAATTTTTTCAGAGCCTAATACTGATATAGCGTCCAGAGCAGCTTTTTGTTCATGAGAAAAATCTCTAGTCTCAAATCTGCAAAAGAAATTATTCAACTCGTTTGCCTTTTCTTCCTCATTCATTACATTAATGCAGCTTTTGGATGGAGTCGTCTTTGTCATTACTTTAACTGAGTCCCACAATTTCCTAGAACTTTTTCCCTAGGCATTCAGATTCAAATTTCTTCCTCGTCTCATCTCTAGCTGTTCTTAATTTGTAATTAATTTCTTTCTGTATATTTTTCACACTTAACATGTCCCCATTCTTAAAAGCAATCTTTTTCTGTACTATGCACAGTTTTAATTCCTTGGAAATATAAGACTTATTATTAGGGTACATAGTGATTACTTTCTGAAGTAAAACATTTTCTTTACAGAATTTTATGTACTCAGTTATGGTATCTGTGGCCTCCTCCAACTCCCAAGTTATGGAAGAGTCCCCAGTCGGTACAAGAAAAACAACCTCTCAAAGTTTATATGCCTTCATTGTCCCATATGAAGACCGTCTTTGTCTGTGGTTTGCTGCTTTTAAGCAAAGACTTGCAAATAGGAATCAGATGAACAGCATTATGGTCTGAGGACCCCAATGGGGGCTTAACCCTTGCTATATAGGCATTTTTGACGTTCCCATAGCATTTGTCCAAAATATTTTTCCCCCTTGTACTGCAGTTCACATACTGGCTGAAGCCAGGCAGTGCCACATCCAGTTTGCAGTGATTAAAATCCCCTAAAATCAAACAAGGTGCTTCAGGAGTGAGTTCCAGTTGTCTGTGTACACAGTCCACGATAGCGTTCGCCGCAATGAAAGCGTTCCCGCTGGGTGGGATATAAACGGTGCATAATAAAATGTTTCCAAATTCACAGGGGAGATAAAATGGTCTCAGGCTTAAGCACAGCAGTTCTATGTCCGGGGTACAAAGCGACTCTCTCGTAGTGAACTGTGAACACCATTTGTTCTTAACGTACACACAAATACCTCCTCCTTTGATCTTACCGGAGAGCGCGTCCCTGTCCTGCCGCACCAGGGAGAAGCCATCCACAGATAAGAGCGAGTCGGGTACGTCCTCTTGAAGCCACGATTCCGTGAAAATGAGCAGGCATGACTCCTGGTACTCGTATAGGAACCTGGCGTTAATTTTGAGTTCCTCCATTTTGCTCTTCAGTGAGCAGACATTACAGAGCAACATGGATGGCAGTGGTGGCCTGTTCTCTCTCCTCCGCAGTCTCTGTTGTACTCTGCCACGTCTCCCTCTCTTCCGCGACCGGCTTCTACGTCCTCCCGTCAGATTTCGTAAGAGCTCCCTAGGCAGGAGGGGTGCCGAGACGTGGCTGGAACGAAGAAGCAGAAGCTGGTCTCGAGTATAGCTCAGGAGCGTGGTCAGCCTCATGTCCCAATCCACTTGGGTACAGTGGCATATTATCCCGAGCAACCAGATCACAAGCAGTCCCTTTAGCAAAAACGTCATTATGATACTACAAACTGAGCACTAAAAACTAAGTACTACAAGTATACACACACAGTAGCAGCACAGGATAGCCCGGGTCGCAGCAGAGCAGCGCTACCAGCAGCGTCCATGTTGGGGGGGGAAAAAAAAAAAAAAAAATTGGCATCAGGTTCCAATATGCGGCTAGTGCTGTGGAAGCAGCATCCAGGGTTTCCTCTGGCAACATTTCTGGGTGGCGAACCCGCCACGGCTGAAAATTTTCCACCACTTTGTCAGGAAATATAAATTTAAGAAAAATGTATGAAGAAATGATGGTCCACAAGAGCGCACATGAACAACATGCATGACCATGGTCATCCGCACGGAGTTCAGAAGTGCCACGCCCACGTGTTCCAGTCAGCAAGCAGATTGCGTCGCTGTCCGAGAGAAATACAAGCTTATTAAAGTACTTTAAATGCAGAAAAAAATCAGAAGAGGTAAGCAGTGAAGGCATTTATCATGGTTTTAACCCGCTGCTAACGGCAGCAATAATGGAAGAGTCACTTAGCTAACACGTGTGGTTAGTTTTTTGTTTTTCTTATTTCAGACAAGAATAAAAAGATGTTTTTACCTTTACCTTAGTTAATATTAACTAATTTATGTTTATTATTATGTACCTGGCAAGTTAAGATGACCGAAATTCACAAAGTCAATGACTAATCCGGCAGCAGCCTTCAGACAAACTAAACGTGCCAACATTTGGATTTCAAAATAAGGGAGGTTTTTCCTGCTGTCTGGTTGGTGAGATTTCTAAAAAAAAAAAAAAAAAAAAAAAAAAAAACCTATAAATATACAGAAATATTGTAACAGAAATAAATGCATCTTTGGTCATTTAAGTTAATTTATTTCATGAAATACAATTTTATTAATGTTTTTTTCTTTGAAATCAGAGCTAATTTATTGTTCTGTTCTGGCTCTGCAAAATTATGGTCTAAAATGTAAACTGTTATAAAAAGTAAAAAGAAAAAAATTAACAGTGTTTCAAATTTATTAAAAAAACTAATTTTATTTTAAAAAACAGACAAATTAGCCATAACATAATCCAAATTTATAATAAAATCTCAAATGTACAAGAAAAGTCAATTTTACAAGAGGAAATTACAAATTTGAGGAAAATGGTTTCAAATTTAGATAAATTTAGAGAGAAAAGTAGAAAACTATAAGAAAATTGTTATAAATTTTGGAGAAAAACCTCAAACCTTCAAGACTGAAGTCATTACTCAAGTTTTAAGTGGGTGCTCTTTGTACCCTTAACTAGAAAATTTTGGTTGTCCCATTTTTAATTTACATGACACTTGATATTTTCTAACCTGTTTGTATACCACCATAGACAGAGAGAGAACCTGAATTAGACAGAGCTCAGAGAGGGAAAGATGAGACAGAAGAGAGGAGCCAAGGAGAGGAAAGGGTTTAGGCAGAGGGTCCAGGAGAGGTGAGAGCAGAGGAAGGAGAGAAGGATGACACCAGTAAAAAGCCCAAACACAGGACGTCTGGATGGGACCCCAACTGGCCCAATATTCCAACATTCAAGCCTCGGTTGTACAATACTTCAAATGGTAGGTTCCATATGCAAAGTTACTGTGCAAAAATTTTTTAAAAAAAAAGAAGTAAATAAACAGCATAAAATTAACATATTCCAATTACAATAGTGTTATGCATTTTCCACCTGTGGTAAATTCAGTTGATTGGACCTGATTTGGAAAGGTACACACCTGTCTATATAAGGTCCCACGGTTGACAGGTGTGTCAGAGCACAAACCAAGCATGAAGTCAAAGGAATTCTACGTAGACCTCCGAGACAGCATTGTCTCGAAGCACAAATCTGGGGAAGGGTAGAGAAAACCTTCTGCTGCTTTGAAGGTCCCAGTGAGCACAGTGGTCTCCATCATCCATAAGTGGAAGAAGTTCACAACCACCAGGACTCTTCCTAGAGCTGGCTGGCTGTCTAAACTGAGTGATCAGAGGAGAAGGACCTTAGTCACGGGGGTGACCAAGAACCTGATGGTCACTCTGTCACAGCACCAGCGTTCTTCTGTGGACAGAGAAGAACCTTCCAGAAGGACAACCATCTCTGCAGCAATCCACCAATCAGGATTGTATGGTAGAGTGGCCAGATGGAAGCCACTCCTTAGTATAAAAGGCACATGGTAGCCCGTCTAGTTTGCCAAAATGCACCTGAAAGACTCAGACCATGAGAAACAAAATTCTCTGGTCTGATGAGACAAAGTTTGAACTCTTTGGCATTAATACAGAACAGAACAGGTACAAGCCCTAAATTTAAAAATTCAAGAAAAAGACAAAAAAATTATGGACCTGGAGCAACACGGGCGTCTTTTGGAGCAACGCGTCGAGGATCTTGAACAAGGTTCTCGTATTGATGACCTAGTTATAAGTGGACTAGACATCAGATATCAGTCCTACGCCCATGCCACAGTAGGACTGAGTGGTGAAGATGCACCCATGAGTGAGTCAATGTCCTTAGAAAATCAAGTGTTTCAGTTCCTTAATGATAAAGACATTAAGGTAGAAGCCAATGCAATCTCAGCCTGTTATGCTCTACCGAAGAAAGATAACAAAACAAAGAAATCAATTGTGATGCGCTTTGTGAACAGAAGGGTAAAGAATAACATACTGAGGCAGGCAAAAAAGCTAAAGGAAACTCAAGTTTACATAAATGAACACCTGACAAAAAAAAACGCTGAATTAGCACGACAGGCACGGATGCAAAAAAAACAAGATAAGATACAAGCAACTTGGACAAGAAACTGTAGAATTTGGATTAAACTAAATGGATCACCTGAGCAAGCAAAAAGTATTATGATCAGAGATGCTACTGACTTAGATAAATACAGATGAACACTGATTAGAAAATTACGAGCCAATGATAATCCATACTCATACACACGATAAGAATAGTTCTTTTGATACACCATGCCAAAGTACTTTAATAAAAATAACCAAAACAAACAAAAACTTATGACCGACTCAAGTAGACATCAATTATCCCCAGTTGGAGGAAGTCATTTGACACAGAATGAGGAAACTCAAACTCTGAAAACATACCATTATGCTGAACATAAACCACAAGAGATGGAGAATGATATTGATCCTGATAACCACTTTTTCAACAATATTCATAACCACTGTGAATATTACACTGAAAAACAATTCAAAAGTCAAATGCAATTAGATGGTAAACTATCAATAATACACTTCAATAGCAGAAGTCTTAACAAAAACTTTCCACAGATTCAGGACTATTTAAAACAGCTAGACAGAAAATTCACAGCTATTGCAGTCTCTGAAACTTGGCTTAACAAAGAGCAGGCTCCCCTGATGGCAATAGAGGGATATCAGATGTTTTATATTAACAGAACTCAAAAAAAGGGTGGTGGTGTTGCACTGTATATTGATGACCTGTACAGGTGTAAGCTTGTAAATGAAATGTCCTTAGCACTACCAGGGATTTTGGAATGTGTTACTGTTGAGATTGACCTAGACAAAACAAAAAATCTAATCATAAGCTGCATATATAGAACACCGGGAACTTGCATTGAGACATTCAGAGATAAATTAGTCGAGCTGTACAATAATATTACTAGTAAGAAAATGGTAGCAATTTGTGGAGATTTCAATATTGACTTACTGAATCCTCATCAACAAAATGTAGTTACAGAGTTCATGAACTCTATGTACAGCATGAGTCTATATCCCACAATAACACATCCCAGTAGAATCACAGTTCACTCTGCTACACTTATTGACAACCTGTTTGTCAATGTTTTCGATAAGAAAATAGAAAGTGGATTATTGATAAATGATGTAAGTGACCACTTGCCAACCTTTGCACTTATCCATGGCCACACGGGGCCCAACGCAGAAAAAAACTTCAAAATCGTTCAGACACAAATCACCAAATGCAATCAGTTCTCTTAAAGAGGACTTGCTGGAGCAAGACTGGACAGAAGTCTATGTATCAGATGTAAATGAAGCCTATGACACATTTATAAACATTGTAACCACTCTTTATGAAAAAACTGCCCATTAGTAATAAAAAAGCTTAAACACAAATTTGCTAATAAGCCATGGTTAACCAAAGGACTACAAAAGGCGTGTAAAAAGAAAAATTCATTATATAAAGCTTTCCTAAAGAAAAGAACAAAAGAAGCAGAGCAGCGGTATAAAACATACAAAAATAAGTTAACATATATAATAAGATGTAGTAAAAGAGACTATTACAGTAAAGAACTGGAGAAAAACAGAGACAATATTAAAAATACATGGACAATACTCAACAGTATCCTTGGAAATAAAAGCAGAAATACAAGCTACCCAACTAATATTCCAAAAAATAATAAAACGACTCAGAGTGTGAATATCGCTTCACCTGCAGATGAATTTAATAATTTTTTTGTTAACATTGGACCTAAACTGGCCCGAGAAATACCCACTACGGTGCCAACAGGTGATACAATATGCAATAACACTGCTGTAAAAGACTCCATCTTCATAAAGAACACAGACGAAAGAGAGGTCATTGAAATTGTTAAATCGTTCAAAAGTAAAACATCTACTGACTGCGATGGTATCGACATGCTACTAGTCAAAACTGTTATCGAATGCACAGTAAAACCACTGACGTGTATCTGCAACCTGTCTCTCCAATCAGGTATATTTCCCAATGCAATGAAAATAGCTAAAGTAATTCCGATATACAAGACGGGCGACAGAGGGGAACTCTCAAACTATAGACCAATTTCACTATTACCACAATTTTCCAAGATACTTGAAAAAATATTCTATGAGAGAATTGACAACTTCATACTGAAGAATGATTTATTATGTGAGCAGCAATATGGGTTCAGACACAAGAGGACAACTGCATATGCCCTAATGGAATTTACAGAAAAAATATCAACAGCCATTGAAAATAAAGAGTATTCAGTTGGAGTATTCCTAGATCTTAAAAAAGCATTTGATACAGTAGATCATAATTTATTATTAAAGAAACTACAAAATTCTGGTATTAGAGGTGTAGCACTGTCCTGGTTAAGCAGTTACTTAAAGAATAGATATCAGTATGTATGTGTTAGCAACAAAAACTCAGAGTTGCTGAAGGTCACCTGTGGAGTCCCACAGGGTTCAGTTTTGGGACCATTATTATTCAATATGTATATAAACGATATATGTAAAGTCTCAGAAAAAATGGACTTAATATTGTTTGCCGATGACACTAATCTGCTATGCAGTGGAAACAATTTGGAACAACTTCTGGATACACTCGGGAAGGAATTAGGAAAGCTTAAACTGTGGTTTGATTCAAACAAATTAAAGCTCAATTTAAGTAAGACAAAATTTATAGTCTTTAACAACCATCACAACAATCCAGTACCCAAACTCAGTGTAAATGGTGTAGAGATTGAAAGGGTATCTGAAACCAAATTCCTTGGAGTAATAATTGATAACAAACTGTGTTGGAAGTCACATATTAATTATATTAAAGGTAAAGTCTCCAAATCAATTGCAATATTACACAGAGTGAAATATTTGCTGAATCAACCCACACTATACACCTTGTATCATTCATTAATACTCCCATACATGACATATTGTAATGAAGTATGGGGAAATACATACAAAACAAACATATATCCACTCTTTATGCTTCAAAAGAGAGCTATTAGAATAATAAACAAAGCAGCTTACAGGGAACCAACAAACCCACTTTTTCTTAAACAAAAAACTCTCAAGTTGAAAGATCTGGTTGACTTTAAAACCGCAATAATAATGTTCAAAGTGAAGAATTTATCACTGCCTGCAAATATCCAAAAGTTGTTCCAAACAAGGGAGAAACGATATCACTTCAGAGGAACATGTACAGTATATTTCAAAAGCCTACAGTGAGAACAACCACCAAGCAACACTGTATTTCAGTGCAAGGAGTCAGATTATGGAACGATTATGGACCTGAATTAAAATCATGTACAATGCTTGGACAATTTAAACAAAAACTAAAGGAAGAAATACTCCAAACATATTTACAAGACGACATGTAAACTCACATAAGGATTGACATATCCAGCCTGTGTTGTGTTGTAGGTTAGTTTTTTTTTTTTTTTTTTTTTTTTTCTCTCTGTGACATTCTGTCTTAGATTTGTCTTGAATAGTAACTGCTTAACTTAGCTTAGTTTTCTTTTTTTTTTTTTTCTCTCAGTCACACTTTGTCTTAGCTTTGTTCTAAATTGTAATCACTCTTGTCTTGTTTACTCTTTTTCTTTGAATTCTTGGATGGAATATGGGTGGGCAATATAAGCTGCGGCTTCAGCCATCACCCATTTCGGATAACTCATGTGGAATTGTTTAGTAGAAGGAGTCTTTGTCTAATTTGACCTTGTTGTTATATTATACAGTTTCTTTAACCTGTACTGTATTATCCGAAATAAATAAATAAATTCATTCATTCATTCAATACCAGGAGTCATGTTTGGAGGAAACCAGGCCAATACCATCCCGACAGTGAAACATGGTGGTGGCAGCAGCATGCTGTGGGGATGTTGTTCAGCGGCATGAACTGGGAGACTAGTCAGGCTAGAGGGAAAGATAAATGCAGCAATGTACAGAGACATCCTGGATGAAAACCTGCTCCAGAGCGCTCTTGACCTCAGACTGAGGTGACGGGTCATCTTTCAGCAGGACAATGACCCTAAGCACACAGCCAAGATATCAAAGGAGTGGCTTCAGGACAACTCTGTGAATGTCCTTGAGTGGTCCAGCCAGAGCCCAGACGTGAATCCAATTGAACATCTCTGGAGAGATCTGAAAATGGCTGTGCACCAACGCTTCCCATCCAATCTGATGGGAGCTTGAGAGGTGCTGCAAAGAGGAATGGGCAAAACTGCCCAAAGATAGGTGTGCTAAGCTTGTGGCATCATATTCAAAAAGACTTGAGGCTGGAATTGCTGCCAAAGGTGCATCAACAAAGTATTGAGCAAAGGCTGTGAATACTTGTGTGTGATTTGTCAGCTTTTTGTTTTTAATAAATTTGCAGAATCTCAAAAACAAATTTTCATGTTGTCATAACGGGGTGTTGTGTGTAGAATTTTGAGGAAAAAAAAGAATTTAATCCATTTTGGAATAAGGCTGTAACATAACAAAATGTGGAAAAAGTGAAGCACTGAATACTTTCCAGATGCACGATATGTAATGTGCCACACTTGTGCAAACATATCCTTATCGTCTAATACGGTCAATCACAATTAGCCTAAAATAAGTGGTCCATGGCTACCAAACTGTGCGATGTGCCACCCTAGGCACTAGTCTTCAAGAACCCTTAATTATAGCTGGTCAAAACCCCATGGAGTCTAGGGAAGCACAAGACATTATGTGATGTGGCACACTTGTGGAAACATACCCTTCACCATTACTAAGGTCAATCACTATGACTCTGCCATTAGTGGCCCAGTACTACCAAATGATAAGGGTGGGACTCACGATACTTGGGTCACGATACAATCCTATCATGATTCAACAATAATCGCCATATCAAGAATCAAGATCTCATATTTCAAATTTTTTCACCTTGTTCAACCTCAAATCATGTCCAAAAGTAAAACTGTTGACATCTCTTTCATACAAGTCTGACCTTAGTGGTCCAGGGCTAACAAATAACACACTGAAGGCAGGAAAAACGGTATTGTAATAACTATGCCAGGCCACTAGAGGCGGCAGTGCGACTTTTTTTTTTGGTTTACAGCACATGGATGATTTCCTGTCACAGTCACTCTCTAGCTGAGAGATGTAGGCTGTCTCAATTCAGGTGTTGCAGCCTCATGGACCGTGGTCCTGGAAGCCAGAACACAAAGGTCAGGTAGGCTGCATCTAAAGGCTGATATATGGCTGTTAAATAAGACTGTCTAGTCGTGTATGTTTGCTTGGCCACGCATTACCCTGTTGCCTAGCAACCATGACAGCATCCGTTGAGGTTTTTTTCCTGACATTTTTGACAGAGAAAGAACTTAATTTTTATCTTCATTATTGTATTTTCTTTACCTTTTACTCGAGAATCTTCACCAGACAGAGAGGACCGTGACAGCTAAAATAAGATTAACTCATGTTAAAGTCAGCAGGTAAGACTAAGGTAAATTAAAACCACAAAATAGGTAAATCAATTTTTACTTCTTTAAATACACTACTCACAAAAAGTTAGGGATATTTGACTTTCGGGTGAAATTTCAGGATGCACCTAAAATGCACTACTATAAGCTTTATAGATGAACTTAATTTGACCTTCTCTAACCTTGCGAATGCACATGTCCAGCTGTTCAATGTTTCAGTACTTGCAGCATAACTTGCTGTTCTCCAACATGGTGCTTAATGGCAAAATTCACAACAGGTGTTTGATCCATGAATTGACCAATAAATTTTCAGGTTCAATTAGAATTTGGATTTAAACAGTCCTTTTCATCATGCTGTTCACATTTTGACATCATGAGTAGGGCTGGGAACGGTTCCTAATTTCCAGAATAGATTCTGATTTGATCCTGATTCAATCTGGGAAATTACCATTTTAATAGCCATTTTACTTGCCAGGAAAAGAAAAAAAAATCTTCCAAGACCTAATGCTGCAAATATTACCAAGAATACTCTTAACTTTGTTAATACATAAATTATCACATAAAGAACTGACCCCAAATCAGTTACAATAATGCACTTTTTATTATTGAACTTGAGATTTCACAAAGTGCTCACAAGTGCTTTCTTTAGTCCAAAGGGTGTGTAGTGTCAAGTTAACAACCCAGAGTCAGTAAACAAATTCAACGCATGACGCATGTATACATAATCCTGTGGGCTATATTAATCATATATTCCATAACCTACATATGTTGAAGCATGTGGAAATGTTTGGTAATTACATATGTAAAGCAATTTCACACCTCTGAAAGGACAAAGACTCTCAACCGCCAAGTGAAGAACAAAGACGTTCCCAGACACTGCGGTGGAGACCGGAGGAGCTACCCTCACCCCCCTAGGGCGAAGAGAGGAAGTACCAAGACAATGGGGGGATTAAGATAATGAGGGATGTCAGCCTTTGTTATGCATGCCTTTTGTTATGTGCAAGTATAAAGT
This sequence comes from Pholidichthys leucotaenia, assembly GCA_020510985.1. Lineage (NCBI taxonomy): Eukaryota > Metazoa > Chordata > Actinopteri > Cichliformes > Pholidichthyidae > Pholidichthys > Pholidichthys leucotaenia. The sequence continues at coordinate 382,164,433 of CM035841.1, forward strand.
CAGTGAGCCGGAGATATTCGGTCTCTTTTTCCTTCTGCTACCTCTGCAGTAGATGAGACTTGTTAGGAGAGCTGATAAATAAACTTTGGTTTATATATCAAATCGCCTCATCATTTCAAGCTCTTCTACACTGGTGACCCCTGACGCGAGTATGGACCTGAGGCGTTCCCCCGCAATCGACTCATCCGTGGCGACCCAGGCAGACGCCAGCGCCCACGCAGACAGGGGAACAGATGGACGTCTTTCCCCCCCCAGCAGAAGGGATTGAGAGGGCTCAACCGAGCACCAGCACCGCTGTGAGAGCCGAAGCAAGGCACTCTCACCCTGCGGACACAGCAGTGATGGTATACACGAATGCCGTCGCTGTCAAGCTGCCAGACTTCTGGCAAGAAGACCCCACCTCGTGGTTTCAGCAAGCTGAAGCCCAGTTTACACTGGCGGGCATCACGGCTGACGATACCAAATTCTATCATATCGTCTCCAAACTCCACGCCGCCACTTCGAGGTGTGTGTGGAGCATGATCCGGCGGCCGCCTGCCCAAGACAAATATGAAACGCTGAAAGCAACCATCGTGGCAAATTACGTCCCCTCAGCTGAAGAGAGAGCCGAGAAGATCCTGACGGTCTACGGCCACATAGGGTGCAAACCTAAAGCCCTCATGGAGGATTTGCTGCAGCTTAAAGAAGACAATGACAACTTCCTCCTCCAATTCATATTCCTTAGCACGCTGCCGCCACACATGAGAGGGACACTCGCCAACATGAGATGCAGCACCCAGCAAGACTTCCGCGTGCTCGCCAACGAAGCTCAACGGCTCGTCAACGCCTGCAAGGAGCAGACACCCACAGCAGCATCCGCAGACCTCAACGCTGATGCCCAGAACCACGAAGAACCACAACCCACTGAGCAGATCCAGCCCGCGGTGACAGCGACACGGCCAAAACGTAACAGACGGAACGACGTCTGTTATCACCACCGCTTCGCCGAGAAGGCCCACAAATGCGTTCCCCCCTGCAAATTTACGATTTCGGGAAAACGCCAAAGCCGAGAGCCGTTAACGGCAGCGGTTCTCGGCGAGAAGAGTAAGCTGTTATATGTGACGGATGGACACACCGGCAAGCAGTTCCTCATTGACACAGGAGCTCAGCTGAGTTTCGTCATGCCCTCCCAAGCAGATCGAGCCATGGGCACCCGGGGCAACGGAGCGGTGGCAGCCGACGGCTCCAAAATCGACACTTTCGGCGAAAAGAGCCTGCACCTCCACATCCACGGCCGCAACTACAGATGGACATTTGTTGTAGCGGCGGTGAGCTTTAACTTGTTAGGCGCAGATTTTTTTGTGTGCACATGGGTTATTAGTGGATCTAGCGAATAGACGCTTGGTTAATGCACTGTCTTTTGCTTCTATTCCCTGCTCAGCCCGAGTTTCTCCACCACCTGTGCAGGCTAGCGTCACCACGGCAGGAGGTAAGTTTGAGCAACTCCTCACCCAATTTCCAGCACTCACAATTCCCAAATTCTCAGCTACAGTGGCTAAACACGGGGTTGAACACTTTATTCCCACAACGGGCCCACCCGTATTTGCCAAAGCTCGCCGCTTAGACGCGGCCAAGCTCAACATAGCTTGGGACGAGTTTACTACCCTTGAAAAATTAGGCATTGTTAGACGCTCGAAGAGCCCTTGGGCCTCACCACTTCACATGGTTCCAAAATCCGACGGTTCTTGGAGACCGTGCGGAGATTACCGCAGATTAAACAATGCGACAGCGCATGACCGCTACCCAATTCCTCACATTCAGGATTTTTCACTACATCTGGCGGGTGCGCGCATTTTTTCAAAAATAGACCTGGTCCGCGGTTATCATCAAGTCCCAGTTCGAGCAGAGGACATTCCTAAAACAGCTGTAATAACCCCTTTCGGCCTTTTTGAATTTCTGCGAATGCCTTTCGGCCTCAAAGGCGCTGCTCAAACTTTTCAGCGGATGATGGACGCGGTATTACGCGACCTTCCTTTTGTTTTCGTCTACCTCGACGACATACTGGTAGCCAGCTCGTCTAAGGAAGAACACGAGCAGCACCTCACTACGGTTTTTCAGAGACTAGAAGAGCACGGGTTAATAATCAATCCAGCCAAATGCAAATTCGGCGTGTCACAAATTGATTTTTTTAGGACACAAAGTCTCTTCGAAAGGGGCAATCCCACTTCCAGACAAAGTTCACGCGATAAAAAGTTTCCCACGGCCACAAACGGTCAAATTGCTGCAAGAATTTTTAGGAATGGTTCATTTTTACAACCGTTTCCTCTCCCACGCAGCTCAGCTCATGCAGCCCCTATATGACGCGCTCAGAAAAAAGAAAGCTTCCAACGCGGTCGAATGGACCCCAGAGCACGAACGCGCCTTTGCGGAAGTAAAGAGCACTCTAGCTAACGCCACATTGTTAGTTCACCCCGATCCCTCGGCCTGCATTGCGCTAACCACAGACGCTTCGGACCTGGCTATAGGGGCAGTTGTAGAACAACATGTCAGCGGGATCTGGCAACCTTTAGCATTCTTCAGCAAATCGCTAAACCAAACTGAGCGTAACTACAGCACTTTTGACAGGGAGCTGCTAGCGCTTCATTTATCCATCCGCCACTTCCAGTTCTGGTTAGAAGGGTGGAGTTTCACGGCTTTTGTAGACCATAAACCGCTCACCTTTGCTATGGCTAAAATTTCAGAACCATGGTCAGGCAGGCAACAAAGACAGCTGGCTGCGATTTCAGAGTTCACCACAGACATTCGACATGTGGCAGGCAAACTTAACGTGGTAGCAGACTGCCTCTCTCGCGCTGTGACATCACCAGAGCGTGAGGAGACAGATTATACTGCCTCAGCCGCAGAACTTTTCACTAACGCGGACACATACGCAGCACCTATCCATGCAGGGATAGATTATGCAGCCATGGCAGAGGAACAAAGTAGTGACGCGGACGTGCGCGCACTCCTGTCCGGACCAACAGGGTTAAGGCTGGAGGAAAAGGGTTTACGCGACGGCGTGCCCCCCCTAATATGCGATATTTCAACCGGCCGACCTCGCCCGTTAGTCCCAGCCACATGGCGCCGCCGTATTTTTGACTCAATTCACTCCCTCGCGCACCCAGGTGTGCGCGCCTCGGTTAAAAGGGTCGCTGAAAAGTTTGTGTGGCCAGGCCTGCGCAAAAACGTAAAAGAATGGGCAAAAACTTGCATTTTTTGTCAGCGCGCCAAAATACACAAACGCACAAAAGCCCCTCTGAAGCCTTTTCCGATCCCGGCTAGAAGGTTCAACCACGTTCATGTCGACCTCGTGGGGCCACTACCTTCCTCCCAAGGTTTTACACACCTGTTAACAATGATAGACCGCACCACGCGCTGGCCAGAAGCAGTCCCTCTAGCGTCAACTACAGCGGAGGAAGTCGCTCGCGTTTTTTTGACAAACTGGGTGGCACGTTTCGGCGTCCCATCGGACATCACGTCCGATAGAGGGCCTCAATTTGTCTCAGAGCTTTGGTCAGCCATGTCCAGCAGCTTAGGGGCAACGATTCATCGCACCACCGCTTATCACCCTCAGGCTAATGGGTTATGCGAGCGTTTTCACAGGTCTTTAAAAGCCGCCCTCAGAGCCTTACTAACGGATACAAATTGGGTAAATAAACTTCCCTGGGTTTTATTGGGGTTGCGTGCTGCGCCTAAAGAGGATCTAGACGCCTCTCCGGCAGAATTAGTTTTTGCACAACCTCTCAGGCTCCCAGGTGAATTTTTACCAGAGAACCCAGAGCCAGGGCATCTTCCAGTCCCAAGGTTTTTAGGCAGCAACGGACCAGACTCTCTCCCCGGTCCAGCTCATCACTCCTTTCCACGTGTTTTTGTCCCTCAAGCTCTAAAGAACGCTGAATTCGTTTCTGTCAGACATGAAGCTTTAAAACCAACTTTCCGCCCAGCATACGATGGGCCATTCAGAGTGCTGGAACATGGTGATAAACACTTTGTGCTTGATTTTGGGGATAGAAAAGAAGTCAGCATTGACAGACTTAAACCTGCCTTCTTGTTGAAAGACGAGCCTGCACAATTGGCGAGAGCACCTCGGCGGGGTAGACCCCCCAAGAGAAAAGACTCAGCCCCCCTTGCAGGGAACAATTAACCACTCTCCTTCCCACGCTGCAGATTCCTCACAAGAAGGTCCCAGCAGGACGTCTAAACGAACCCACAGCAGTTTTGGGAGAAGATTAAAACCCAGACGGCACAGGGACTGATGCAAACTACTCCACAATTGTTCACTAATTGTGCTGCAACAGTTTAGGACTGACTTATGATTTTACTATGCTGTTATGAGTACCACTGAACTCTCTTAGGGGCATGGCTGCTGGAAAGTTTCTTCTGTGGCAAGAGATGTAACACTTAGTATGTCATAGTAATTATCTTAGACTGTGAATTTTTCTATTGTCCTTTCTTAGTCGTTTGGGGGGGGCTGTGGGCTATATTAATCATATATTCCATAACCTACATATGTTGAAGCATGTGGAAATGTTTGGTAATTACATATGTAAAGCAACTTCACACCTCTGAAAGGACAAAGACTCTCAACCGCCAAGTGAAGAACAAAGACGTTCCCAGACACTGCGGTGGAGACCGGAGGAGCTACCCTCACCCCCCTAGGGCGAAGAGAGGAAGTACCAAGACAATAGGGGGATTAAGATAATGAGGGATGTCAGCCTTTGTTATGCATGCCTTTTGTTATGTGCAAGTATAAAGTCAGTGAGCCGGAGATATTCGGTCTCTTTTTCCTTCTGCTACCTCTGCACTAGATGAGACTTGTTAGGAGAGCTGATAAATAAACTTTGGTTTATATATCAAATCGCCTCATCATTTCAAGCTCTTCTACAAATCCCACTGTATTCCAGTCCCTCCAGGATTTTGCCGGCTGCTGTTGTGAGTTGTGGCCCTAAAAGCATGAATTTGTGGGAGCTTTTCCAAAAAGTTGTGACATTTTTTGATTTTTTTGCACTGAAAGTTGTGTGAGGAAGTACAGATTTTAAAGTAGTTGCTTTTTCCATAGTTTACAGTGATGCTATTCTATGAAACACCACAAGAAAAGCATGGGATTTGCCAAAAATCTCCTGTTTAACAGGAGATTTTTGGCAAATCAAATCTCTCACTTAAGTGCTAGAAGTCCATAATCTCAATAAAATATACCTTTATTCTGCATTTATTCACAGCGCTTAACCAACAGTTAACTCTGTATCAGTAGTTTGTAAAAGAGACCACCATCATGCCGGATAAATTATTAATTTACAACACAAATGTTAAAACAAACCAATGATATTTTACTTACAATTTCAGCAGCTCCAAGTCTGCCTCTCTGTTCACGGCTTTCAGCCAATTTCCATACGTTTTCAGTTTATCAATCGTCAACTTTATGTTACAACACAGCTCTGTAGCGACAAGTACAAAACCGTTTCTCCGTTCATGTAAACACGGAAGTAAAGACATGCACATGCGCGGCAGGGAACTCTTGCCGCATGAGAACCCCTTTAACACCACAGAAGAAGAACTAGCACATCCGTTAGCTTGTTAGCTGTTAGCGCCGTTTGCACTCCAGGTGTTTCTTGTTCCTGGCTCACTGACCCGGTTTCAACCTGATCAGACTCAGCAGACGTTCACAGACGTAAATGTGTAAATTAAAGACGTAAATTAAAAGATCGATCCATGGATTTTGTGGATCGATATCGGCTCAGTCAAACGTGGATCGATCAGAATCAGAAAAGATTTATTGCCAAGTACATTAACAGATACAACTGATAATATACGAGGGATTTGACTTGACACAGAAAACGACCTGCATTTCCGGTGACACGGCAGCATCTGTGAACGCGCCTGTCATCAGATGGGTACAGAATGCATAGGAAGAAAGGATAATACAATAGGAAGGAGCAAAAAAACCATTGATTGTCAGAATACTGGTCATATATGATCAATATTATGATTACAAGAAAAAAAAGCCCTCAATGCACAGTTAGCAGACAAAAAAGTACACAAGGACACAGAGAGAGCAGTGAGTGAATAATCTTTTCCATCAGTTTTGTGAATCAGTGTGGATGAAGTGTTGAATGAAGGTGTTTGTATCAGTTAAGAACAACAAGGTCTCTTGGCAGGAGATGTTTAGTCTAGCTGCTAGGCATTGTCCTTGGGCCATGCAGCTGGCTGTCCGAAAGGCTGTGGAGCTCAATGTTTTGAAAACAAAGAACTGCAGATAATCTGGAGGATTTGTGTGAGGGGAGTCAGATTCGTCGAATAGTACTGATCTCAGAGAGAAAAAACTTTATATTCTCTTACAGATCCAGTACTTAATCCTTCATTGCTGGACGTTGAATCCTTCATGGATCTATATCGTCGTATCGATCTTTTGAACCCACCGCTATACAGTAGTGTGATAAAGTGTTTCCCCCCTTCCTGATTTCTCCTTTTTTTGTATGTCACACTTAAATATTTCAGATCATCAAACAAATTTAAATATTAGACAAAGATAACAAAAGTAAACACAAAATGCAGTTTTTAAATGAAGGTGTTTATTATTAAGGGGGAAAAAAAAAATCCAAACCTACATGGCCCTGTGTGGAAAAAGCGATTGACCCCTAAAACCTAACTGGTTGGGCCACCCTTAGCAGCAACAACTGCAATCAAATGTTTGCGATAACCGGCAATGTGTCTTTTACAGCATTGTGGAGGAATTTTGGCCCACTCATCTTTGCAGAATTGTTGTAATTCAGCCACACTGGAGGGTTTTCGAGCATGGTTAGTTAGTTAGTTAGTTAATTCCCTTCACACCATGTTGGTGTATGGGGCGGCGCCTATCTCCGTTTCTCTGACCCTAGGTCACACAGCTACTGTAAGTAGTGAAAGCTACAGTGGGGGGGGTCAGTCCTCTGGTAGCTCTGTGTGTAACTTTACTTTCCCCGTTCCATTATGCGAAGCACCACGCTAGAAGGCAGAAAGTACCATTTTTATATGGTCTTTGGTATGACCCGGCCGGGATCTGAACCCCTGCCTCCCGGGTGTGGGGCGGATGCTCTACCAACTGAGCCACCACTCCGGTCTTTTCGAGCATGGACTGCCTTTTTAAGATCATGCCACAGCATCTCAATGGGATTCAGGTCAGGACTTTGTCTAGGCCTCTCCAAAGTCTTCATTTTGTTTTTCTAAAGCCTTTCAGAGGTGGACTTGCTGGTATGTTTTGGATCACTGTCCTGCTGCAGAACTTAAGTGCGCTTCAGCTTAAGGTCATGAAGAGATGGCCGAACATTCTCCTTCAGGATTTTTTGGTAGATAGCCAAATTCATGGTACCATTTACCACTGCAAGTCTTCCAGGTCCTGAAGCAACAAAACAGCCCCAGACCATCACATTACCACGACCATATTTTACTGTTGGTATGATTTTCCTTTTCTGAAATGCTGTTACTTTTGCACCGGATGTAATGGAACATACACCTTCCAAAATGTTCAACTTTTGTCTCATTATCCCACAGAGTATTTTCCCAGAAGTCTTGGGGATCATCAAGGTGTTTTCTGGCAAAAGTAAGACGAGTCTTTAGGTTTGTTTTGCTCAGCAGTGGTTTTCGTCTTGGAACTGTACCATACAGACCATTTTTGCCAAGCCTCTTTCTTTTGGTAGAGTCATGAACACTGACTTTAACTGAGGCATGTGAGGCCTGCAGTTCTTTGGATGTTGTTGTGGGGTCTTTTGTGACCTCTTGGATGAGTCGTCGCTGTGCTCTTGGGGTAATTTTGGTTGGCCGGCCACTCCTGGAAAGGTTCACCAGTGTTCCATTCTTTTGCCATTTGTGGATCATGGCTCTCACTGTGGTTTGCTGGAGTCCCAAAGCTTTAGAAATGGCTTTATAACCTTTTCCAGACTGATAGATATCAATTACTTTGTTTCTCATTTGTTCCTGAGTTTCTTTGGGTGATGTCTCGCTTTTGAGGATCTTTTGGTCTACTTCACTTATGGCGCTTTTCCACTAATACCCAGTCGGCCTTACGCTACTCTGCTCGGTTCGGTTGTGTTTCCATTGCAGGTGGGTGGGATGTTTTTACAGCAAGGGGGTGCCATGCTCCTGTGATGTAAAGGACATGACAAAATCCTCCACAAAAAAAAAAAAAAAAAAAAAATGGAGGATTACGAGGGGAGGATTTACACGTTGCTCTCTCTGTGGCTTTTTATCACAATAAAGGCCAGACAGTATAGCCAGAGAAGACGACGTGCATTGAGACAAAAGACGGTGGAAAAGTACAGGAGACTCTCGGTTGCCATAGCGGAATATGAAGCTACAACTGTGAGGTTAACTACTCAAAGACTGATGAGGACGCAGATGTCGGTAAGCTAATGAATGCTAATGCTTGCAATAGTCATTTTATACTCATTTTAATCCTGTGTGCAGCATTTTGATGGCGCCAGGTTATCAGTATTAAAGGCATTAAAATATATATGCTGTGTGTGTTTCAGATGGCTGCTTTGTTGTGAAATAATCGCCGCAAACCGTCGGTCTGGACATTAAACCGTGCCTCGCAGTGGTGAGAGGATATCGTTACCGGCTTCTCAACCACGGAGTGGTTACAGAACTTCCGGATGTCCGAGGACACTTTTACCTACCTGTGCCACAAATTGCGTCCATCCATAGCGCGTCAACATACGACATATGGAAGCTTGCTACCGGTTCAGAGTACTACACTATTGGCCATCTGTTTGGGGTCAGCATCACAACGGTGTGCAGGTGTGTGCAGGACTTTTGTGCAGCAGCAAAGTCATTGCTGGTTCCAGAACAACTCCGTTTTTCTGTTGAAGGGAGGTTCACAGAAATGTCGGCCTAAATCGAGAACAGGTGGGGGCTACCATTGTGTGTTGGTGCTATTGATGGCTCCCACATACCCATCATAGCACCACAGCAATTTCACACTGACTACTTTAATCGTAAAGGCTGGCACTCCATAATCCTTCAAGGTGTTGTTGATGGAAAGGGGTTGTTCTGGAATGTGTTTGCTGGGCTGCCAGGGAGCATGCACGATGCTAGGGTACTGAGACTGTCCACACTGTGGGAGTTAGCCAGTCGGGGAAACCTCTTCCCACCTCACATCAGGAACATTAGTGCAGTATGTGCTCCTCCTCGGAGACTCTGCTTATCCCTTGCAAAACTGGCTGTTCAAAGCATTCCATGACACTGGATGACTGACTGAAGAACAGCACATGTTCAACCAAAACATCAGTCGAGTATGGATGGTTGTGGAGAATGCTTTCGGCAGGCTGAAGGGAAGGTGGCGCTGCCTTCTAAAATGGACTGACTGTGACATCGAACTGGTGAAAGCTATGGTGCTTACTTGTTGTGCTCTGCATAATCTGTGTGAGAGTCATGGAGAGGTCTTTGACACTACATTGGATGATGCAGCAGCTGCAGCACGTGAACCGGTGGCGGCAGCGGCACAGGGTGTAGAGGAGAAGGGTGGAGATATACGAGATGCTGTGATGCAGTACTTGTGTAGCAATTATAACCAGAAATGTAATTTCCTTCCTATTCATGTGCATACACGTCAAACATCTGTATTTTTTTTTTATTTAAGTTTTTGTAAAGGGTATACACGTCATTACAGCATTGCATTGTTTACATTTTCATCACATGCTCCCTTATTTTTTGTTATTTGACAACATTGGAAGAATAATTATTACAACACCCCTTTTTTTTTTAAGTGAAAGAAAAAGTGAAATTAAAGAGAACAAAAAAAAAAAAAAAAAAACAAACAAAAAAAATAAAAATGAAAATAAAAATAAAAATAAATAAATAAAAATAAAAGAGCATCTGAGTAGCGTTGGAACAAAGAGCGGTGCCATTATTGAAATGGTATTTGTCAAAGATTAGATCTAATGGAAGACACATATGCGATCCAGGGTTGCCAAAAGTTCAAGAACCCATCCATGTCCTGTCTCAGTGCGAATGTCAACTTTTCCATCGAGTAAATGTCTTGGATCACGTTAATCCAATCTTCAGGTGTAGGACAGTCCTTCAACATCCATTTTTTAGTTAGGGCTTTTTTACTTGCCAATATTAAAACCGTGAATAAGTATTTTTCTCCTCGTCTTTCCAGTGAATCCGGTAGTAAACAAATACAAAGTTACAAAAGAAAAGGGGACTTATTTTGAATATTTTCCCCAATATTGTCTGTACATTGGTCCAATATTGGTGGACAACTGGGCATGACCAAAACACATGAAAATGATTTGCAGTCTCTTCACCACACAAGCGCCAACAATTCAACCCCTTATGAGTAAATTTGTTTTGTGCAGGTGTTCTGAAAAATCTTACCAAATTTTTCCATCCAAATTCTCTCCACAGCAGGGATGAGGTACTTTTCCATTGCTGTTTATTTAGCTTTTCCCATATTTCCAGTTGTAAAGTGAAATTCCCCTCTTTTTCCCATTTCTCTTTTATATATGATGTGTTGTCTCCTTTTAAGTCTTGAAGACCTTGGTATATTTTAGAGATGTATCTGATCCCTGGGATCCCTTTATATGCCATTAAGAAGACCTTCAGAACACCTGACTGGGCCCTTTCCAAATCCTCCTTTTTAAGTATATTGTTTATGTGGTGTCTAAGCTGAAAGAACCTGTAAAGGTCTTGATTTATTAGACCTTGTTTTTTCAAATCTTCAAAACTTCTTAAAATTTGCCCTTTAAAAAAAAATCGTAGTATTTTATCAGTCCATTCTCTTTCCACTTTTTAAATCTAGTGTCTGTTTTATTAGGAGTAAAGTCTTGATCATAGGCAATCCATTGCAGAAATCGATAGGGCTCTTAAGTTTGATTCTCTCTATCTTAAACCAAATTTTTAGCGGGGTCTCTATCCACGGGTTAGTGTTATTCAAAAGTTTAGGTAAGGCATTGTTCCCCATTATCGCCTGTAGGGAGATGTCACTTGTTATTTGGCATTCCATCTCCTTCCATTGTGCAGTGTAGACTGGGTTACATATCTCTACTAAAGTTTTAATTTGTGCGGCTTTAAAATAGTCCCTGATATTTGGCAGCGCGAGCCCACCTTTGTCTTTGTTTAGCTGTAGGGTTCTATATCTGATTCTAGGTCTCTTGCCCTGCCATATGAATCTTGAGATCCTTCTGTCCAGTTCCTGCCATGTTTTTTTGGGGGGTTCTACCGGTATTGTTTGGAAAAGGTATAGAAGACGTGGAAGTATATTCATTCTGACTGCTTCAATTCTTTGTGCAGTACCCAAGAATGGTATCATATTCCATCTTGCTAGATCAGATTTTATTTTTGCCACCAGTGGATCATAGTTTAGTGTTATAATTTTGTTGAGTTGTTTCGGGATATTGACCCCCAGATATTTCATAGATTCCAGTCTCCCAGTTAGTTTTGAGTTTGCTTAGTAAATATTGATTTGGGTCATAGTTGAATGTTAAAACTTGGGTTTTATGGACTTCTGCTAGTGATGCATTGGATTTGGAAGGCGTCGGTTCTCTCACTGGCTGAAAATGTTCATCCATCGATCGAATTTGGCTACACAGTTTTTGTGGCGCTGTGTAGCAAAGTGCGACTTGAGGTAACAATATTAAGACAATATTAAAAATACATGGACAAGGGACTTCCGGGAAGATGGCGGAGAGACATAACGCTTAAACAGAGAGCTCTCCCTAGCCGGATTAAAAATCATCGGTAAATGGCCAACTCGACATAAGCGGATCAATAAACTAAGGGATGAAAACACGAAGGAGCCGGGCACAAGGACAAAAGCAGAGTAAAATTAAAGAATTCCTCTTCAACAACGCAGGAGAAACCGCTGAACACGGGGCCCAAAAAAACGAGGTGACCGCAGCAGAGAAAATGGAAGACACAAAACTCGATACCATGAACACCGGCATCGCCAGTTTGGGAAAAGAGTTGAGAGACTTCAAACGGCAGCTACAACAGGATTTAGCGGCTCTTAAGGAGGAGCTGAAAAAAGAGATTAAGGAAGAAATTATGGGCCTCCGAAGAGAAATGGAGCACAAGCTAGCAGAAAACATGGAGGAGCTGCGCTCCCAGTGGGCGTGTATGACAGAAGCGCAGGCCCGAATATCAGAGCTGGAAGACTGGAATAGCGAGGCAAGCGAACAGCTGCAGACCCTGACGGCACAAATGCAGAGGATGCAGGAGAAAGTAACCGACTTGGAGAGCAGGTCCAGACGGGGCAATATACGCATCTTCGGGATCCCGGAGGGCATTGAAGGCAACTCGATGACGAAATTCATGGATCAGTTCTTAAAAAAAGAGCTGGAACTGCCCAGCGAAGCGGATCTGCAGATTCAACGAGCGCACAGAGCCTTGGCACAGAACCCGAACCCACGCTCTACACCCAGGTCAGTTGTGGTAAACTTTCTGAAATATGATGTAAAGGAAAGAATCCTGACACGAGCGTGGAAAAAAAAGATACGAATCGGCGACAAGCAGATATTTTTTGATCATGACTACCCGGCGGAAATTGTGCAGCAGCGGAAGAAATATGCCAACATTAAAAAAACGCTGAAAGAAAAAAAAATTAGATTCCAAACGCCGCTAACGAAGATGAGGATTCATTGGGAGAACGGCGTAAGAACCTACAACACAGCCAGAGAGGCAGCGCAGGACATGATGGAGCGGGGCCTTGAGGTGTACGTGCCGGAGGAAACGGTAGGAGCAGCGGAGGCCCTGAACGCATCACGACAGCCGGAGTGGAGGCGAGTGAACGGCAAAAGACGGGGGGAGACGTGGCGCAGCGGGCCCAGGAAAGACTACAAGGCTTTCAACTGAAAGCCTAGATTATAACAAAGATTAAGAAAGACACAGAAGAAATGAAGGCCAAGAAGACAAGGTAAAAGAGAAACAGACGGCTAGGAGAGGTTTAAGTGATATTTGTTGGACATTTCTAGACTAATGACTATTACTTGGATAGTAAATACAGGTCTAGGGAGGGCCCTACACTCGGTGAGGACAATCCCTCCACCCACCAACAGGGACCAGTGGGCAGAAGAAAGGCCCAAAGTACGGAGGTCGAGATTTTTTAATGTGTTTTTATATAAATATGTGTTATTTTTGTTGTTAAAGGGGCTAGGAGCACAAGTTAAAAAAATGGAAAAACATGATTATGGGTAAAAATCTTAAGATAATAACACTAAACGTGAATGGTCTGAACTCACCTGTTAAAAGGGAAAGAAGAATAAGAAAATTCAAGAAAGAAAAAGCCGAAATTATATTTATGCAAGAGACACATTTGAGCAAGACAGAACATGTGAAACTAAAGAGATTTGGCTATAAGAACTCCTACTACAGTTCATTTAAGGGAGGAACTAAAAGGGGGGTTATGATACTAATCTCAAATAAAATACAATTTGAATGTGAACAGGAAATCCAGGATAAAGAAGGCAGGTATGTAATAATAAAGGGTAGAATAGATGGAATGCAGATCACATTAGTGAACATCTATGCCCCACCAGAAAGTGACAAGGGTTTTTTTCAACATCTGTTTGATCTCATAGCAACACACAGTGAAGGAGTCCTAATTTGTGGAGGAGACTTAAATGCTGTCATGGATCATGAAATTGACACAACAAGTGTTAAGAAGACAAAAAAACATGTAACAAAATTCATAAGAACCTCACTGGCAGAAATGGGTATGGTAGACATTTGGAGGGACCTGCACCCACTCGAAAAAGACTATACACATTATTCAGCAGTCCATAAAGTACACTCTAGAATAGATTACTTCCTTATGAATGAAGATGACAGACACAGGGTGAGAAATTGTTGGATTGGAGGGGCAGAAATATCAGATCATAATCCTATATACATGGAAATAAATTTAAACAATAGAAAACGACAAACAACATGGAAACTTAATGTAGGACTGTTAAATGATGATAAAATGAAAGAAAGAATAAAAGTAAACATAAATGAATATATCCAAGAGAATGACAATGAAGAAGTGGACCCAACAATACTATGGGATGCACTAAAAGCCGTGTTAAGAGGTAAATTAATTGTTGAAACAGGAAAAGCAAATAAGACTAAACTGGAAGCATATGAACAAAGATGTGAGAGACTGAGGGAATTAGAACATAAACATCAAAGCACAAATGACCCAAAAATATATCAAGAAATTAAAGAAGAAAAAATAAAGATAAAAGAAACACAAATGGATGAAATTGAAAGGAAAAATAGATATCTAAAGCAAAAATATTATGAAACGGGACCAAAAGCCACAAAACTGCTGGCAAAACGGTTAAGAAAACAACAAACAATGAATAATGTATATAAGATTAAAGACCCCACCACAAATAAAACCACAGTTAACCCAGAAAACATCGAAGAAATATTCCATAATTTCTACCAAGAACTATACTCGCAACCTGAAGAAACAAATACTAAAGATATTAAAAAATTTCTATGCACATTGGACTTGCCATCAATAGGAAATCAACAAAATGAAAAGCTAACAGCAGAAATAACAACACAAGAGATTAGAGATGTGATTAAGTCACTTAAAAACGGTAAATCACCAGGTAGTGATGGATACCCTTCTGAGTTTTATAAACTGTTTATAGAAGAACTCACGCCACAGCTTCTAAAGTCATTTAATTGGACGTTGAACAACAACAAAATACCTCCATCATGGAACGAAGCCATTATTTCAGTCATTTTAAAGCCAGGGAAAGATAGAGAACAATGCGGAAACTATAGGCCAATCTCTTTATTAAATGTGGATTATAAAATATATACAACAATTATATGTAAACGAATAAAGACATTCTTGACGGAATTGATAGAAGATGATCAAACTGGTTTCATAGAGGGACGCCAAACACATGACAATATCAGGAGAACAATACATATAATTAATCAAATACATAAAGAAAAGAAAAGCGCAGTAATAATGAGTTTAGACGCAGAAAAAGCATTTGACAGGGTTAACTGGAAATTCCTATATAGTGTGCTGGAACGCTTTGGATTTAACGAAAAATCAGTACAATGCATAAGGACGCTGTATCAAGAACCTGTGGCAAGAATCAAGATAAACGGTAGCTTAACAGACAAAGTAAATATACAAAGATCAACTAGGCAGGGATGCTGCTTATCGCCCACCTTGTTTGCTCTGTTCATAGAGCCAATGGCTCAAGCGATACGACAAAATAAGAAATTAAAAGGTGTAACAATAAAGGGGGCGGAACACAAGATTGGGCTATTTGCAGACGATATTATAGTTTACCTTGAACAACCAGATGAATCAATAATGGAAATGATGAACTTGATAGAAAATTTTGGAAAATTATCAGGATACAAGATAAACATAACAAAAACACAAATACTGACATTCCACTATAACCCTCTAAACCAGATAACTGATAAGATCAAACTAAACTGGAAACAAAAAGAAATAAAATACCTTGGAGTGAACATACCTAAAGATCTAAGCAAAATCTATAAAGCAAACTATGATAGGTTGGAACAAGAAATAAAAAAAGATATTGATAGATGGTCAATCTTAAATATGGATCTGAATTCAAAAATTGAGACAGTCAAAATCAGCATACAACCTAGATTACTTTACCTCTTCCAGGCTATACCAACAGAGATTCCAGATGCCCAATTCTCAAAGTGGGACAGGATGATATCGAGATTTGTTTGGGGAGGTAAAAAACCAAGAGTGAAATATAAAACTCTCCAGTTACCAAAAGAGAAAGGAGGCATGGGCCTACCGAGTCTAAAGGAATATTACTACTCAGCACAAATAAGATATATCATATGTTGGTGCGACGAGGGATATGAGGCAAAATGGAAAGAAATGGAAAAGGAAATTGAGGGACTCCCAGTACAAAGCATAATAGGAGATAAAGATGCATATAAGCAAATCAAACAAATAGACCCAATCACTAAATTTACTTTAGAACTGTGGTATAAAATAGTACAAAAGTATAATATAAAGGAAGACATAAAACTATTGAAATGGGTAGCATTTGACAGTCAGTTTGAACCGGCAAAACAAGATAGGGGATACAAAAATCTGGTGAACAAGGGAATCACAGCATGGGGCAATATCGGAAAAAAAGATCTCGGGAGCTTTGTAAACATCAGGAGAAAATTTAAACTAGAAAGATCGGAATTCTTCAGATATCTGCAGATGAGAGACTATTATATGAAGAAGATTAGGCATAACCTCCAAACAGATGTGAGCGAGATTATACAATTCATTTTAAGCTCATATACAGGAAATAAAACAAGAATTATTTCAAAGATATATCAGAAACTTATGGCAAACAATCATTCAAGTAACTATATAAAGGAGAAATGGGAGAAAGAGCTCAATTTAAACATAACAGAAGAAAGCTGGCAGGAAATATGGAAAACACAACACACGTCAACAAATTCAAGAACATGGAGGGAATTTGGATGGAAAAACCTGATTCGCTTTTTCATTACACCACAGATTCAAGGAAAGTATACAAATACCCAATCTATATGCTGGAGGGGATGTGGGGCTCAAAATGCAGACCACTCGCATATGTTTTGGAAATGCTGCAAAATCTCATCATTCTGGAAATCTATACATGTGACAATACAGAGGATATTAGGATATAATATACCAATGAACTGTAACTTGATGTACCTATGTGATCTTAAAGGAGACAATGTTATACAGGCTGAGGACAGATATCTAGTTAAAATCTTGTTGATTGCATGTAAAAAAACAATCACAAAAAAATGGCGATCAGAAGTTCTTCCTGACCAAGAGCAATGGACTGACATTATTGAGGACATACGTATGATGGAAAAACTAACATATCGACAAAGAATGCAAGAAGGACTATGGGAAAAAAAATGGCGGAAATGGACACACTACAAAGTGCAACAACGAGACAAATATTGAAAGAATAACCAAAGACGCTGGAAAAACCAGAAGAATTAAGAGATGGAAACTAAAAACTTGATGCTCCAACATTTGTCCCCCCCCCCCCTTTTTTTTTTTTTTTTTCTCCTTTTTCTTTTTTACTCTAGCCCCTTTGTTTTTTTTAAATGTAGACTGTGATCTGAATGCAATATATATAATGAAAAATGAATAAAAATCTTAAGTTACAAAAAAAAAAAACTTGGGTTTTATGCATGTTTAGTTCGTACCCCGATAAATCTCCATACTCTGAAAAAACTGAGATTAGTTCTGGAAAAGAGGTGTCCGGCTGCCCCAGGTATATTAAAATGTCATCAGCAAAGAGTGCCATTTTATGTTCCTTCTGACCAAGTGTAATACCTTGAATTTTTTGATTCTGTCTTATCCATTGGCTCAGAGGTTCTATGAAGATTGCAAAGAGCAGTGGAGACAAGGGGCAGCCCTCACGACATCCTCTTTCCAGCTCAAAAGATGATAAATTACCGTTAATCCTTATTTTAGCTGTTGGTTTTTTATATAACGCCTGGATAGTTCTAATGAAGTTGTTATGAAAATTGAAACTGGATAAGATTCTATATAGGAAAGACCAGTCAACCGAATCGAATGCTTTTTCAGCATCTAATCCCAATATGACTGCATTTAAGTTATATTTTTTTATATGATGAATTATGTGTAAAGTGCGTCTAATGTTGTCCTGTGTCTGTCTTTGTCTTATAAAACCTGTTTGGTCTAAATGAATTAAGTCTGTCAGTATATCTTCTAACCTTTTGGCAAGGATAGTGGTATAAAGCTTATAGTCCTGATTTAATACACTGGTCTGTAGTTGGAGCATTCTAGTTTATCCTTTTCAGGTTTAGGTATGACTGCAATGACCCCTTCTCTCCAGGAGGGGGGGGGGGGATTTCCCCTGTGTGGAGGACATAGTTAAATGTTTTCAGGAGGAGAGGAGATAGTTGCTGTTTAAAGGTTTTGTACCACTCTGCTGTATAGCCATCTGCTCCTGGGGATTTGTTAGCTTTAAGTTTCATAATTGCTTTTTCTAATTCTTTAGGTTGTATTTCTGACAGTAGTGTTTTATTTTGAGACTCAGTAAGTTGGGGAAGGTTTAATGTGTTTAGGAATGCTTCAGATGCGTTTTTATGTTTTTTGAGGGAGTACAAGTTCTTATAGTAGTTCTTGAAGCTTTTAAGAATATCCTGAATTCTGAATTTTATTTCCTTTGATACTGAGTTGTGGTTTATATTAATCATATATTCCATAACCTACATATGTATAAGCATGTGAGAATGTTTGGTGATTACATATGTACAGCGACTTCACACCTCAGAACAGGAGAAGCGGTCTCAACCGCCAGCGAAGATCAAAGAGCATCCGAGGCGCTGCGGTGGAGACCAGATCGATCGCCCTGACCACCCAGGGTCAGGTGGAGGAGTACGAAGACAAAGGAGGGGGATTAAGATAATGCGGGATGTCAGCTTTGATATGCATGTCTTTTGTTATGTGTAGGTATAAGTATGTAGAGCCGAATGCGTTCGCTCTCTTATTCTACTTCTGCCTCTGCACTGAGATGAGACTTGTTAGAGGAGCGAAGCTGATAATAAACTTTGGTTTATAAGTCACATTGCCTCATTATTCCAAGCTCTTCTACACTGGTGACCCCGACGCGAGGATGGACCAGAGGCGTTCCCCCGCGATTGACTCATCAGAGGCGACCCAGGCAGACGCCGGCGCCCATGCAGACAGGGGAACAGATGGACGACGTTCCCCCACGGCAGAAGCTACAGAGAGGGCTCAACCGAGCACCAGCTCCGCCGTGAGAGCCGAAGGAAGGCACTCTCACCCTGCGGACACATCAGGGACGGCCCACACAAGCGCCGTCACCGTCAAGCTGCCGGACTTCTGGCAGGAAGACCCGAGCTCGTGGTTTCAGCAAGCTGAGGCTCAGTTTGCACTGGCGGGCATAACGGCTGACGACACGAAATTTTATCACATCGTCGCCAAACTCGACGCTGCGACTTCGAGATGTGCGCGGAGCATTATCCAGCGGCCGCCGGCCCAGGACAAATACAGAGAACTGAAGGCGACCATGGTGGAGAATTTCGTCCCCTCTGCCGAGGAGAGAGCAGAGAGGATCCTGACGATCTATGGCCACAGAGGATGCAGACCCAAAGCCCTCATGGAGGACATGCTGCAACTCAAGGAAGAGGACAATGACAACTTCCTCTTCCAATATATCTTCCTCAGTACTCTGCCGCCACACATGAGAGGGACGCTTGTCAACATGCGATGCAGCACCCAGCAAGACTTCCAGCGACTCGTCAACGCCTGCAGTGAACAGACAGCCACAGCAGCATCCGCAGACCTCAGCGCCGATGTCCAGAGCAACGGGGAGCCACAAACCACTGAGCAGAGCCCGCCCACCATGGCAGCGACACGGCCAAGACGCAACAGACGGAGCGACGTCTGTTATTACCACCACCGTTTCGCCGAGAAGGCTTACAAATGCATTCCCCCCTGCAAGTTCAAGAGTTCGGGAAACGCCAAAGCCGAGAACCGTTAACGGCTGCGGTTCTCGGCGAAAAAAAACAAGCTTCTCTATGTGACGGACGGACACACCGGCAAACAGTTCCTAATTGACACTGGAGCTCAACTGAGTTTTATCATGCCCTCCCACGCAGACCGGGCCATGGGCCCCCGAGGCAATGGAGCGATGGCAGCCAACGGCTCCATCATCGACACTTATGGTGAAAGGAACCTGCCCCTCTGCATTCATGGCAGCAACTACAGATGGACATTTGTTGTAGCGGCGGTGAGTTTTAACTTGTTGGGCGCGGATTTTTTGTGTGCACATGGGCTGTTAGTCGATCTAGCAAATAGACGCTTGGTTAATGCATTGTCATTTGCTTCTATTCCCTGCTCAGCTCGAGTTTCTCCACCACCCGTGCAGGCCAGCGTCACTACAGCAGGAGGTAAGTTTGATCAACTCCTCACCCAATTTCCAGCACTCACAATTCCCAAATTCTCAGCTACAGTGGCTAAGCACGGGGTTGAACACTTTATTCCCACAACGGGCCCACCCGTATTTGCCAAAGCTCGCCGCTTAGACGCGACCAAGCTCGCCATAGCTCGGGACGAGTTTACCACCCTTGAAAAAATAGGCATTATCAGACGCTCAAAAAGCCCCTGGGCGTCACCACTACACATGGTCCCGAAATCCGACGGTTCTTGGAGACCGTGCGGCGATTACCGCAGATTAAACAATGCGACAGCGCATGACCGCTACCCAATTCCTCACATCCAAGATTTTTCACTACATCTGGCGGGTGCGTGCATTTTTTCTAAAATAGACCTGGTCCGTGGCTATCACCAAGTCCCCGTTCGAGCAGAAGACATTCCTAAAAAAGCTGTAATAACCCCCTTCGGTCTTTTTGAATTTCTGCGGATGCCTTTTGGCCTCAAAAGCGCTGCTCAAACCTTTCAGCGGATGATGGACGCGGTATTACGCGACCTCCCTTTCGTGTTCGTCTACCTCGACGATATGCTGGTAGCCAGCTCGTCGGAGGAAGAACACGAACAGCATCTCACTATGGTTTTTCAGAGATTAGAAGAGCACGGGTTAATAATCAATCCAGCCAAATGCAAATTCGGCGTGCCACAAATTGATTTTTTGGGACACAGAGTTTCACCGAAGGGGGCAGTCCCACTGCCAGACAAAGTTTGCGCAGTAAAAAGTTTTCCACGGCCACAAACGGTCAAATCGCTGCAAGAATTTTTGGGAATGGTTAATTTTTACAACCGTTTCCTCCCCCGTGCAGCTCAACTCATGCAGCCCCTATATGACGCGCTGAGAAAACAAAAGCCTTCCAACGCGGTCAAATGGACCCCGGAGCGCGAACGCGCCTTCGCGGAAGTAAAAAGTGCCCTAGTTAACGCCACATTGTTGGTTCATCCTGATCCCTCGGCCCGCATTGCGCTAACCACAGACGCCTCAGACCTGGCCATAGGGGCGGTTGTAGAACAACACGTTGGCGGAACCTGGCAACCTTTGGCATTTTTCAGCAAATCGTTAAACCAAACTGAGCGTAAATACAGCACTTTTGACAGGGAGCTGCTAGCGCTTCATTTATCCATCCGCCACTTCCAGTTCTGGTTAGAGGGGCGGCGTTTCACAGCTTTTGTAGACCACAAACCGCTCACCTTTGCGATGGCTAAAATTTCAGAACCATGGTAAGGCAGGCAACAAAGACAGCTAGCTGCAATTTCAGAGTTCACCACAGACATTCGACATGTGGCAGGCAAACTTAACGTGGTAGCAGACTGCCTCTCTCGCGCTGTGACATCGCCAGAGCGCGAGGAGACAGATTATACTACCTCAGCCGCAGAACTCTTCGCCAATGCGGACACATACGCAGCACCAATCCACGTAGGGATAGATTACGCAGCCATGGCGGAGGAGCAAAGTAGTGACGCAGACGTGCGCGCACTCCTGTCTGGACCAACAGGGTTAAGGCTGGAGGAAAGGGGTTTACGCGACGGTGTACCCCCCCTAATATGCGACATCTCAACCGGCAGTCCCAGCTGCATGGCGCCGCCGTATTTTCGACTCAATTCACTCCCTCGCGCACCCGGGTGTGCGCGCCTCGGTTAAAATGGTCGCCGAAAAGTTTGTGTGGCCCGGCCTGCGCAAAAACTTAAAAGAATGGGCAAAAACTTGCATGTCTTGTCAGCGCACCAAAATACACAAACGCACAAAAGCCCCTCTAGAGCCTTTTCGAATCCCAGCTAGAAGGTTCCGACCACGTTCATGTCGACCTCGTGGGACCACTACCTTCCTCCCAAGGTTTCACACATCTGTTAACAATGATAGACCGTACTACGCGCTGGCCTGAAGCGGTCCCTCTGGCGTCAACCACAGCGGAGGAAGTCACTCATGTTTTTTTGACAAACTGGGTGGCACGTTTCGGCGTCCCATCGGACATCACGCCCGATGGGGGGCCTCAATTTGTCTCGGAGCTTTGGTCAGCCATGGCCAGCAGCTTAGGAGCGACAATTCACCGCACCACCGCTTATCACCCTCAGGCTAATGGGTTATGCGAGCGCTTTCACAGATCTTTAAAGGCCACCCTCAGAGCCTCACTAACGGATACAAATTGGGTGAATAAACTTCCCTGGGTTTTATTGGGGTTGCGTGCTGCGCCTAAAGAGGATCTAGACGCCTCCCCAGCAGAATTAGTTTTTGCACAACCTCTCAGACTCCCAGGTGAATTTTTACCAGAGAACCCAGAGCCAGGGCATCTTCCAGCCCTGAGGCTTTTAGGCAGCAACGGACCGGACACTCTCCCCGGACCGACACATCACTCTTTTCCACGGGTTTTTGTCCCCCAAGCTTTAAAAAATGCCGAATTCGTTTTTGTTAGGCATGAAGCTTTAAAACCAACCCTCCGTCCACAATACGATGGACCTTTCAGAGTGCTGGAACCTGGTGATAAGCATTTTGTGCTCGATTTAGGGGACAGAAAAGAAACAGTCAGCATTGACAGACTTAAACCTGCCTTCTTGTTGAGAGACGAACCTGCACGGTTGGCGAGAGCACCTCGGCGGGGTAGACCCCCCCCAAGAGAAAAGACTCAGCCCCCCTGCAGGGAACAAATAATCACTCTCCTCCCCAAGCTGCAGATTCCTTACAGGAAGGTCCCACCAGGACGCCCAAGCGGACCCACAGCAGATTCGGGAGAAGATTAAAACCCAGACGGCACAGGGACTGATGCAAACTACTCAAAAGTTGTTCACTAATTGTGCTGTGACAGTTTAAGACTGACTTGTGATATTACTACGCTGTTATGATTACCACTGAATTCTCTACAGGAGCATAGCTGCTGGAAAGTTTCTTCCTTGTCAGGAGGTTTAGCAGTTAGTATGTCATAGTCATTATCTTAAACTGTGAATTTTTTATTATTGTCCTTTTCTTAGTCGTTTGGGGGGGGCTGTGGTTTATATTAATCATATATCCCATAACCTACATATGTATAAGCATGTGAGAATGTTTGGTGATTACATATGTACAGCGACTTCACACCTCAGAACAGGACAAGAGGTCTCAACCGCCAGCGAAGATCAAAGAGCATCCGAGGCGCTGCGGTGGAGACCAGATCGATCGCCCTGACCACCCAGGGTCAGGTGGAGGAGTACGAAGACAAAGGAGGGGGATTAAGATAATGCGGGATGTCAGCTTTGATAGGCATGTCTTTTGTTATGTGTAGGTATAAGTATGTAGAGCCGAATGTGTTCGCTCTCTTATTCTACTTCTGCCTCTGCACTGAGATGAGACTTGTTAGAGGAGCGAAGCTAATAATAAACTTTGGTTTATAAGTCACATCGCCTCGTTATTCCAAGCTCTTCTACATGGGTCTCTGATTTTGTAGATTGCTCTCTCCGTTTGTCATTTCCTCAATTTATAGGCTAGTAATTTTGCCGATTTGCTGCCTGCTTCATAGTATTTTTGTTTCAGAAATGTAAGTTTCTTCTGGATTTCTATTGTGTAGATCTCATTTATTTGTTTTTTAATTTCCTTAATTTTGAGCGAGTCATTAGAATGAGTGTTGTCTTTGTGCTCTTTTTCTAGTTTCTTAAGTTCTGACTCTAATGTGGTTAGTTTTTCTTGTCTCAGTTTCTTTTGGATTGCCAGTTTTGCAATAATCTTTCCCCTTATTACAGCTTTGCATGCATCCCACAGTATTAAAGGGGATACTTCATTATCATTTTCTTCCAAATATCTGAGAATATCTGATTCCAATTCATCTTTCAGTGGTCCTTTCAGCACATTTGAATTTAACCTCCAAGAAAATGTATTATTTGTGTATTTTTGGATACTTAAGTCCATATAGATCGGACTGTGGTCAGAGAGATCCATCAGTCCTATTTTACATGTTTTTACTCTTCCAATGTCTCTATTAAACATAAAAAATAGTCAATCCTTGAGTATGATGAATGTGGTGCTGAGTAAAATGTATAATCTTTTACACAGGGGTTGAATTCCCTCCACACATCACAGATTCCCATTTCTTTTAGTAGCATCCGAGTTTTCCTACTTTGAGTGTTATTTTGATGTGGAGAATTACCTAATGCATCCCAGTATGGATTCAGTCTTAGACTGAAGTCTCCACCACATATCACTAAACCTTGGGCTTTAGTTATCATTAGGTCAAATACATTTTTATAAAATTTCCAGTTAGCCCCTGGAGGTGCATATATATTAAGCAGGGTGATATCTTCTCCCTCTAAGCCGCCGAAGTACCAAACTGTATCTCCCTTCTTTATCTTTGTGTTCTGATTTTTTTTCAAATGTAATTTTGGTTGAGATCAATGTCGCTACTCCCCTCCTCCTCCCTGACTTATATGAAGATGAAGAGATCATTTTAAACCCTTGTCTATTGAGTTTAGTGTGCTCCACGTCTGTTAGGTGGGTTTCTTGTAAAAATATTATTCCTGTTTTGTCTTTTTTCATTTTGCCTAGAATCTTGGATCTTTTAACTGGATTCAGGATCCCTTTTACATTATATGAGATTATTTTGGTTACACCCTGTTTCTCCATTGTATTGTCTTATTTAGTATAACAGTGTGGTGGCCCTCTTTTATGCTACTCAGAAACTGAAAGAACATTAAGAACATAAAAAACATTAAGAACATAGTGTATAAAACTTTAAAACAAAAAACTGACAAAAGAACTTCCTGAGCTGAGGTCTTTTTAGAGACCCTGGAAGAGCCTTGATGGAGTGTAGGCTCTGAGGGAAATTCCTCAAACTCTGTTACGTGTTGGGGGCCCTCTCTTACCCCTGTAAGTTGTCCCATGTTTTTAACGTGAATTTCAGATCCCAATCCGAACTTGTAATGTTTTTTTTTTGTTTTTTTTGTTTTGTTTTAATGCCTATACCCTATGAAATTGTGTGCACCCTCCCACCACCATCACAGCAAACGTTCACGCTAATACAGTATTTGTTAGTGTGGGGAGAACATGTGGATCATTGTCACATTCCCTATTTTAACAAGTTTTTTTTTTTTTTTTTTTTTTTTAAAGACTTATTTGTTTCTAATATTATGACTGTTCCATGAAATGTTTTACCATATGCTGATTCTGCATCTCCTTTAACCCTCAAGCGACCAAGCTATTTTACGGACTGAAATGACCAAGTGGGGTCATTTATGACCCCATTGTGCTCTGTACAGGGATCCTTATTATAAATGGCTGGTTGGAGGTTTATCATACCAAAACTACTCCCTGTATTTAAGACAGGTATTTTATAATGATCTAATGTAAAATGTGTTTGCTAATAATACTTTTATTGCAAGAAATAACCAAAACGGAGACTGTAAGAACAACATTACATTTATTTAGACAGTCCTTGTCAGTTCACTCTTGGAACATCATCATCATCATCATAGTTATTATCATCATAGTTACAATAATAGGTATCATCATCATCATAGTTACAATAGGTATCATCATCTTCATAGTTACAACAATAATAGGTATCATCATCGTAGTAACAATAATAGGCATCATCATCATCATCTTCATCATCATCATCATCATAGTCATCATAGTCATCATGTGATGATACCTATTATTGTAGTTACGATGATGATCATGATACCTATTATGGCATTTTGCGTAATGGCGGTTTTCTTGTGGACGGTGATCCGGATCACCACCAAAATCTAATCATCTGTAGGATACCACATTTCTGACAATCTTCGAAAATTTCATGAAAATCCGTCCATAACTTTTTGAGTTATCTTGCTAACAAACAGACAAACAAACAGACAGACAAATCCAGACAGACAAATGTAAATCTTGCTATCCCAGGTCTGTTAGCCATGGTTCACTGCAATACAATATAAAGTACTGATTAGAAGTGGAAACTGGAGTGGTGGCTCAGTTGGTAGAGCATCCGCCCCACACCCGGGAGGCAGGGGTTCAAATCCCGGCCGGGTCATACCAAAGACCATATAAAAATGGTGCTTTCTGCCTTCTAGCGTGGTGCTCCGCATAATGGAATGGGGAAAGTAAAGTTACACACAGAGCTACCAGAGGACTGACCCCCCGCTGTAGCTTTCACTACTTACAGTAGCTGTGTGGCCTAGGGTCAGAGAAACGGAGATAGGCGCCGCCCATATACACCTTCAGGTGTGAAGGGATTAACTAACTATTAGAAGTGGAACATTTGAATAAAATTTATAAAACCAATGTTTAAAAACCAGTGCTTCTCTTCGGGGTCATAAATGACCCCTCAAGAGTTTGCGATGTCTACGCCACACCAATTGGTTGATCCCTGCAAAAAACTATGAAAGTGTGTAGGATTAGTAGACTGACAAATTCATGCTAGGAAAGAAAATTTGGATAAAAAAATAAAGAGACGGCACATTAAATTATATGGCTGGGGTCGTAAATGACCCCACTCGGTCGCTTGAGGGTTAATGTTTGTTACCTTGTAGGAGGGGGGTTGGATGTGCAGATTGACTAAAAAAATCGTTATTCCCTCCTGTAAACGGCCAGTTTTTCCTTGTAGCTCTGACGCTGGGTTTCCCACTGCTGGCCCGTGGATTTTGAGGGTCTCTGTGTGGACCACGTTTGAGCCTTGATTCTTTCGCTCGGGTCTGCTGCGGGTTTAAACACAGTTACCGGGAGCCCTCTCCTCGCCATATCCGCGGTTGCTTCTTCCGCCGAATTATAGAGACAAGTCTCATCGCCGTAGAAGACACGCAGCTTCGCCGGAAATGGTGTCTGGAAGCGCAGTTTTTTCTCTCATAGTACCTTTTTAGCGTTGTTGTATTCCCGACGCTTTTTAAGGACCTCCGGGGCGTAATCGTGTTCCACGAAAACTTTTGTCTCTTGGTGCATAAATCCTTTTTTCTGCCAAGCCAGTCTTACAACCTCTTCTTTTATTTTGGAGTTGGAGAACCTCACCACCACCGATCGTGGTGGTGCTTCCGCCGCCGGCCTAGGGGCTAATGTACGGTGCGCCCTTTCTATCTTCAAGTCGGTGGATTGGGGAATATCCAACTTCTCTCTCAGTAAGGATTCCACGCATGCCGCCATTGTGGTGAAACCATCCTCGACTCCTTCTTTCAGACCATGAATTCTTATGTTGTCTCTTCTCAGTCTTCCTTCTTGGTCGGTTAGCTTAGCCTCCAGTCTTGACTGCCTTTTGTGTAGATCCAGCACGGAATCTTCCAGCCCTTTTATTCTTTCCTCTGCTTCCAAGATTCGGTCCTTGGCCTGGTCCACTCTGCTGTTTGTCCTTTTTAATTCTTCTTTGATTTCACAAAATTCGTCCCAACACTCTCGGCGAAATCGTCTTAATTCTTTAAGTACCAATTTCAAGCTACCCTTTTGGTTAGCTTCATTCAGCTCCTCGTCTTCTGAATGGAAATCCTTCGGATCAGATTCTTCGGCCGATGCGTGTCCTGGCCTGGTAAATGTCGATTTCTTCTGTTTTCCTTCAGGCATGATGACTTTGTCTTTTGATTTTCACTCTTCCAAAAATCCGTTGAATCTGATTTTCAAGGTATTTTCCTGGATCAGGTCTGGGAGCTTCAACTTAATCTGCTATCACCATGGTGTCCAGACCGGAAGTCCCAAACATCTGTATTTTGTAAATAAAATTTTGTACCCTTTTCAGCTACGTCTCCTCTGTTGTTCATAAGGGTTCCCTGTTAAGATACGAGTAATTGCATGCTAAAACACCAGAGAAACAGTCTGCAAAAAATGCAGCAGCTAGACAATTCACTTTTGGTTTGATGCAATTGCAAACTGACCTAGAAATTATGTGTTCAAACATGTTATATTCCCATTTAATCCTACATTCCATTCTGTTACACACAAGGCTGCTGTTTTCCTCTTCTTTTGTCTTCCTGCTCCTAGCTTACTTTTCGCTGCCTGTCGGAGTGTGAACAGATCAGCGTGGACCTTGTAAGCCTGGGCGACGTCCGAGCCGGTATGAGTTGCTTTCTGATTGACCATTTCATGAAACTGCTTGCAAAGTATTTGAGTACCGCTAGCTTTTGCTGGACTAGCAGCAGATTCTTGGCAAATAAAGGTGTTATCAGTGGCAAGGACAAGCCAAGACAAACTGACTCCAGTATCTGTTGCAGTGACTGACCAGATGATAGGTTTGTTTATCTCTGCTCTTTGTGTAGTGCATGTCACGATACACTGACTGGCACAGTCCACCACAGACCTTGCGACAGATGTGTTCATTTGCCAGAATGTCCCATCTCACCCCGTGTAACTGGGAGTGGTCCACCACAGACCTGTGGCAGATATTGTTTTTAGTTCTGCCACGATGCCCCGTTTCACC
Source organism: Pholidichthys leucotaenia (assembly GCA_020510985.1). NCBI lineage: Eukaryota > Metazoa > Chordata > Actinopteri > Cichliformes > Pholidichthyidae > Pholidichthys > Pholidichthys leucotaenia. The sequence continues at coordinate 382,192,765 of CM035841.1, forward strand.
CTCCACGCCCTCGGAAGGGAGGGGATGCCGGTTCAGTCAATGCCTGACCTGACCCCCCCACACACGCAAAAAAAGGGGATGTAAGTCTCAGTTAAAAGCTGCCAATTTCTGACCAAAAAAAGTGGAATTTTATGGGTAAGAAGCTGCAACTTTAGCAAAAAGACAAAAAAGGTGTAAATTTCCAACTGTTTACAACCTAAAATGCTGCAAATATAAGATTTCAGTAAAATGCTGCAAATTTAAGCTTTTTTTTTAACTGCAAATTCAAGAGCAAGAAAAGTTCTAAATTCATGAGGAAAAAGCTGCAAAATTATGAATAATAAAAAGCTGCAAATTTTCAAGTAAGAAGCTACACATTTCTGAGTAAAATGGCTGTAACTCTGCAGGAAAATCTTGTAAATTTATAAGAAAAATCCTCACATTTACAAAAAGAATGTTTCTAATTTACATGAAAAAGGATGTGATAAATTGGCCTGTGTTGGCCATTTTTTTAAAATGACAGCCATGAGGAGGAACTAAACAGTGGTGTTCGGTGGTGTTAAATCCTGCAGATCTACACTAATCAGCAGTGAAAAAGGAGAAGAGGAACAGGTGATCCACAGCAGCAGAAATAATCCAGTTAACCCAGGAGGTGTAAACACATGACACCCAACAAATCACCGCCCCCCCCCATGACATCAGTGGGAACAGCTGCAACAAACTTCACACCTCTGTCGATTTACATGTTCCCTTCTGAGGATATACTCGCGCACGCAGCGACCAGCAGCCGGTGGCTTGTCACCAGACTGCAAACCAAATCTACCTACGGGTACAAATAAGTAACAAAAAAAAAAAAAAAAAATTCAAACAGAGCTGCTGCTGACATGGAAACCAAAGGCTTAAAGGGTGATGGGGCTTTAACAGAAGCAGTGATCCCCTCCCCCCCAACTGACCTGCTGGACAGGAACTAACAACTCCTCAGACCTGTTAACACAATTTTAACAACAAAAGGACATGCAAAAGAACAAAGATTCCCTTTGATTTTAACAGGATAACAGTGTGAATTTTCTGGTCTGTGAATGAAAAAAGCAGCCCTGAGTGTTTCATGGAGTCACTTACTGAATTATAATGGTTAATCCAAGTCACAATTTCAGGAAACATAAGCTTCAGGGGAAACTTAAACCCATGACACATTGTTTTAAATTTTGCTGATTTTTTTTCCCCGCTTCTCTTCCAGTCCTTATGGCTACTTTCTGATTGCTTTGAATTTTTAAAACATCATTTTAAGAATAATGTTAACTAACTTAAAGTACATTTCTAACTACACTATATCATACAATATGCCATTTAACATACAACTTCATTTGATCACATTTAGATCTTAATTCAAACAAGCAGAGTATTTGCAACCAACTTAATTAAGACTTGAACTAAAAACAATCAATCTGAATACAACTGGGAGTGTTTAAGAATAAAAATCTTTGGGACTTCCGGTCTGGACGCCATGGCGACTGCAGCTTAACACTGAAGCTCTCAGACTCAATCCAGGATAACACCTTGAAAATCAAACTTAACGGATTTTTGGAGGAGTGAAAATCAAAAGACAAAATCATCATGTCTAAAGGAAAACAGAAGAAACTGAAATTCTCCAGGCTAGGACACGTATCGGCCGGAGAATCTGAACTGGAAGATCCCCGTTCAGAAGACGAGGAGCTGGTGATAGCTAACAAAAGGGTTAGCCTGAAATCACTATTTGAGGAACTACGACGATTTCGCCGAGATGTTACGGCCGAATTTCGGGAATTCAGAGAAGAATTGAAAAGGACAAACAGCAGAGTGGACCAGGCCGAGAACCGAATCTTGGAAACAGAGGATCGAATAAAAGTGCTCGAAGATTCTGTGCTGGACCTACGCAAAAGACAAGCAGCTATAGAGGCTAAGCTAACCGACCAAGAAGGAAAACAAAGAAGAGACAACATAAGAATTCATGGTCTGATAGAAGGAACCGAAAATGGTTTTAACTCAATGGCAGAATGCGTGGAATCCTTACTAAGAGAGAAATTGGATATTCCACAAACCACCGACTTGAAGATAGAAAAGGCACATCGTTCATTAGCCGCTAGGCCGGCGGCGGAAGCGCCCCCACGTTCGGTGTTGGTAAGATTTTCCAATTTCAAAATAAAACAAGAGGTTGTAAGACTGGCCTGGCAGAAAAAAGGATTTATGCACCAGGAGAGAAAAGTCTACGTGGAACACGATTACGCCCCGGAGGTCCTTAAAAAGCGCAGGGAATACAATGACGCGAAAAAGGTGTTAAGAGAGAAGAAATTGCGCTTTCAGACACCATTTCCTGCGAAGTTAAGGGTCTTCTACGGCGATGAAACGTGTCTCTATAATTCGGCGGAAGAAGCAACAGCTGACATGGCGAGAAGAGGGCTCCCGGTAACGGTGTTTAAACCCGCAGCAGACCCGAGTGAGAAGATCAAAGCGCAAACATGGACAACACAAAGACCCTCAAAATCCACGGACCAGCAGCGGGAAACCCAGCACCAGAGCGTCGCGGATAAACTATCCGTTTTCAGGTTGGAATAGCGACCTTTTTTTTTTTTTTTTTCCTTTCTCTTGAATCAATCCGCACATCCAACCCCCCTCATACAAGGTAACAAACATTAAAGGAGATGCATATTCAGCATGTGGTAAAACATTTCATGGAACAATCATATTATTTGAAACAAATAAGTCTTTGTAATAAAAAAAAAAAAAAAAAAACTTGTTAAAATAGAAATGTGACAATAATCCACATGTTCTGCTCATACTAACAAATACTGTTTTTGCGTGAATGTTTGATGTGATGGGGGTGGGAGGGTGCACACAATTTCACAGGGTTTAGGCATAAAAGGAAAAAAAAAAAAAAAAATCATTACAAGTTTGGATTGGGTTCTGAAACTCACGTTAAAAGCATGGGACTACTTTCAGTGGTACGAGAGGGCCCTCAACACGTAACAGAGTTTGAGGAATTTCCCTCAGAGCCTTCACTCCATCAAGGCTCTTACAGGGTCTTTAAAAAGACCTCAGCTCAGGAAGTTCTTTTGACAGTTTTTTGTTTTAAAGTTTTTTACACTATGTTCTTAATGTTTTTCTTGTTTTTAATGTTCTTTCAGTTTCTGAGTAGCACAAAAGAGGGCCACCACACAGTTATACTAAACAAAACAACACAATGGAGAAACAGGGTGTAACCAAAATAATTTCATATAATGTAAAAGGGATCCTGAATCCAGTTAAAAGATCCAAGATTCTAGGCAAAATGAAAAAAGACAAAGCAGGAATAATACTTTTACAAGAAACCCACCTAACAGACGTGGAACACAATAAACTCAGTAGACAAGGGTTTAAAATGATCTCTTCATCTTCATATAAATCAGGGAGGAGGAGGGGAGTAGCGACATTGATATCAACCAAAATTACATTTGAAAAAAAATCAGAACACAAAGATAAAGAAGGGAGATACAGTTTGGTAACTGGGCGGCTAGAGGGAGAAGATATCACCCTGCTGAATGTGTATGCTCCCCCAGGGGCTAACTGGAAATTTTATAAAAATGTATTCGACCTAATGATAACTAAAGCTCAAGGTTTAGTGATATGTGGTGGGGACTTTAATCTTAGACTGAATCCATACTGGGATGCTTCTGGTAATTCCCCACATCAAAATAACACCCAAAACAGGAAGACTCGGATGCTACTAAAAGAAATGGGAATCTGTGATGTGTGGAGGGAACTCAACCCCAGTGTAAAAGACTATACATTTTACTCAACTCCACATTCATCTTACTCAAGGATTGACTATTTTTTTATGTTTAATAGAGACATTGGTAGAGTAAAAACATGTAAAATAGGACTGATGGATCTCTCCGACCACAGTCCGATCTACATGGACTTAAATATCCAAAAATACACAAATAATACATTTTCTTGGAGGTTAAATTCAAATGTCCTGAAAGGACCATTGAAAGATGAATTGGAGTCAGATATTCTCAGATATTTGGAAGATAACGATAATGGAGAAGTATCCCCTTTAATACTGTGGGATGCATGTAAAGCTGTAATAAGAGGAAAGATTATTGCAAAACTGGCAACCCAAAAGAAACTAAGACAAGAAAAACTATCCACATTAGAGTCAGAACTTAGGAACCTAGAAAAAGAACACAAAGGCAACACTCATTCTACTGACTCGCTCAAGATTAAGGAAATTAAAAACCAAATAAATGAGATCTACACAATAGAAATCCAGAAGAAACTTACATTTCTGAAACAAAAATACTATGAAGCAGGCAGTAAATCGGCAAAATTGCTAGCCTATAAATTGAGGAAACATCAAACAGAAAGAGCAATCTACAAAATCAGAGACCCAGTATCAAAGGAAATAAAATTCAGAATTCAGGATATTCTTAAAAACTTCGAGAATTACTATAAGAACTTATACTCCCACAAAAAACATAAAAACGCATCCGAGGCATTCCTAAACACATTAAACCTTCCCCAACTTACGGAGTCACAAAATAAAACACTACTGTCAGAAATACATTCTAAAGAATTGGAAAAAGCAATTATGAAACTTAAAGCTAACAAATCCCCAGGAGCTGATGGCTATACAGCAGAGTGGTACAAAACCTTTAAACAGCAACTATCTCCTCTCCTCCTGAAAACATTTAATTATGTCCTCCACACAGGGGAAATCCCCCCCTCCTGGAGAGAAGGGGTCATTGCAGTTATACCTAAACCTGAAAAGGATAAACTAGAGTGCTCCAACTACAGACCAATCAGTGTACTAAATCAGGACTATAAGCTTTTTACCATTATCCTTGCCAAAAGGTTAGAGAATATACTGACAGACCTAATTCATTTAGACCAAACAGGTTTTATAAGACAAAGACAGACACAAGACAACATTCGACGCACTTTACACATAATTCATCATATAAAAAAATATAACTTAAATGCAGTCATATTAGGATTAGATGCTGAAAAAGCATTCGATTCGGTTGACTGGTCTTTTCTATACAGAATCTTATCCAGTTTCAATTTTCATAACAACTTCATTAGAACTATACAGGCATTATATAAAAAACCAACAGCTAAAATAAGGATTAACGGTAATTTATCATCATCTTTTGAACTGGAAAGAGGATGTCGTCAGGGCTGCCCCCTGTCTCCACTGCTCTTTGCAATCTTCATAGAACCTCTGAGCCAATGGATAAGACAAAACCAAAAAATTCAAGGTATTACACTTGGTCAGAAGGAACATAAAATAGCACTCTTTGCTGATGACATTTTAATATACCTAGGGCAGCCGGACACTTCTTTACCAGAACTAACCTCAGTTTTTTCAGAGTATGGAGATTTATCGGGGTACAAATTAAATATGCATAAAACCCAAGTTTTAACATTCAACTATGACCCAAATCATTATTCACTAAGCAAACTCAAAACTAACTGGGAGTCGGAATCTATGAAATATCTGGGGGTCAATATCCCGAAACAACTCAACAAAATTATATCACTAAACTATGATCCACTGGTGACAAAAATAAAATCTGACCTAGCAAGATGGAATATGATACCATTCTTGGGTATTGCACAAAGAATTGAAGCAGTCAAAATGAATATACTTCCACGTCTTCTATACCTTTTCCAAACAATACCGGTAGAACCTCCCAAAAAAACATGGCAGGAGCTGGACAGAAGGATCTCAAGATTCATATGGCAGGGCAAGAGACCTAGAATCAGATATAGAACCCTACAGCTAAACAAAGACAAAGGTGGGCTCGCGCTGCCAAATATCAGGGACTACTTTAAAGCCGCACAAATTAAAACTTTAGTAGAGATATGTAACCCAGTCTACTCTGCACAATGGAAGGAGATCGAATGCCAAATAACAAGTGACATCCCCCTACAGGCGATAATAGGGAACAATGTCTTACCTAAGCTTTTGAATAACACTAACCCGTGGATAGAGACCCCGCTAAAAATTTGGTTTAAGATAGTCAGAGAGAATCAAACTAAAGAGCCCTATCGACTTCTGCAATGGATCGCCTATGATCAGGACTTTACTCCTAATAAAACAGACACCAGATTTAAAAAGTGGAAGGAGAAGGGGCTGATAAAATATTACGATTTTTTTAAAGGGCAAATCTTAAGAAGTTTTGAAGATTTGAAAAAACAAGGCCTAATAAATCAAGACCTTTACAGGTTCTTCCAGCTTAGACACCACATAAACAATATACTTAAAAAGGAGGTTTTGGAAAGGGCCCAGTCAGGTGTTCTGAAGGTCTTCTTAATGGCATATAAAGGGATCCCAGGGATCAGATACATTTCTAAAATATACCAAGGTCTTCAAGACTTAAAAGGAGACAACACATCTTATATAAAAGAGAGATGGGAAAAAGAGGGGAATTTCACTTTACATCTGGAAATATGGGAAAAGCTAAATAAACAGCAATGGAAAAGTACCTCATCCCTGCAGTGGAGAGAATTTGGATGGAAAAACTTGGCAAGATTTTTCAGAACACCTGCACAAATCAAATTTACCCATAAGGGATTGAACTGTTGGCGCTTGTGTGGTGAAAAGACTGCAAATCATTTTCATGTGTTTTGGTCATGCCCAGTTATCCACCAATATTGGACCAATGTACAGACAATATTGGGGAAAATATTCAAAATTACAGTTCCCTTTTCTTTTGTAACTTTGTATTTGGGTTTACTACCGGACTCACTGGAAAGACGAGGAGAAAAATACTTATTCAATGTTTTAATATTGGCAAGCAAAAAAGCTCTAACTAAAAAATGGATGTTGAAGGACTGTCCTACACCTGAAGATTGGACTAACGTGATCCAAGACATTTACTCGATGGAAAAGTTGACATTCGCACTGAGACAGGACATGGATGGGTTCATGAACTTTTGGCAACCCTGGACCGCATATGTGTCTTCCATTAGATCTAATCTTTGACAAATACCATTTCAATAATGGTTCCGCTCTTTGTTCCAATGCTACTCAGATGCTCTTTTATCTTTATTTACTTACTTTTTCTTTTTGTTTGTTTTTTACTGGTTTGTTTGGTTTTTTTTTGTTTTTTGTTTTGTTTTTTTTTTTCTCTTTAATTTCACTTTTTCTTTCACTTTAAAAAAAAAAAAAAAAATAAGGGGTGTTGTAAGAATTAATCTTCCAATGTTGTCAGATATCAGAAAATAAGGGAACATGTGATGAAAATGTAAACACTGCATTGCTGTAACGACCTGTATACCCTTTACAAAAACTTAAATAAAAAAAAAAAAAAAAAAAAAAGAATAAAAATCTTTGGATTCGGACTTCCGGTTATGGCGGCCACGTAGGAAGACGTGTTTCACTCTGCTCTGCTCCTAAAAATAAAAAGTAGGCTAAAACTCTCTCAATTGGAACAAAAACCTATCCTAGCGTTTAGGCGCGGATATGGTAAAAACCAAGGCTGGGAAATCAGGCGGAGGAAAAAGTGTTTCGTCGAAACAATCCAAGCTAACAGACTTCCACGCTCGTGACGAAGCAGAAAAATCTCCAGGGACAATGGCGGAGGAGGGAGCTAGCGGCGGAGCGGTGACTTCCGAGGAGGGCACGAATGCGGTACTTGCTGCCATCAGCTCCATGAGAGCAGACTTTTCATCTAAATTTGATGGGATTATAGCAGCGATAGAAGGAATGAGAAAAGAAATAAGCGACTGTATGGAACGATTATCGCAGGTGGAGCTCCGAATCTCCAGCGCTGAAGATGACGTCACCAGCCTACAATTAAAGGTGCAAACACTGGAATTAAAAAATAAACGTCTGGAAGATAACGTCCTGGACTTAGAATCCCGGTCGCGACGGAATAATATAAGGCTGGTGGGCCTCCCGGAGGGAACGGAGGGACGGGATACATGTTCCTTTTTAGAAAAGTGGATTCCTGAAGCACTGAACAACGCGGATCTGCAGTCATCGGTCGTCTTAGAGAGCGCTCACCAAATTGGCCCACCGAGAGATAAAAAGACACCGCCGAGGACGCTGATTATGAAGTTCCTCAGCTACAGAGACAAGATGACGGTCACTAACGCGGCACGAGCTAAAGGAGAAATTAAATACCAGGATCAACAGGTGCGGTTCTACCCAGATTTGGCCACAGGAATTCAACAATTAAGGAAACAGTTTGACCCCACCCGTAAAGAGCTGCGCAACCTCGGGATTCGTCACGGAATGATTCATCCGGCAAGACTGCTGGTCACATATAAAGGGAGAACCCATATCTTCAAGACTCCTCAGGAGGCGCAGGAGCTTATCAAGCAGATTCAAGGAGAGACTGGTGGGAGCTAAGCATGAACAAGATATAAAGGTAGAATATTTAAGCATTTGCACAGGCATCAGACTGATCTGAAACATATAGCATGTCTACAAAATATAGATTGTATTAAAAAAAAAAAAAAAAAAGCTATGATGTACAAAGTTGCTATAAAATTTTGGAGTCAAGTTGGAAAAACTACAGAAGAGAGTTAATGTCATATCATTAAAAGTAGCAGAGTCAGGGTGATTGAGAGGAGAAAAGAGTGAGTGAGTTTGACTGATCCTCGCAGGTGTGGAGCAGTCACTGGCTATAGTGGGAGACGGATTTTTTTTTTTTGATTTTGGGGGGGGGGTTACCACGAATGTGGGGAGGGGGAATTTGTTTTTGTGTAGTTTGTGGGATGAATGTTCAACCATCCATGTTTTTGCTTCTCTGTATGAGCATGTTTATTTTGCAAGGTAATCTCAAACTCTATTGATCATAGACCAAAGCGTTAATCTTAATTTAACTTCATGGAATTGCAGAGGTCTACAAAATTTAAAAAAACTTAAACAAGGTATGAATAAAATAAAAGACATAGGTTCAAAAATTGTGTTTTTACAAGAAACTCATCTAATAGTGGAGGATGTAAAAAAAATTAGGAGAAGATGGCAGGGAAATGTGTTCACCTCATCATTTTCATCCCGAGCCAGGGGAGTTATGACTCTCATACATAAAACAGTCCCATTTCAAGTGAAAAATGTAATTGGAGATAAACTGGGAAGATATCTAATCATTCAAGGATCTTTGTTATTAGAAAATATAAATCTGGTGAACTTATACAGTCCCAATATAAATGATCAAAACTTCTTCGTTAATTTATTTCTTACTTTAGCATCACTCACAGGGCAACATATAATAGCAGGGGATTTTAATTGTACATTGAATCCCAGTATAGATAGATCAACAGGACTGGACTGTACGCACAATGGATGCAGGATGACCATTAATCATTTTATGAAAGAATTGAGATTGCTAGATATATGGAGAGAAATGAAACCACAAGTCAAAGTCTATCCTTGTTATTCTAATACCTACAAGACATTCTCACGTATTGACTATTTTTGATCTCCACAGAATTAAGGTCCAAGATTCAAAACTGTTTCTATGATAACATCGTGATATCTGATCATGCACCCTGCTGTCTAATATATGTAGATAAGAAATTAACAAAGGTTCCAGGTAGGTGGCAATTTCAGCATAAATGGCTTCAGAATGAGGAATTTGTTAAGTACATAGAAAAACAGATGAGTTCTTTGATATCAATACTAGACAAACATCAGCATGTATAAAGTGGGAGGCTTTCAAAGCTTTTATTAGGGGGCATATTATTAGTTATACAGGTTCAAAATCTAAGAAGACTCGAGAGGAGAGAGTCCAATTGAAACGTAAAATAAAAATTCTTCAAGAAAAAGTGTATGCAGGAAGTAATCCAAAGTTAGAGAACGAATTACTGATTCTGAGAGCTGAATATGACAAAAAAAAAATCAGTGAATAGAGCTGCCTCGAGTCTTCTAAGATTGAAGCAAACTTTTTATGAACAAGGTGAAAAGTCAGGGAAATTATTGGCATGGCAGATTAAACAATTAGAATTTAAAACACCAATTACCAGTATTATAAGTAACGGACAGGCAGTTGTAGATCCTTTAGAAATTAATAGTGCCTTTAGAGATTATTATGAAAAACTATATGATACAAAAAATGAAACTGACTTAACAAAACTAAATGGGTTTTTGGACGGATTATCTATACCGTGTATTCCAAATAAAAATAGGGAAATACTGTAGTCAAAAATTAGTCAAGAAGAAGGTGGGCTAGCCATTGATAATATGAAATCAGGAAAAAGTGCGGGACCAGATGGTCTTCCAGTTGACCTCTATAAAAAATTTAAGAATAAATGAATAAAACCATTTTTGGAAATGGTTTTAGAAGCAAAATAGTAATTTACCACCATACATGAATAATGCCTTAATTATACTGTTACCAAAACCAGGTAAACCCTCTAATAAATGTGAAAACATGAGACCAATAAGCCTATTAAATGCAGACCTTAAGATAATCTGTAAAATTTTAGCAAGACTACAAGAAATATTACCAAATATTATTAACCGAGATCAGAATGGCTTTATAATGGGAAGACAAGGCTTCCATAATATAAGAAGACAATTTAATATTATTTATTCTAATAAAGAAGCACCAGATACAGCTCTTCTATCATTGGACGCTGAAAAGGCCTTTGATAGGGTCGAATGGCCCTATCTTTTTGAAATCCTACAAAGGTTTGGACTTGGAAATAATTTCATAAAATGGGTTCAGATAATATACAATAATGCTACAGCAGAAATCCTAACAAACAGCAATATCTCAAAATCAATAAAAATCAATAGAGGATGTCTACAAGGCTGTCCACTTTCACCTTTACTGTTTACTATGGCAATTGAACCTTTAGCGATGGCAGTACGTTTACATCCACAAATATATGGAATTAAAGTAGGACCAACAGAACATAAAATCTTCCTGTATGCCGATGACATAATTTTGTTTATGTCGAATCTTAAAAAAATCAATTCCAACCTTGTTAAATTTAATAAATAACTTTGGGGAAATATCAGGATATAAAATAAATAAAACTAAATCTTCAATATTAATGCTAAATGAGACCCAGAGAAATCACCCAGCTCCTGAGGTAAATCAATTCAATGTTATAAATCAGTTTAAATATTTAGGAATTCAAATTGTGCCTAAGCTAGAATCAGTCGCCAGTGCCAACTATGAAGCCTTAATGACAGATATTAATGAGTTGCTTCAGAGATGGATGTCACTACCAATGTTGATGATCGGGAGAATTAATATACTTAAAAGTAATATCTTACCCAAAATACTTTATTTCAATACATTCCTTTACCACCACCATCAGATCTATTCTCAAGAATTAAAAAAAAGTTAGTGGAATTTATATGGAACAATAGGATGGCTAGATTACGTCTGTCCTTATTATATTTACCATTTGATCGTGGAGGTCTGAAATGTCCAAACTTTATGCTGTATTACTGGTCAGCACAACTGAGGTCTATGACATTATTTTTCATCAAATGATCTCCCTCACTGGACTGAAATGGAATCATACAATTTACCTTTACCTCTTCCCTTATTCATATACTCAGACTTGGCTAAAAAATTACAGAAACAAGTTAAAAATCCAATTGTAAAGCATATGATCAAAATATGGTGTGAAACCAAAAAAATATTTAAAAGAACCACACTTTGTCACAATTTAGCCCAATATGGGGTAATCAATATTTTACACCAGGGAGAGCAGATGCTGTATTTAAAGTATGGAATTTAAAATGGATTCAAAAGATTCAAGACTTATATTTGTCACGTTCAGATAACATAATGTCTTTTGAAGAACTGAGGATCAAATTTAATTTTAATAGAACACATCTTTTTAAATATCTTCAGCTTAGGAATTTTATTTGATCAAATCAAAATAATGCTCTCACCCGACCTACTTATTCTTCCTTGGAAAAAATTTTGACGAAAGATAGTAAGAGAAAGGGTATTATTTCAGAGTTTTATAACTCATTGACACTATCCTCAAGTGAAAACTCACAGAAAAGACTGAATTATTGGAAAGAAGACCTGCAAACTGAAATTTCAGAGTAACAATGAGAATTGGCTTGTACAGAAGCTCAAACCAAATCAATAAATGTACGTCTTAAATTGATACATTTTAAATGGTTAATGCGGATGTATGTTACACCGGTGGAGTAAAATAGATATAACAAAAACATACCAGATACGTGCACAAAATGTATGGAAAGTAAAGGAACCCTATTTCATTCTTTATGGGAATGTAGAAAAATTAGAATGTTTTGGGAAGAGGTGAGGGTAACAATTGAAAAAATAATTTCAAAACAATTCATATTGAACTCTAAACTGTTTTTGTTGGGTCTGTATCCAGAAAAACATAACTTTAATAAGAGTGAAAGAGCATTCATAGACCTCAGCTTGCTTAATGCCAAAAAATGTATTGCACTACTGTGGAAAAAGACTCAGACCAGATGTGACTCAGTGGTTAAGACAGATGTTAACAAACCTTCCACTAGAAAAAATAACATACATACTGAAATCAAAGGAAAATGTGTTTGAGAATATATGGAGACCTTTCATTGATTATGTAAAAAAAATTAAATATAACTTCTGAAGAAGAAGGTGAATGATGTGTGTGGACCTTGTAAATTCCAAATTGGTGAATGTATAATATGTATACTTATGTAATGGATTACCTAGGCTAAACAGAGGAGCATTGTTGATGACTTGGTTTTGTTAGTGGTTGTTGGTGTTTTTAGTACTTTTTTTTTAATTACTTTAGTGTTAGTGTTTGATTGTTTGTGTCATGTTTGTTAAAAAAAGGTTCAATAAAAAATATTGTGGAAAAAAAAAAAATCTTTGGATTCCTTAATGGAAGTTCTGCCTGCAGATCACCTGCACTCAAACATTCCAAGTACCACTCATGGGATGGACCAGATTCCATACAAAATGTTAAAAATTTTACTTTGGCTTCGTCTTTAAGGGGTTGCTGTTCCAGTTAAAAGTCTCAAGTGTTGAAGAGTCCACCTTTGTATAAAACGGCCAAGTCAGTATACCACAAAAGCCTCAAAGTCGCTAAGATAATCCAAAAGGTTAAACCAGCTGTTAGTGTCATTTAAGCCCTGCATGGCTTCGACAATGTGGAACTGGCATTTCACTTTGAAACGGATGGCAGCGAGTTATTGCAAATGAGCAAATTTGAAATACACATAACACAAAAGTTAACCTCTTGCACGCCGGGATACCGCAGGCGGTCACGTCTCTGCGTCCTCGTGCGTCCTAGTGTGCACTGTGCGTCTCAGTGCGCACTGAAAAAAAAAAAAAAAAAGCTGCATTTCCGTTCTTCCACTACAGACACAGCCGTGAACAGAAAGCCAAAGGAGTGCTTTGATGGGTTTAGATTTGACTGACCTCTCATTCGACTAATAAGAGCCTTGAATTGGGTTTCTGAAACCTTGAAGAACCAATGACAGCAAGCAAGAAGCAAAGAAGGACCCGCCTACCAACGACTGCGAATACAACGAGCCAATTGAAGCAGAGAAGTTCGACGATTGAAAGCGTGCGTCCTGTGTGTAAAATCTGTTTTGTGTAAGCCGCTGTGTGTAACGGTAGCGTTCGCCAGTCTTTTTTTATTACTACTGTTCTTATTTGTTTTGAAAAATCGTTCGCCAAAACCGCAATCATGGAAGCACAAAACCGCAATAATGGAATCCTGGTTTGACTGGGTCGGGTGACCAGAACCATGAGTCGTAACAAGCGGACCAGCGTCATGTTCGTCTGACAATGAGGAACAGATGTTCGCAAACGACACTGCTGTTGTGGACAGGTAAGTGTTATAAGCTAAATTATTCTTTATCACTGAAAACAGTAATAAAAATGACTTTTGACCGATCGGTAATTACAAGTGTGCGTCATCACCACATGACGGACCGTTTTTTTGTGCGCCGCGCTCCTCTGTAGCGGGGGGGGGGGGGTTGTTATCCTCTACATTACAGATATTTTCCACAATATCTTTATTGAACCTTTTTTTTTTTTTAACAAACATGATACAAACAATCAAACACTAACACTAAAGTACTACAAAAAAAAAATGCACTAAAAACACCAACAACCACCAACAAAATCAAGTCTTCAACAATGCTCCTCTGTTTAGTCTAGACAATCCAATACATAAGTATACATATGATGTTCACCAGTTTGGAATTTACAAGGTCCACACACATCATTCACCTTCTTCTTCAAGAGTTATGTTTAAATTTTTTACATAATCAATAAAAGGTCTCCATATATTCTCAAACACAATTTCCTTTGATTTTAGTATATATGTTATTCTTTCTAATGGAAGGTTTGTTAACATCTGTCTTAACCACTGAGTCACATCTGGTCTATGAGTCTTTTTCCATAATAGTGCAATACATTTTTTGGCATTAAGCAAACTGAGGTCTATGAATGTTCTTTCACTTTTATTAAAATTATGCTTTTCTGGGTACAGACCCAACAAAAACAGTTTAGGATTCAATATGATTTGTTTTGAGATTATTTTTTCAATTGTTACCCTCACCTCTTCCCAAAACATTCTTATTAATCTACATTCCCATAGACAATGAAATAGGGTTCCTTTACTTTCCATGCATTTTGTGCATGTATCTGGTATATTTTTGTTATATCTATTTAACTCCTCCGGTGTAACATACATCCGCATTAACCATTTGAAATGTATCAATTTAAGGCGTGCATTTATTGATTTGGTTTGAGCTTCTGTACAAGCCAATTCCCATTGTTCCTCTGAAATTTCAATTTGCAGATCTTCTTTCCAGTAGTTTAATCTTTTCAGTGAATTTTCACTTGAAGATAGTGTCAATGAGTTATAAAACTCTGAAATAATACCCTTTCTTTTACTATCTTTCATCATCATTTTTTCCAAGGATGAATAAATAGGTCGAGTGAGAGCTTTATTTTGATTTGATCGAATAAAGTTTCTAAGTTGAAGATATTTAAAAAAATGTGTTCTATTGAGATTAAATTTGATCCTCAGCTCTTCAAAAGACATTATGTTGTCTGCACATGGCAAATATAAATCCTGAATCTTTTGTATCCCTTTTAAATTCCATACTTTAAATACAGCGTCCGCTCTCCCTGGTTTAAAATATTGATTACCCCATATTGGACTAAATTGTGACAATAACTGTGGTTCTTTTAAATAGTTTTTAGCTTCACACCATATTTTGATCATATGCTTTACAAATGGATTTTTAACTTGTTTTTGTAATTTTTTTGCCGAATCTGAGTATATGAATATGGGAAGAGGTAAAGGTAAATTGTATGATTCCATTTCAGTCCAGTGAGGGAGATCATTTGATGAAAAATAATATGTCATAGACCTCAGTTGTGCCGACCAATAATACAACATAAAATTTGGACATTTCAGACCTCCACGATCAAATGGTAAATATAATAAAGACAAACGTAATCTAGCCCTCCTGTTGTTCCATATAAATTCCACTAACTTTTTTTTTATTCTTGAGAATAGATCTAAAGGTGGTGATAAGGGAATGTATTGAAATAAATAAAGTATTTTAGGTAAAATATTACTTTTAAGTATATTGATTCTCCCGATCATCGACATTGGTAGTGACATCCATCTCTGAGTTAACTCATTGATATCTGACATTAAGGCTTCATAGTTGACACTGGCGACTGATTCTAGCTTAGGCATAATTTGGATTCCTAAATATTTAAACTGATTTACAACATTGAATTGATTTACCTCAGGGGCTGGGTAATTTCTCTGGGTCTCATTTAGCATTAATATTGAAGATTTAGTTTTATTTATTTTATATCCTGATATTTCCCCAAAATTCTTTATTAAATTCAACAAGGTTGGAATTGATTTTTTTAGATTCGACATAAACAAAATTATGTCATCGGCGTACAGGGAGATTTTATGTTCTGTTGGTCCAACTTTAATTCCATATATTTGTGAATGTAAACGTATCGCTATCGCTAAAGGTTCAATTGCCATAGTAAACAGTAAAGGTGAAAGTGGACAGCCTTGTCGACATCCTCTATTGATTTTTATTGGTTTTGAAATATTGTTATTTGTTAGGATTTCTGCTGTAGCATTATTGTATATTATTTGAACCCATTTTATGAAATTATTTCCAAGTCCAAACCTTTGTAGGACTTCAAAAAGAAAGGGCCATTCAACTCTATCAAAGGCCTTTTCGGCGTCCAATGATAGGAGAGCTGTATCCGGTGCTTCTTTATTAAAATAAATAATATTAAATAGTCTTCTTACATTATGGAAGCCTTGTCTACCCTTTATAAAGCCATTCTGATCTTGATTAATAATATTTGGTAAAATTTCTTGTATTCGTCTTGCTAAAATTTTACAGATTATCTTAAGGTCGGCGTTTAATAGGCTTATTGGTCTCATATTTTCACATTTATTAGAGGGCTTACCTGGTTTTGGCAGCAGTATAATTAAGGCATTATTTATGTATGATGGTAAATTGTTATTTTGAAATGCTTCTAAAACCATTTCCAAAAAAGGTTTTATTAATTTATTCTTAAATTTTTTATAAAGGTCAACTGGAAGACCATCTGGTCCTGCACTTTTTCCTGATTTCATATTATCAATGGCTAGCCCAACTTCTTCTTGACTAATTTTAGACTCCAATATCTCCCTGTTTTCATTTGGAATACACGGTATAGATAGTTCGTTCAAAAACCCATTTAGTTTTGTTAAATCAGGTTCATTTTTGGTATCATATAATTTTTCATAGTAATCTCTAAAGGCTCTATTAATTTCTAAAGGATCTATAACTACCTGTCCATTACTTATAATACTGGTAATTGGTGTTTTAATTTCCAATTGTTTAATCTGCCATGCTAATAATTTTCCTGATTTTTCACCTTGTTCATAAAAAGATTGTTTCAATCTTAGAAGACTCGAGGCAGCTCTATTCGCTGATTTTTTGTCGTATTCAGCTCTCAAAATCAGTAATTCATTCTCCAACCTTGGGTCACTTCCTGCATACACTTTTTCCTGAAGATTTTTTATTTTATGTTCCAATTTAGCTCTCTCCTCTCGAGTCTTCTTAGATTTTGATCCTGTATAACTAATAATATGTCCCCTAATAAAAGCTTTGAAAGCCTCCCACTTTACACATGCTGATGTTTGTGTAGTATTGATGTCAAAGAACTCGTCTATCTGTTTTTCTATATACTTGACAAATTCCTCATCCTGAAGCCATTTATGCTGAAATTGCCATCTACCTGATTCCTTTGTCAATTTTTTATCTACATATATTAGACAACAGGGTGCATGATCAGAGATCACGATGTTATCATAAAAGCAGTTTTGAATCTTGGACCTTAATTCTGTGGAAATCAAAAAATAATCAATACGTGAGAATGTCTTGTAGGTACTGGAATAACAAGAATAGGCTTTAACTTGTGGTTTCATTTCTCTCCATATATCTAACAATCTCAATTCTTTCATAAAATGATTAATAGTCATCCTACATCCAATGTGCGTACAATCCAGTCCTGTTGATCTATCCACACCTGGATTCAATGTACAATTAAAATCCCCTGCTATTATATGTTGCCCTGTAAGTGATGATAAGATGAGAAATAAATTAGCAAAGAACTTCTGATCATCTATACTGGGACCATATAAGTTCACAAGATTTATATTTTCTAATAGCAAAGAACCTTGAATGATTACATATCTTCCAAATTTGTCTCCAATTACATTTTTCACTTGAAAAGGAACTGATTTATGTATGAGAGTCATAACTCCCCTGGCTCGGGATGAAAATGAAGAGGTGAATACACTTCCCTGCCATCTACTCCTAATTCTTTTAACATCCTCCTCTATCAGATGAGTTTCTTGTAAAAACACAATTCTTGAACCCATGTCCTTTATTTTATTCATAACTTGTTTAAGTTTTTTTTAAATTTTGTAGACCTCTGCAATTCCATGAAGTTAAATTAAGATTAACACTTTGGTCCATGATCAATAGAGAGTTTGGGATTACCTTGCAGTGTAAACATGCTCATACAGAGAAGCAAAAACATGAGTGGTTGAACATTCATCCTACAAACTACACACAAACAAATTTCCCCTTCCCACACTTGTGGCAAACCCCCCAAAATCAAAAGAAAAATTCTGTCTCCCGATATAGCCATCGACCGTTCCACACCCACGGGGAACAGCCTAAGCCACTCCTTCTTCATCCTCCCAATCACCCTAACTCTACTGCTTTTAATGACGTAACATTAACTCTCCTCTGTAGTTTTCCAACTTAACTCCAAAATTTTTAACAACTTTGTACATCATAGGTTTTTTTTTTTTTTTTGTTTTGTTTTTGTTTTGTTTTTTTAATATATAATACAATCTATATTTTGTAAACTTACTATTTACTTCAAGTCAGTCAGATGCCTGTGCAAATGCTTAATTATTCTACCTTATATTTTGTTCATGCTTAGCTCCCACCAGTCTCTTCTTCTTCTTTGATCTTCTTGATGAACTCCTGCGCCTCCTCTGGGGTCTTGAAGATGTGGGTTCTGCCCTCATACGTGGTCAGCAGTCTCGCAGGATAGATTACACCATGACGAATCCCAAGGTTGCGCAGCTCCTTACGTACGGGATCAAACTGCTTCCTCAATTGCTGGATTCCTGTGGCCAAATCTGGGTAGAACCGCACCTGCTGGTCCTGGTGTTTAATCTCTCCTTTAGCACGTGCAGCGTTGAAGATCTTCATCCTGTCTCTGTTGCTAAGAAACTTCATAATTAAGGTCCTCGGCGGTCCCTTATCTCTCCGTGGGCCAATACGATGCGCTTTTTCCAGAACCACTGCTGATTGCAACTCCTCGCTGCCCAGCACCTCCGGAATCCACTTTTCCAGAAAGGAACATACGTCCCGACCTTCTGATTCCTCTGGAAGACCCACCAGCCTCAAATTATTCTGTCTCGACCGAGATTCCAAATCCAAAATATTATCTTCCAGAGATTTTTTTTTTTTTCCAAAGTGCGCACCTTTAATTGAAGACGGGTGACGTCATCTTCAGCACTAGCGAGACGGAGCTCCATCTGCGCCGTTCGCTCTACACAGTCACCCAATTCCTTTCTTATTCCTTCCAGCGCTGTCATAATCCCATCAAATCTAGAGGAAAAGTCCGCTCTCATTGAACTCATGGCAGCCATCAGCGCATCTGCGCCATTCCCCGCAGAAATCGCACCGTTGCCAGCCTCCTCCGCCATATATGGAGTTTTGTTTACTGCGTCACAGACCTGAAAGTCCGTTAATTTGGACTGTTTCGGCGGCTCGCTTTTTCCTTTTCCTGGTTTTCCAGCCTTAGGCTTCGCCGACATATCCTCGCCCAAATGCTGGGATACGTTCTGTCCCAAATGAGAGAGTTATTTGCCGATTTTTTTCTCCAGGAGCAGAGCAGAGCAGAGCGAGACACGTCCGTCCTACGTGGCAGCCATAACCGGAAGTCCCATTACAGATATTTTAGTATAATTTTTATTGCACTGTAGGTTATTTTTTTCTTGTAAAAAAAAGGCCACACATTTTTATGTGGCATGCTTCTTTGTGTGTGGGGGGCTTGTTTGTTCATTCATTCAATCATGAATGAATAAACAACCCCCCACACACACACAGCCCTGAGTGTCACCTTTCATTAGAGCCCAAGATGAAGCTTCTTTGTTGAATCATTCAAAAGTTATAGACGTTTTTCCAAACTGTGCCATTTGGCACAATTTGGCACAGTTCAAAAACGCCTGGGAACAACCTGAGAAAAAAGCTGTGCAATATATTCATTTTTTGTGGTATTGTTACAAAATTTTGACCTCAGCTGGATAACACTTGGTTCTACATTTCTGTTGCATGATCCAGCCAGTATCTGACAGCTGCGTGTTATTTGCAAGCATTTTTATCTAAAAAACACCCAGGCAAACTTTATTTTCTTCAAGTTCAGTGTGTTCAGATGACTGTTACTCAGTGGCAGGAGCACTTAGATTATGACTGTTTTGCCAAAAAATTCAAAGTGTTTTCTTTTAAATGAGACCAACCCCATGAAGATGCTGCAAAGGGTTGAAGAACAGCTTTTGATTTACTTTGGGTATGTTATTTTTAGGCGTTTTTAGGTAAACTGACCAGAGTGCAAGGGGTTAAAAGAGTATTGCAATAAAGAAAATAGTTTAATATAAAACACAGCTGTCTTAACTTGAAATGTCCTTCACAAATGATGATATTCAAACTGAAGAACGGAGGAAAAACGTAAAAATGGTCTAAAATATCCTGTAGATACTGTTTCATATACAGTGGGGCAAAAAAGTATTTAGTCAGCCACCAATTGTGCAAGTTCTCCCACTTAAAAGATGAGAGGTCTCCAATTTTCATCATAGGTATACCTCAACTATGAGAGACAAAATGAGGGGAAAAAAATCCAGAAAATCACATTGAAGGATTTTTAATGAATTAATTGGTAAATTCCTCAGTAAAATAAGTATTTGGTCACCTACAAACAAGCAAGATTTCTGGCTCTCACAGACCTGTAACAACTTCTTTAAGAGGCTTCTCTGTCCTCCACTCGTTGCCTGTATTAATGGAACCTGTTTGAACTCTTTATCAGTATAAAAGACACCTGTCCACAACCTCAAACAGTCAGACTCCAAACTCCACTATGGCCAAGACCAAAGAGCTGTCAAAGGACACCAGAAACAAAATTGTAGACCTGCACCAGGCTGGGAAGACTGAATCTGCAATAGGTAAGCAGCTTGGTGTGAAGAAATCAACTGTGGGAGCAATTATTAGAAAATGGAAGACATATAAGACCACTGATAATCTCCCTCGATCTGGGGCTCCACGCAAGATCTCACCCCGTGGGGTCAAAATTATCACGAGAACGGTGAGCAAAAATCCCAGAACCACATGGGAGGACCTAGTGAATGACCTGTAGAGAGCTGGGACCAAAGTAACAAAGGCTACATCAGAAACACACTACACCGCCAGGGACTCAAATCCTGCAGTGCCAGACGTGTCCCCCTGCTTAAGCCAGTACATGTCCAGGCCCGTCTGAAGTTTGCTAGAGAGCATTTGGATGATCCAGAAGAGGATTGGGAGAATGTCATATGGTCAGATGAAACCAAAATAGAACTTTTTGGTAAAAACTCAACTTGTCGTGTTTGGAAGAGAAAGAACACCATAGCTACTGTGAAGCATGGGGGTGGAAACATCATACTTTGGGGCAGTTTTTCTGCAAAGGGACCAGGACGACTGATCCGTGTAAAGGAAAGAAATAATGGGGCCATGTATTGTGTGATTTTGAGTGAAAACCTCCTTCCACCAGCAAGGGCATTGAAGATGAAACGTGGCTGGGTCGTTCAGCATGACAATGATCCCAAACACACTGCCCGGGCAACGAAGGAGTGGCTTCGTAAGAAGCATTTCAAGGTCCTGAAGTGGCCTAGCCAGTCTCCAGATCTCAACCCCACAGAAAATCTTTGGAGGGAGTTGATAGTCCGTGTTGCCCAGGGACAGCCCCAAAACATCACTGCTCTAGAGGAGATCTGCATGGAGGAATGGGCCAAAATACCAGCAACAGTGTGTGAAAACCTTGTGAAAACTTACAGAAAACGTTTGACCTCTGTAATTGCCAACAAAGGGTATATAACAAAGTATTGAGATGAAGTTTTGTTATTGACCAAACACTTATTTTATGAATGTATTTTAGGAATTTACCAATTAATTCATTAAAAATCCTTCAATGTGATTTTCTGGATTTTTTATTTTTTTTTCTTATTTTGTCTCTCATAGTTGAGGTATACCTATGGTGAAAATTGGAGACCTCTCTTATCTTTTAAGTGGGAGAACTTGCACAATTGGTGGCTGACTAAATACTTTTTTACCCCACTGTATCTGGATTTTTTTTTTTTTTTTTTTTGCTTACAGCGTTTTCTTGATTTAAACATCCATCATCTTTCAGTTGGAAATCCACGCAAGTCTTTGTACACGAGGCCCCTGCTCACCCATATTAAGCCCAAACACCTCAGGTATTACCGTTTATAAAAAAGCATGTTCTAGTTGCCCAAGGCTAAACTACTAATTACATGGTAAACACGCCAAAATCAGGAGCAAATATACACAAACTCACTGCTCCTTTCTCCTCCATTCTTGAAGCAAATACAAATAAAAACACTCCAAAAATCTCCCAGTCACTACTAAAACTACTACTTACTATTCTGAACTACAGTGGTACCTCTACTTACGAATTTAATTCGTTCCGGAAGAATTCTCGTAACGTGAAAAATTCGTAAGTAGAGGCGCGTTTTACATGTAAATGCCGTAATCCGTTCCAAGCCCCCAAAATTCGGGCATAAATTTTTTATAAATCGTAAAAACGCATCAAAACATGTAACAAATACATGTTACAATTAGATTACTGCACAATAAACATAAAATGAGAGTTTAAAATGAGAGAAAGAATAATAAAAGAGAATAATAAAAGAGAAAGAATAATAAAAATTATGTTCATTTACCCTTTAACTGCTATCGTCGTCGACGTCGTCACCGTTTGCCTTCTTGGTTCATGTTCTGATCCAAGGACGTTTGCTTTTGTCGGCTTGTAAGTGCTTCGTTTTGTTTTAATACCGTGCTGATCGTTGATGTATTACAGCCATATTCTTTGGCGAGATCAACCAAACGCATAAAGTTTTGGAAAAAAAAAAAAACTTCGTGGCCAATGGGATACCAGGAAGATGCTAGGCGATAGCCAATGGCAGAGCAGCTACAGGTATGTTTACGTTCGGTAAACTACGAAAGCTGCGAGGAGCGCGTACTTTTTTGCCTTTCGTATCCTGAAATTTCGTTCGTAACTAGAGGCAATATTTTCCCGTTGAGGCGTCTCGTAACCTGAAAATTCTGTATGTAGAGACGTTCGTAAGTAGAAGTACCACTGTATTATTTACATGGTAAAAATGCCAAATATGTCATTATAGGGTAGCTCCAAGTTAGATTTCTGTTCAGTTATTCACTTTATCACAGGATCGTAACAGCAAGACTGTCACCATAAGATCAGCCTTCATTCTGAACATTAGCGCATCTTGGTAAATTAGAAAATCACGATTTGTAATTTAGTCCAGTAACTGAACACCACTTGGGTTCAGATCGGGCAGGCCGTTCCTCCCAATCACCCCCCTCCAGGTTTCACTGTCGTTGCCCACGTGTGCATTGAAGTCCCCCAGTAGGACAATGGAGTCTCCAAGCGGAGCACCCTCCAGCACCCCAGTCACAGACTCCAAGAAGGGTGGGTACTCTGAAACATCATTTGGTGCATAGGCACAAATGATGGTCAGGACCCGTTTCCCAACCCAAAGGCGCAGGGAAGCAACCCTTTCGTCCACCAGGGAAAACTCCAATATAGAGGCAGCAAGGTGGGGGGATACAAGAATACCCACCCCTGCTCGTCGCCTCTCGCCCGGGGTGACTCCAGAAAAGGCCAAGCTCCAGCCCCACTCCAGGAGACTGGTTCCGGAACCGGAGCTGTGTGTTGAGGTGAGGCCAACTACATCTAGCCGGTATCTCTCAACCTCGTACACCAGCTCAGGCTCCTTCCCCACCAGAGAGGTGAAATTCCACGTACCAAAAGCCAGTTTAGAAAGCTTGGAATCAGTCCGCCAAGGTCTCCGCCTTTGACCGCCACCTAATCCACATAGCACCGGACCCCCATGATCCCTCCTGCAGGTGGTGAGCCCACTGGAGGGCAGACCCACGTAACTCCTTCGGGCTGAGCCCGGCTGGGTCCCATGGGTGGAAACCCGACCACCAGACGCTAGCCTTCGAGCCCCTCCCCCAGGCCTGGCTCCAGGGCGGGGCCCCGGTAATCCCATACCGGGCGGGGTACACTGAATCCTTGATATAGAATTTATCATGAGAATCTGTTGGATCGTTCTTAGTCTGGCCCTTCACCCAGGACCAGTTTGTCTTGGGTGACCCTATCAGAGGCAAATTGCCCCAGACAACACAGCTCCTGGGATCACTGAAGCACACAAACCCCACCACCACGATAAGGTGACGATCCATGAGGGGGATCATGGATCTGTGCTAACCACAGTTTGTCCATAACAAACACCATGTTCAAGCATAAGGGTGTCCATATGTGCACTTGGCACCAGGACACCCTAGGTCGCAGGTCGATGATCGATTTTGTTATCGTGTCATCAGACCTGCGACCGTATGTCTTGGACACCCGGGTAAAGAGAGGTGCAGAGCTGTCAACTGATCACCACCTGGTGGTGAGTTGGATCCGATGGCAGGGGAGGAAGCCATTCAGACCTGGTAGACCCAAACGTATAGTGAGGGTGTGCTGGGAACGTCTGGCTGAGGCCCCTGTCCGGGAGGTCTTCAACTCCTACCTCCGGAAGAACTTCAACCACATTCCGAGGGAGTCTGGAGACATGGAGTCTGAATGGGCCATGTTCCCCACCTCTGTTGTTGAAGCGGCGGCCCAGAGCTGTGGCCGCAAGGTGGTCGGTGCATCTCGTGGTGGCAACCCCCGAACTAAGTGGTGGACACCAGTGGTGAGGGGGGGCCATTAAGCTGAAGAAGGAGTCCTATCAAGCTTGGTTGGCTTGTGGGACTCCCGAAGTAGCTGAGGTGTACCGGCAGGCCAAGCGGAGTGCAGCTCAGGTGGTTGCTGAAGCAAAAACCCGGGTATGGGAGGAGTTCGGTGAGGCCATGGAACAAGACTTTCGGTCGGCCTCGAAGAGATTCTGGCAAACTGTTCGGCGCCTCAGGAGGGGAAAGCAGCTCCCTGTCCACACTGTGTATGATGGGGATGGGACACTGTTGACTTTGACTGAGGATATCATCGGGCGGTGGAAGGAATACTTCGAGGATCTCCTCAATCCCACTGATACGCCTTCCACAGAGGAAGCAGAGTTTGGGGACGAGGGGGATGACTCGCCTATCACAGGGGCTGAGGTCGCCAGGGGCTGAGGTGGTTAAAAATCTCCTTGGTGGCCTGGCCCCGGGGGTGGACGAGATTCGCCCTGAGTACCTCAAGGCCCTGGATGTTGTTGGGCTGTCATGGTTGACACGCCTCTGCAACATTGCGTGGAGGTCGGGGGCAGTGCCTTTGGCATGGCAAACTGGGATGGTGGTTCCGCTCTTCAAAAAAGGGGACCGGAGGGTGTGCTCCAACTTTAGAGGGATCACACTCCTCAGCCTCCCTGGGAAGGTCTATGCCAAGGTACTGGAGAGGAGAGTCCGGCCGCTGGTCGAACCTCGGATTCAGGAGAAGCAATGTGGTTTTCGTCCTGGCCGTGGCACATCGGACCAGCTCTTTACCCTCTCGAGAATTCTTGAGGGTTCGTGGGAGTTTGCCCAACCAGTTTACATGTGTTTTGTGGACTTGGAGAAGGCATTTGACCGCGTCCCTCGTCGTTTTTTGTGGGGGGGTGCTTCGGGAGTATGGGGTATCGGGCTTGTTGTTACGAGCTATTCGGTCTCTGTACGACCGTTGTGAGAGTTTGGTTCCTATTGCCAACACTCGGTCGGAGTCATTCCCAGTGAGAGTGGGACTCCACCAGGGCTGCCCTTTGTCACCGATCCTGTTCATAATTTTTATGGACAGGATTTCTAGGCGCAGCCAGGGAATGGAGGGTGTCATGCTTGGTGACCACAGGATCTCATCTCTGTTGTTTGCAGATGATGTTGTCCTGTTGGCTTCATCCAGCAATGACCTACAGCTCTTGCTGGGATGGTTTGCCGCTGAGTGTGAAGCAGCTGGGATGAGAATCAGCACCTCCAAGTCCGAGTCCATGGTCCTCAGCCGGAAAAAGGTGGATTGTCCTCTCTGGGTTGGGGACAGGCTCCTGCCCCAAGTGGAGGAGTTCAAGTATCTTGGGGTCTTGTTCACGAGTGAGGGGAAAATGGAGCGAGAGATTGACAGACAGATCAGAGCAGCATCTGCACTGATGCGGACGTTGTACCAGTCTGTTGTGGTGAAGAGGGAGCTTAGTTCTAAAGCAAGGCTGTCGATTTACCAGTCAATCTACGTTCCTACCCTCACCTATGGTCACGAGCTTTGGGTAATGACTGAAAGAACAAGATCGCGGATACAAGCGGATGAAATGAGCTTTCTCCGTAGGATTGCTGGACTCACCCTCAGAGATAGGGTGAGGAGCTCAGTCATCCGGGAGAGGCTCAGAGTAGAACCACTGCTCCTCCACATTGAAAGGAGTCAGTTGAGGTGGTATGGGCATCTGATTAGGATGCCTCCTGGACGCCTCCCACCTGAGGTGTTTTGGGCACGTCCCACTGGGAGGAGACCCCGGGGCAGACCCAGGACTCGGTGGAGAGACTATTGCCGTTTTTCCACTAGCCCAGTTCGACTCGCCTCGTGTGAAATTACGGTGCGTAACGAAGCGAGGCCAGAGCTTCAATTTGTCAATTAGTCCATTTTATTTATATTACTCACAAGTAAATAGTCCAGATATCCGACACAATTCTTCAAAACTCTGCTTTATAGCAATGATCGACAATCTCTTTGATATGTCTCAGTGAACTCAACTACAACTCTTCTCTCACAATCATCAGACCTGTTTTATACTAACAGCAATAATTAGCCCCTACCATAATCCCAGGTAAAACAACAAATCTACCATCATTTACTCATACCCACTAATTCTAAAATACATAAATGTTTTCCCCACTATACAATATAAATAACATATAATAAATAACATAATAAATAACAATCAATGACAACAATAATAATAATAGTCCAATAAATAGTTCAAAACCTTATTTACAAAACTAAACCACCCCTCTAACTTACCATAGATGTTTCCTTCCTGCTGGTGTCCTATAAAAGGCCTTCAACTTCCTGAAGGAGTCTTTTGCCTGGACACCCACAGGAAGCATATTGGCAAAGGTATGTGCAATAACTTATCATCCATTATTTTACCCAAATACTTAACCATACAATTATCTCCCAAGGCATTCAAATTAAACAAAGACAGATCTCCAAATAAGTGTGTACTTTAACAAATAACATTTACCATTACAAATATAACAATCACACAAACAATAAGTCATAATAGTGGTGACATCCCATCGTCACATTTCCTCCCCCCTTTCCCGAGAGTACAGTACTCTAGGAGTCATGTACTCGTGAGAGGCTATCAGCCACAAGGTTGGTTTTCCCTACCACATACCGAGCAGTAAAATTATATGGCTGGAGGGACACATACCACCCTGTGAGACGACTGTTTGCGTCCTTCATTCTGTCAACCACTGTAGGGCCTGATGATCTGTCTCCAATACAAAATGACGCCCTAGTAAATAATACTTAAGGGACCCTATTGCCCATTTCATGGCAAGACATTCCTTTTCTACCATAGAATATCTTGTCTCCCGGTCCAACAACTTACGGCTCAAGAACAGTACTGGGTGTCTCTCTCCCTTCTCCTCCTGGAGAAGTACTGCTCCAATGCCAACCCCTGAAGCATCAGTCTGTAAAATGAATGGGCGAGCAAAATCTGGGCTGTAGAGAACCTTCTCCCCAGAAATAGCCCTCTTCAGATCCTCAAACGCTCTGTCACACTCCTCTGTCCATTTTACTTTATTTGGCGCTGAAGCCTTAGTGAGGTCAGTTAACAATGCTGCTCTTTCAGCAAAGTGGGGGATGAACTTGCTATACCATCCCCAAGAATGATCGCACTCTCTTCTTAGTGGTGGGTACAGGGTAGGTCCGAATGGCATCCACTTTACCTACTCGTGTCTAATGACCCCCTGACCAACCACATGTCCCAGGTACTCCACCTGCTGCTGTCCGAACGCGCATTTGCGTGGGCTGATTGTCAGTCCAGCCCTCTTAATCAGCCGAAGGACCTGCCTAAGGTGTACCACATGTTCTTCCCAGGTCTGACTATAGATGACCACGTCATCCAAATAGGCAGCCGCAAAGTTTGATACCCTCCTTAATATTTGGTCCATCAGCCGCTGAAACGTTGCAGGTGCCCCCTGAAGGCCAAATGGCATGACCCTGAAATGGAAACTGCCATAAGGTGTTTTAAAGGCTGTAAGTTCCCTTATTTCTGGTGCCAATGCCACCTGCCAATACCCCTTACATAGGTCCAAAGTAGAAATAAACCTAGCCCTGCCCACTTTCTCTAACAGTTCATCAATCCGGGGCATGGGGTATGACTCAAACTTAAACACTGAATTGAGTTATCTAAAGTCAATACAGAATCTCAAAGAGCCGTCCTTTTTGGGTACCAGCACAATCGGGCTACACCACTCACTGGCTGACTCCTCAATCACTCCCAGCTGCAACACCAAATCAATTTCATGCTTCATTTTTGGTACCAGTCGTTCCGGGATCCTATATGATTTTCTATGTGGAACAGCTTCCTCTTTCAAATGAACCTTATGATATACCAATGTGGTGAAATCCGGTCTCTCTTGAAACAAATCTGGATCCAACAATGTCTCTAACTCTCTCCGCTGATCCACCTGCAAATGAGACAGTTGAAATGAACAAGGCTCTGACACATTTGTGGGAAAGGATTGTTCCTTCTCCTCATCCACTTCCATCGCACAGATCAAGAGATGCTGTGTCTCCTGAAGAGCAGGTTGCTGCTGCTGATGGCCAGGCTGCTGAAACTCTTTCAATAAGTTAATATGGAAGGTCTGATATTTCACCTTCCTGTCAGGCATATATAGTTCATACGTCACTGAACTTAGTTTTTTAGAAATTTCATATGGCCCCTGCCATCGAGCCAACAGCTTACTGTCACACGAGGGCAGCAATAACAAAACTTGTTGTCCTGGGTGAAAAACCCTTTTTCTGGCCTTCTTGTCATACTAAGTTTTTTGTTTGGCCTGTGCTGTCCTCATGTGTTCCTGAGCCAAAGCAGTCATTCGATCCAGTTTTTCTCTCATTTTAATCACATAAGCGACCACATTGTCCTGATCACTCGGTGGACTCTCCCAGTGCTCCTTTAACAAGTCCAGTGGGCCCCTCACCTGACGGCCATAAAGCAGTTCAAAAGGTGAGAACCCTGTTGAAGCCTGGGGCACCTCCCGGTAAGCAAACAGTAAATAGGGTACCCATTGGTCCCAATCTGAGCCCGTTTCAGAAAAATTTCCGCAGCATATTTTTAAGAGTCTGATTGAATCGCTCCACTAGTCCATCAGTCTGAGGGTGATAAGGGGTAGTCTTAATGCCCTTAATCCCCAACAGCTTATACACTTGCTGCAACAGTTTTGACAAAAAATTTGTTCCACAGTCTGTTAGAACTTCTCTGGGTATGCCTACCCTTGAAAACAACTGGATAAGGCAGTTGGCAACCTGCCTAGCCTTGATAGATTTCAGGGGAAAGGCTTCTGGGTACCGAGTAGCGTAGTCACAAATTACTAGAATGTATTTATTACCCGAGGAGCTTCTCTCTAGGGGGCCAACTACATCCATCCCTGTTCTATCAAAAGGTGTTCCAATGATTGGTAATGGTTGCAGTTGGGCACGGGCTACTCCCCTAGATGATGTAATCTGACATACTGAGCATGTCGTGCAGAAGTCCTTTACCTGGGTATACATTCCCGGCCACACAAACCTTCTAGCAATTCTCTGCAGAGTTTTTTGAAATGCTAGATGACCTGCCCAAGGAATAACATGTCCCAGTTCCATAATTTTTGGTGTGAGGTCCTGTGGCAAAGCTATGGCCATAACTTCACCTTGTTGCTGGTACAAAATGCCCTTTTTTATGACATACATGGCCTCAGCCAAACAATCCATTCTACCCTGTTTCACACCCTCAATCTCCGAGACTTTATCAAACCAAGGTTTAAGTGTTGGGTCAGCCTTCTGCAATGTAGCCATGTCAGGAGGGATGTCTAACTCTACTGACTGGCTTAATTGTGGTGTTTCTTCACCCAGGTTCTTTACAGAAGCTAACACCTTATCTCTTCTCTTCTGAGCCTTGGATTTGGGTTGCTTAATAGGACCTGCCTCTATCTCAGAATCATAGAATGGTAACTCCTGAAGAGTATTGGCAGCCCTCTGTGCTCTCTGTGCCCTGGTTGTCACTATACTACAATTTTGTACCACAGGTGTGTTTACTCTCTGCTCAACAGCGCCACCTGCCTGTCTCTCCTCCGTTTGTTCCTCTCTAACCTGTTGTATGATGTCCAACAAAGTTGAAACATTGTTGCCAAGAATAACGGGATACGGCAACTCAGGCACAAGAGCTACAGGAAGGAGATAAGTTTGACCCCCTACTGTTAAATAAACCTCAGCGGTCAGGTACAATTTCTTGTCCCCGTGGACACAACTGATATTTATTCCTGAGTCATTCCACAAATCCCTAGGGACCAAACTAGGTAGCACAACTGTTTGAAAACAACCAGAATCTAACAGGGCCTCTTCACACTGACCATTAAGCAACACTTTTGTTTTATAAACTCCATTATGCACTGAGGCTGAAAAAGTGGGTCTAGAAACTGAGCACAACAATGATGGTTTCTCATTCTTTATGGCAGGGCATGAATATTGGGTGTGACCGATTTTACTGCACTGATAGCAGCGTATATCTTTACTTGCAGCACGTGACTTTTTGCTATCACCAAATCTGCTATTCGTGATCTGACTGGGCCTGGAATACAACTTATTTCGAGCTGGACCACCCCTTTCACCCTCATTAAACTCACTCCGTGTGGTGAAAGATCTGTCACGGCCAAGAGTAGTTCTCCTGCTCCCAGACCTGGCTGACAGAAAAACCTCCGCCAGACGAGCAGCGTCCTCTGCAGTCTTCGGGTCCCGCTCTTGTATCCAGACTCCCAGTTCCGGATTCACCATCCTTAGAAATTGTTCCAAAATCAATAATTCAGAAATGTCTTTTACTGATAAAGTCTCTGGTTTCACCCATTTATAAAACAAGTCTTTCAAACGTACATATAGTTCCCGAGGGGTTTCGTCCTTATGAATGTCCAGGGACCGAAACCGCCTCCTATATGTGTCAGATGTGATTTCATATTTATTTAAGATAGCTTCTTTCACTTTTCCGTAATTGTCTGTGTCTATGATGTCCATCAGAGCATATGCGCTCCGCGCTTTACCTGTGAGTAGAGGAGCCAGATGAATAGCCCACTCCTCTTTGCGCCAGCGGCAGACTGTAGCAATCCTCTCGAATGACGCTAGGTAGTGCTTGATGTCATCCTTGGGAGAGAGAGGGTTCAGCCTGAGCTCGTGATGCGTTCGTGGCCTCCCTGGCTGCACCTGCAGCAGCAAATCATCCTCTCGTGGGCCGACCCCACTGGCCGTTACCCTAGGATCCTCCCTCGAAATGCCCTCGTCACCACTACGCTCAGCCCGGCTCCCATAGTCCTCTCTCAATTCCGCCACCTGCGACTCCATCCAATGAATATGATTCTCTACCGCCTGCCACTTTTGCTCCTGACGAGCGGCTTCTTCCTCCAGCTGGCGATCCCTGAGAGTCAGCGAACGCACCAAAGATTTCACCAGGCACGTGAGCTTCTCGAGCTCGCCCAGTCCGCTGACTCCCGGGTCCTCAGCCGCCATACCTGTGTCCAGGTCAGACTGCTCCTCTTGCCTCACCTTTCTTCTCGCCATGGGTCCTTCCGTCCACCGAACGCCACGGCGTCCACAGGCCGGACCACCACTGCCACCAAATGTGAAATTACGGTGCGTAACGAAGCGAGGCCAGAGCTTCAATTTGTCAATTAGTCCATTTTATTTATCTTACTCACAAGTAAATAGTCCAGACATCCGACACAATTCTTCAAAACTCTGCTTTACAGCAATGATCGACGATCTCTTTGATATGTCTCAGTGAACTCAACTACAACTCTTCTCTCACAATCATCAGACCTGTTTTATACTAACAGCAATAATTAGCGCCTACCATAATCCCAGGTAAAACAACAAATCTACCATCATTTACACATACCCACTAATTCTAAAATACATAAATGTTTTCCCCACTATACAATATAAATAACATATAATAAATAATCAATGACAACAATAATAATATAAATAGTCCAATAAATAGTTCAAAACCTTATTTACAAAACTAAACCACCCCTCTAACTTACCATAGATGTTTCCTTCCTGCTGGTGTCCTATAAAAGGCCTTCAACTCCCTGAAGGAGTCTTTTGCCTGGACACCCACAGGAAGCATATTGGCAAAGGTATGTGCAATAACTTATCATCCATTATTTTACCCAAATACTTAACCATACAATTATCTCCCAAGGTATTCAAATTAAACAAAGACAGATCCACAAATAAGTGTGTGTACTTTAACAAATAACATTTACCATTACAAATATAACAATCACACAAACAATAAGTCATAATAGTGGTGACATCCCATTGTCACACCTCGTTTCGTTACTACTCGTTTCGGCCGCGGTTGTGTCTCCATAGCAGCCGGGTAAAGCGGGGTTTAGCTGGGGTGGGCGGGATTTTTTTTACAGCAAGGCGGCGCCACACTCCCATGACGTAAAACACGCGACCCAAGCCAAACACAACATGGCGGCTTTACAAGGCGACTCCTCGGTCTGTGGCTTTTTTCACCGTAAATGCCAAAAAGGACCGTCAGACAAGGGTACAGGCAGTGAGACGAAACACTCTGGAATAGTTCTGCAGCTTCTGGAGAGAGCCGAAGACGTGAGGATACAAACTAGGTCATATGTGACGGTAAGCTAATGTTGCTAATGCTAGTTTGCTCTAAGTACGTCATACTACACTGTAATCTCTGCAAGTTATCACTGTTAGGTACTAAAATATGTACGCTGTGTGTGTTTCAGATGGCTCTGTTGTGGGAAAATTACCACTTCAAACGGTCAGTCTGGCGTTCATGCACAGCCTGTCAACTGATATCAATACAGCCTGTCACTGATGTCAGCACAGCTTCACAAACGATCAGTGGTTGTAGAGCTTAAGAATGTCTGGTTTATTTCCTGTCCAAAAAATTGCTCTGATCTAAGTAAAGGAACCCTATTTCACTGTTTATGGGAATGTAGAAAAATCAGAATGTTTTGGGAAGAGATGAGGGTAACAATTGAAAAAATAATTTCAAAACAAATCACATTGAACCCTGAACTGTTTTTGTTGGGTCTGTATCCAGAAAAACATAACTTTAATAAGACTGAAAGAACATTCATAGACCTCAGTTTGCTTAATGCCAAAAAATGTATTGCATTACTGTGGAAAAACTCATAGACCAGATGTGACTCAGTGGTTAAGACAGATGTTACCAACCTTTCACTAGAAAGAATAACATACATACTGAAATCAAAGAAAAATGTGTTTGAGAATATATGGAGACCTTTCATTGATTATGTAAAGAAATTAAACATAACTTCTGAAGAAGAAGGTGAATGATATGTGTGGACCTTGCAAATTCCAAGCTGGTGAATGTATATTATGTATTCTTATGTAATAGATTACCTAGACTAAACAGAGAAGCATTGTTGTTGACTTGTTTTTGTTAATGGTTGTTGTTTTTATTACCCTTTTTTTTTGTTATTGTTCTTTTTTAGTTTTTAAATTGCTTTTGTGTTAGTGTCTGACTGTGTGTGCTGTTTGTTAAAAAAAAAAAAAAGGTTCAATAAAAATATTGTGGGAAAAAGAACTGCTCTGATCTGCGTGAAAATCATGGACTGTTGAGACATCATGGACGTACCTGCTTCAGCTGCACTGAGTCTGAGATGGTGTCATAGCAAAAAATGATCAGCTGACAACTTGATCGCCAGGTTAATAACTATATTAGCCACAAAATGTATATTCAAAATGTAAACAGTACTGAGTTCGGTATAATAAGATGTATTTGACAGTTATGATGCATTTTCGGCCAAAACTTGATCTAGGATTAAAAGCAATTAAAATAATGCAGTCACAAGGTTACATGGAAAATGCTTGATTTACTAGATACATACAGTATACTGTAGAAATATACGTATATTCTCTGCATCAACAATGTACTATACATGCATTCATGTAGTATTGCACTGACAAACCTCTGAAGTTTTTGCAGATGTCTCTTTTTTATGTGAAGGTTACCACCATGTGACATAAATTTCTTAAAAATGAGCCATTATTTTCAAGGTCACCCATTAATGGTTTGTACTATTGACTCTTTTCCCACCAGTGTATTAACAGACAAAAAATAGAAATCATGATGCAAACACATAAGTCACTAAAGCCCGTTTTCCACTAGCCCAGCACACCTCGGTACGGCTCGATTCACTTCAGTACGGCTCAGAATGCTTCCGTCTCCATTAGCACGGTGTTGTGCTTGTGCTGTGATGGTTTGTTAGGAGGTTTTAGAAGCGGGGCGGCAGCAGATTCTTAGCGAGGCGGGGCCACACTCCTGTGACGTTAGGCACCCGACTGAGTCCTTAATTACACGAGACAAAAAATGGAGGATCCAAGGATTATTGCCTTGCTCGCTCTGTGGTTTTATCTCACAATTAATTTTATCTCATAATTAAGCTGCAACAACACAAGTCACTTTTGTTTTGAATTAACTGCCAAATGACCTAGAAATAATGAGCTGAAACTTGTTTTTATTCGTATTAAATAATGAGACGGTGGCACACTGTCCAACACCAAATTGTATTATTTTTTACATCCTAGGGCATTTTGGATGTACTGAATTAAAAAAAATTCATGTTTTTCACCTTCAGGTCAACGTTTGGAACAACAGTATTATTATTTTCCGTTTAGATGATGCTACACTCCTTCTAAAGTGTTGTAAATCTCTGAATTTGGAATGCCGATAGAACATTCAGTTTACATATACTTGTACCTACTTTGACTTGGTGCTAATTTTTTATGATATTTCAATAAAAAGAACAGAAAGCTTACAAAAAGATTTCTTTTTTGGTCTAGTTAAAAATTACATTACCTTTACAATGGTTGACCCCTGACAGGAAGATCAGCATCATTTTGATCAGACTAGGCAATGGAATTTCTATGTAATTATACTGTTTTATAATTCAGTGTTATAACAGACAAACCACACTTTCCAAAACAATTCCATTTTATTATATACAAAATATTAAAATAAAAAAAAAAATTTGCAACACAACATGAAGGTTAATCGACATTTTATACACGCCGACCACTGAGTGCCTCTACACCAGCTTCCCAAACTGGGTCACGAAGTCTCGGTTGGATGAAGCCGTCTCTGCCAGCTGTGGGTCAGGAAGGCTCGGTTGAATAATCCGGACAGGCTGTCGCGGCGGACGCATGGGATGATTCTACAAGGAAAATGCACACAATAAAATACAGCACGAAAGTGCAATATATACAGAAAAGACAATAGTTTTTAACAAGAATACATAAGCTTATTTCAGCGTATTGTTCACATGAATAATTAAAATAAAAGCTTTAGTCCGCAGTGTGCTGCAATAAAGCAGCGATCCATCCACAAATGAACAGCTTTTTTATTGCATAAATAAACTGAGCGTCTTACCGAATATATTTGCGAAAAAACGCACAATAAAAAAAATTAAAACTCACCGTTAAAGGACTCCGATGTCGAGACCTCCCGGTATATTTTTTCATTCCGGGCGGCTCCGTCTAACTCGCGCTGCATACGTTCGTCTGACAATGCAGTGAGCAGACACTGCACCTCCTTATTGGTCCATGGAACACCCTTATTACGCGAAGCCATTTTTGATGGAGAATAAATGAAAATAGCACAGCAATACACTGAAAAGAAACTGCCAACAGTGGTTGCGTGCTGAGTAAAGGCGGTCGTGAAGATTCTTTTTTTTTTTTTTTTTTTTTAAAAACTTTATTGAGAAGGTCGTGAAGATTTGGTAGATGAGGAGGAGGAGAGGGGCGGTTACAACCTGACCAATCAGCGGCGACCAGTCTGTTAACGTCACAACACGGCACAGCTCAGCACTGCTGTACCCTGTCCTGGAGCGGGGCTGAGAATCGCAGCTGTTCAACCGTGTTGGGGCTTGTGGAAAAGCGTACAAAGCGTGCTGAGCCGTCCCGTGTCGCGCTAAAGCGTGCTAGTGGAAAAGGCCCTTAAATTGTTTATTACAATCAGCAGCAAATTCCAGATTATTCAGAATGTGCAAAACTCAAACTGTAAGACTGGGTCACTCAGCAGCTGGGATGTGCAGCTCACACTGGTCTCAGATCAGCAGATCTTAGGCCTGCATCTCTGTAAATAGTGACGCAAGGTCCAGTTTGGGGTGGATCGATCGTTTACCTCTTGCCTAGACAAAAGACAGAAATGGGTGTTGGTTAAATAAAGGAAGTTTAAAACATATTTGGGAAATACACTTGTTGCTAAAAGCCAGTGGTGGAATGTGAATGAATGAATCTTTATTTCAGATAGATTAAAAGAAAATAGAATAATATAACAAAGGGGGAAAAAAATCTAATAAGGTCGAATTAAACAATAACTCCTCTGATTATACAGTTCAACATAGGTTATCTGAAATGGGTGATGGCTGAAGCTGCAGCTTATATTGCCCACCCATATTCCATCCAAGAATTCAAAAGAAAAACAAAACAGCAGCGATTCCAATTCCAATGTGACAATAAAGTACTTTGTTGTTGTATTTAACCACAATTTTCATGTAGCTGCACTGATGTAAAGTCGATTTTACAAGGGCTGGGTTACATTTAAAATCATCTGCTTTTACTGTGGCCTCAGCAATCAGAATGAATTAATACATTCACTTGAATGGAATACAGTACTTTAACTGAAGGTGTGCATCACAGAGTATGGAGTCGCTCAGTCAAAATATGGAGTTTTTATCAATAAAAGTTTGTCTAGAATGTAAAAGTGTCTCTTCTTGCCCTGGCTTCAAGTGTGGGTGGTGTTTTGTACTTTTATTGCTAAAATATAAAAGGATGCACTACAATGGGTCTCAAATATTTGTAATGTGTCCTGTTACTGCATGAGTTTATTGATGATAGAGTATAAACTACACATATAAACTAAATTATATGGATGACTGAACAACTGCCATTCCCAGAAAGATACAGTTATGAACATAACTCAAAGGATCACACAAGTGATCTGACAAAAAAAATAAATACATTAACAAGTGGTTTATTTTACAGTTGATGTGCCAGTCTTTTTCAATTATTCTGTAATTAATACTCACACAATCAAATAAATCTCAGTTCAGTCCCTTTTATATTAAGTGGAAATTGTGCTACTTTGGTTTTGAGACTTTACCTATAAAAGCAAAGGATTTCAGTACCTTCCACAGTGGCGACGTCCGTTGTTGAGCGGCTGATTCCCTCCTCCCTAGACGAACGACAGAAATGGATGGTAGTTAGTTTCAAGCAAGTTCAACACTTATACAGGCACATCTCAAAAATTAGAATATCATGAAAAAGTTAAATATTTTTGTCACTCATTTCAGAAAGTGAAACCCATATATAGATTCATTACAGGGACAGTGATATAATGAAAGTGTTTATTTTAATATTGATGATTATGGCTACAGCCCATATTAACCAACACCTCAGCGGCCAACATTTCTATTTAAAAACTATTTTTTAAAGTTTATGTAATATTCTAATTTTTTGCCAAATTGAATTTGGGGTTTTCAGGGGCTGTAAGCCATAATCATCCAAATTAAAATAAATACATGCTTGAAATATATCACTGTCTGTGTAATGAATCGATATAATATATGGATTTCTCTTTCTGACGCTTTAGAAAATTATATGAATGACTTTATAAATCACTGGTTTGAAAAAGCACTTTTATATTGTTGAGATTTCGGCTCCTATGGTCTCACCGGTATCCACTATAAACAGGGAGGCTAACCCTGGCATGTGGAAACACATTCTAGCATTAAATTGCACACAATTTAATGCGCAGCACCAAAGTGCAATACAAAACAAAAAACAGGACTTTAACCAGGATTAACATATTTCATCGTTTTGCTCTCACAAGCAATATTTAGGAGAAAACAAACACAAATCAGCAGTTGGTACTAGCTAGCTACTAGCCAAAACTCGTTAGCTAAAACGAGTTAGCCAGCAAAAAACGGCGCTGTATGGCTCAAAAAAAGTGAGCTTACCACCAACAGGATAAA
The DNA here is from genome assembly GCA_020510985.1 of Pholidichthys leucotaenia. Lineage (NCBI taxonomy): Eukaryota > Metazoa > Chordata > Actinopteri > Cichliformes > Pholidichthyidae > Pholidichthys > Pholidichthys leucotaenia. The sequence continues at coordinate 382,230,848 of CM035841.1, forward strand.
TAAGCGAACAGATGCACATTATTACAAATCACTCACCATCGAGGATTCTCTTACGTTTGTCTTCAGCTTGTCTACAGTCCGGTTGTATGCTGGCCAGCCATCGGGTCACTCCTCACTGTGTATCTGCCACCAAGCAGAGAAAACTCCGCACCTCTTCGTTGGACCACGGTGTAGAGTTCCGCAAAACTTACAATGCTGTCTGTATTAATATCGTATTTACTCCGTGACCGAGTTAGTCCGTGATTGCAAATGGCGGTCGTAAAGATTTCAACGAAGACGGGCGCTTTCGTGACGTTACGCCCTGACCAATCAGCAGCTAGCAGTCTATTGACGTCACATCTCGGCTCGCTTTCGTGCGGTTATATCCTGCCTCTTAACCGGCACGAAAATAGTGTCGGTTAAACTGTGCTGGGTATAGTGGAAATGGCGAGAAAGTGAATCGAGTAGAACTAAGTAAGGCCAAGGCGATACTAATGGAAATGGGCCTTATGTCTCCCAGCTGGTCTGGGAACGCCTTGGTATCCTCTCTGGAGAGCTGGAGCAGGTGGCTGGGGAGAGGGAAGTCTGGGCTTCTCTGCTTGAACTGCTGCCTCCGTGACCCGGACCTCCGGAAAAGCGGTAGAAGATGGATGGATGGATTTGTAATTTAATTTAAAAAATAACCATAATCATCACAAATAAATTTAAAACGGCTTAAATATTTCACTGGAGGAGTAGTGAAGGCTCATATTCCTGCACTGATATTTAAAGTGTTTTTTTAATTTTAGACTGGAAGCTCTTTTTCAGAATTTTCATCTGAAGCCTAATTAAACTTTTAAACTTCTAGACCCAGCAAGCTCTCAAACAGGATGGACTAGCTTATTATTTTCTTTTTTGTACTTTAATGGAGCTAAACATTATTCGAGTCTGTTTTTAATACACAGTTACAGCATCCTTTATGGAGCAGCAGAGCTGCTATTTGAGTTTTTATACTTTTAACGTCTATTATTTAACTGACTCACTTTGTAAGTTGTGCCTCTGTGAACGGGCAGAGCGGAGGAGTGACCAGAACCAGGAAATGTGAAGGAGGAAACAAAGCCAACCACCATCTTATGGCCTGTGTCGCTGACGTGCACCTCTCTTTCTCCAGAGAGGTGCACGTCGAGCGACGCAGAGGGATACTGTATGGACGCTACCGCCGCTGCACCGTGTCGACGCGGGTGCATAAATCCACCTTTAACATCCATTAGATTCATGCACAATACAACAAAGGGTGTTATAGAAATTACACAGCATCTAGGACAATGGGATGTGAGGGGAAAAAAAATAAAATGAACTAGCAACCACAGGCATACACCGTGAATATCACAAATATCAAACCCTTTCAATGTCATGTTACAAAACCACAAATGAAGCAAAAATGCTCAGCATAAATTTAAAAAAAAAATGTTTCTTGTACATTTGAAATTTCTCTTAATTTTGCATTTTTTTTCTTCCCATAAATCCCCATCCTTTTTTTTTTTTTTTTTTTTTACAAGCTTGCAACTTTCTCATAAATTTTCAATTTCTCCTCATGAATTCACTATTTTTTCCATCACCTCCAAATTTTAAAGGCTTTCAATGTCCCGCCAACGGTGAACTGAAACATCAGCCATTGCAAGTACTAAGGTTTCTTTCTGGGTAGGAAAAGGTCTGCTGCGGTCAATACTGTACTCTAGCCTAACAGCAGAATCCATATGCAGTTTTGAAAATGACTGGGATGTTCAAAGCTGGGTTACATGAACTAAAACTTCCTTGAAGCCTTTGCTGGAAAGCAAAACCATCATTCATTGTTGCCATTTATTTACACAATAGAAGTGTTGGGTTTAGCAAAAAGAACAAATGTTGGTGAACGGAAAACAAGAGTGGCTATTTTTGTCTCTTTCATACACGAACTTAACTGACTCTTAAGACAGCTTGTTACGAGTTTTCACATGAAAAGTTGCAATTTAAACCTGGAAGATAAGGTGCGGATTAAACGACAGACGTCTGTTTCAGTGCAACCGGCTAAAGCTAAAAGACAAACAGGTGCAAATATTCACCTAGAAAAATTAATTTACAGTTTAACGCTTGTAAATTACCTATGATTCTCCCAATCATACACCTTCGGACCATAATACTCAGAGGGCCTTTGGTGTCTGGCAACGAGTCCCAATCGTCCGCCATGGTGAGTACAACCGTCTCTCTTCGCCAACACAGAAGTAATGGACGAACGGTGAGTGTGACGAACCGAACGGAGACCTTGGCCAATTAACCTCGCCAGCCCACGTGACAAACGCGCAATGCATTCTGGGTGGGGTAGGAACAGCGATCGTAAATGGTCTGCAAGCACACAGCGCCTCGGCATTTCTTGTGAATGAACGGAAAAAAAAAAAAAATCACAAAATGGACCGTGAAGGAAAATTTAAAGGGACCGTACTCCGCCAAATTGAATGGAACTGCAAAGGCACGCGATTTGGCGAAGCTTGAATGAATGAATGAATGAATGAATTATTTATTTATTTCGGATAGTACATTACAGGTTAAAAGAAACTGTATAATATAACAACAAGGTCAAATTAGACAAAGACTCCTTCTACTATACAATTCCACGTGAGTTATCCGAAATGGGTGATGGCTGAAGCCGCAGCTTATATTGCCCACCCATATTCCATCCAAGAATTCAAAGGAGAAAAAAGAGAAAACAAGACAAGAGCGATTACAATTTAAAACAAGGCTAAGACAAAATATGACTGAGAGAAAAAGAAAACTGAGCTAGTCTAAGTTAAGCGGTTACTATTCAAAAACAAATCTAAGACATAGTGTCACAGAGAAAAAAGAAAAACTAAGCTATAACACAACACAGGCTGGAAATGTCAATCCTTATGTGAGTTTACATGTCGTCTTGTAAATATGTTTGGAGTATTTCTTCCTTTAGTTTTTGTTTAAATTGTCCAAGCTTTGTACATGATTTTAATTCAGGTCCAAAATCGTTCCATAATCTGACACCTTGCACTGAAATACAGTGTTGCTTGGTGGTTGTTCTCACTGTAGGCTTTTGAAATATACATGTTCCTCTGAAGTGATATCGTTTCTCCCTTGTTTGGAACAACTTTTGGATATTTGCGGGCAGTGATAGATTCTTCACTTTGAACATTATTATTGCGGTTTTAAAGTCGATCAGATCTTTCAACTTGAGAGTTTTTTGTTTAAGAAAAAGTGGGTTTGTTGGTTCCCTGTAAGCTGCTTTGTTGATTATTCTAATAGCTCTCTTTTGAAGCATAAAGAGTGGATATATGTTTGTTTTATATGTATTTCCCCATACTTCATTACAATATGTCATGTATGGGAGTATTAATGAATGATACAAGGTGTATAGTGTGGGTTGATTCAGCAAATTTTTCACTCTGTGTAATATTGCAATTGATTTGGATACTTTACCTTTTATATAATTAATATGTGGCTTCCAACACAGTTTGTTATCAATTATTACTCCAAGGAATTTAGTTTCGGATACCCTTTCAATCTCTACACCATTTACACTGAGTTTGGGTACTGGGTAGTTGTGATGGTTGTTAAAGACTATAAATTTTGTCTTGCTTAAATTGAGCATTAATTTGTTTGAATCAAACCACAGTTTCAGCTTTCCTAATTCCTTTCCGAGTGTATCCAGAAGTTGTTCCAAATTGTTTCCACTGCATAGCAGGTTAGTGTCATCAGCAAACAATATTAAGTCCATTTTTTCTGAAACTTTACATATATCATTTATATACATATTGAATAATAATGGTCCCAAAACTGAACCCTGTGGGACTCCACAGGTGACCTTCAGTAGCTCTGAGTTTTTGTTGTTAACACATACAAACTGATATCTATTCTTTAAGTAACTTCTTAACCAGGACAGTGCTACCCCTCTGATACCACAATTTTGTAGTTTCTTTAATAATAGATTGTGATCTACTGTATCAAATGCTTTTTTAAGATCCAGGAATACTCCAACTGAATACTCTTTATTTTCAATGGCTGTTGATATTTTTTCTGTAAATTCCATTAAGGCATATGCTGTTGTCCTTTTGTGTCTGAACCCATATTGCTGCTCACACAATAAATCATTCTTCAGTATGAAGTTGTCAATTCTCTCATAGAATATTTTTTCAAGTATCTTGGAAAATTGCGGTAATAGTGAAATTGGTCTGTAGTTGGAGAGTTCCCCTCTGTCGCCTGTCTTGTAAATCGGAATTACTTCAGCTATTTTCATTGCTTGAAGGGGTTAATGGATTAGCTCCCTACCAACATATCACATGGAGTTCGGATATAAACATTCTGCCAAACTTCGACCATGCCTTCATTTATAATTATATGACTGTAAGCATAAGTCCACACACACATGAAGTTTTTAGTAACTTTAGGTCTTTGAAGCAAGCAAAAGTGCAGTTCACAGACGGATGGGTGCGTGACTTGTAGATGTACAAGGTAGACTTGAAGACAGTTGTGCTCACAAAGGTGCTTTTATTTTTAATTTCTTGACTTGATTACAAGTATTTACTAAATAAAATAAATGCATGCCATAAATTGAATTATGCACCCAATATATATGTGAAAGTGTGCTTATAATATTTTATAATCAACCCCCCCTTTCCTGAAGTTGGTGCAACCCCTGATGCACTTGTGTCCTGCAACTGTTGTGAAAAAGGCTGTGTGGAAATGAAATCCCCATATAAGTACCGCAACAACATCCTGCAGGCCTGTGCAGACAAGGATTTTTACCTGAAACTCTCTGATGGGAGACTAGAACTCAAGCACAGTCACAAGTACTACAAGCAGGTACAAACGCAAATCTTTGTGACAGGCTCACATTTCTACCCAACATAGCAAAAATTCCCCGGGCAGCCGCAATGGCTGAGAAAAAACAAGCTCTGCCGGGAAAGCCTCCAAATCCTCTTTTAGTGCGGAACGCAACCCCAATAAAACCTACGGCAACCGGTCTACCCAATTTGCATCCGTCAGCAAAGCCCTGAGTGCTGCTTTCAGTGACCTATGAAAACGCTTGCATAACCCATTGGCCTGTGGGTTGTACGCGGTTGTGCGATGAATTGCAACACCCAGGCTACGGGCCATCGCGGACCAGAGGTCGGAAACAAACTGAGGGCCCCTATCGGACGTGATGTCCGACGGGATTCCAAAACGCGCCACCCATGTTGTCAAAAAAGCGCGCGCCACGTCCGCGGACGTTGTTGCCGCCAGCGGGACTGCTTCTGGCCAGCGTGTGGTGTGGTCCACCACTGTCAGAAGGTGCGTGCACCCCTGCGATGGGGGGAGGGGGCCCACCAGGTCCACGTGAACATGATCGAACCTCTTAGCCGGTATACGAAACGGTTCCAAAGGAGCCTTCGTGTGTCTGTGTACTTTGGCCCATTGGCATGCTACGCAGGCTGCAGCCCACTCTTTCACTTGTTTGCGCAGGCCTGGCCACACAAACTTCGCTCCCACCATTTTGACTGACGCGCGCACTCCTGGGTGTGCCAGAGCGTGAACTGACTCAAACACACTGCGGCGCCACACGACTGGGACCACCGGGCGCGGGCGTCCTGTGGAGACGTCGCAGATTAGGGGGGGCTTGCCGTCTTGCAGTACTCTGTTCTCCAGCCTTAACCCTGTTGGTCCAGACTGGAGCGCGCACACGTCTGTATCGCTAATCTGCTCTGCGGCCATGGCTGTATAATCTATCCCCACGCAGACCGGGGCCACTACTGCGCGTGAGAGGCAGTCCGCCACCACATTCAGTTTACCCGACACATGCTGAACATCGGTCATAAACTCCGAGATCGCAGCCAGCTGTCTCTGCTGCCGGCCCGACCATGGTTCCGAACTCTTGGCCATCGCGAACGTCAGCGGCTTGTGGTCTACGAACGCGGTGAAGCTGCGCCCTTCCAGCCAGATCTGGAAGTGGCGTATGGCCAGGTGGAGAGCCAGCAACTCTCTGTCAAACGCGCTGTATTTACGCTCACTGTCGTGCAAAGCCCTGCTGAAAAAAGCGAGCGGCTGCCAAGAACCGGCAACACGTTGCTCCACGACGGCCCCTATGGCCACGTCCGAGGCGTCGGTAGTGAGCGCTATCCGGGCCGCCGGGTCTGGGTGCACTAACAGTGCGGCATTTGCCAGGGCTGTTTTAACCTCAGAGAATGCCTGCTCTCGCTCCGGAGTCCATTCGACTCTATCCGTGGGTTTCCGTCTCTTGAGCGTGGCGTACAGCGACTGCATGAGTTGAGCTGCGTGGGGGAGGAACCGGTTATAAAAGTTAACATCCCCCAAAATTCTTGCAGCACCCTGACCGTCTGAGGCCTGGGAAAATTCGCCACGGCGCGCACTTTGTCGGGCAAGGGTATCGCTTCCTCCAGTGAGACGCGGTGCCCCAAAAAATCAATCTCCATCGCGCTGAACTGGCATTTCGCCAGGTTGATTATTAACCTGTGCTCCTCCAACCTCCGGAAAACAGTCATGAGGTGGGTTACATGTTCGTCCTCGGACGCACTGGCCACCAGGATGTCATCCAGGTAGACGGACACAAACAGGAGATCGCGCAACACCGCATCCATCATGCGTTGGAATGTCTGTGCTGCTCCTTTTAATCTGAAGGGCATGCGTAAAAACTCAAACAAGCCAAATGGAGTTATTACCGCTGTTTTGGGTATGTCCTCCGCGCGCACTGGGACCTGGTGGTAACCGCGGACTAAGTCTATTTTAGAAAAAATTCATGCTCCGGTGAGATGAACGGAAAAATCCTGAATATGGGGAATCGGGTAGCGGTCGTGTGCTGTGGCGTTATTCAATCTGCAGAAATCACCGCACGGTCGTCACGATCCCTTGGCCTTAGGGACCATGTGTAGCGGGGATGCCCATGGGCTGTTTGATCGCCTGATGATGCCCAACCTTTCCAGGTTGGCAAACTCCTCACGCGCTATGGCCAGTTTAGCTGCGTCCAAGCGCCGAGGCCGTGCGAAAACGGGCGGCCCAGTGGTGGTGATAAAGTGTTCCACCCCGTGTTCAGCGATGGCCGCCGAAAACGTTGGGACCGTGAGTGCTGAGAACTGAGTGAGCAGTGTGTGGAACTTACCGCCTGGAGCTGTGACGTTGGCTTGTGTTATTGGCCCGGCCCCTCAAGCTGTACAGGGGAGAGAATCAAAAGACAGTGCATTAACCAGGCGCCTGTTAGCCACATCAACTAGTAACCCATGTGCACAAAGAAAATCAGCTCCCAGGATTGAGAAACTCAGTGCTGCTATGACAAAAGTCCACTCGTACATACGGCCATGTAGGGATAGAGTCAGTGTCCTCTCACCAAAAGTTTTAATGTCTGAGCAGTTTACTGCTACCAGTCCGGGACCACTAGGTCCTGCCAGCCGGTCGGTGTAGGACGGCAGGATGATGCTCTTCTGGGTTCCAGTGTCGACAAGGAAGCACCTCCCCGAGCGCAAGTCCGTCACGTAGAACAGCTTGTTCTCTTCACCGGCGGTTGCAGCTGGTACCAACTGCCGGCCTTGGCATTTACCGAGCACTTGAATTGGCATGGTGGCGCACATCTGCGTGCGTTCTCTCCGAAGTGGCGGTGGTAGAGGCAGAGCGTGTCTCTCTGGCGCTCCCTGGCCCCCGCTGCCGCTACTGTCGGTGGCTCCTCGCCTCCGCTGGTTGTCCCGCTAGGTTGCGACGCAGCCGCATTCACTATGAGGGCTCTGGTGGTGAGGATGATCCGATCTGCTTCCTGGGCTAGCGCACAGTAGTCACGCGCGGCCAGCAACGGCGAATTGGCAAGAACCGCTCTCGCCTCTGTTGGGAGGTTCCGGAGGAAAAGGTGGGCAAACAGAAAATGCCCATCGTCCATGCCCATTAACGCCAACATCTTCTCCATCAGTTCGACTGCCGAACCATCTCCTAACTCGAAGTGCCTCAGGAGCCTCTCTGCTTTCTCACAGTCCGAGAGCGTATAGCGCCGGGTCAGCGCAGCCTTGAGAGTCTCATATTTGTCGTGGGCTGGGGGCTGATCGAGCATGCTCGCTACTTGCTGAGATGTGCGAGCGTCCAGCGCTGCGACCACGTAGTAATACCTGGTGTCATCTGCCGTTATTTCCCGGAGGGCAAACTGAGCCTCGGTGTGGTGGAACCAAGAGCGCAGGTTGTGCAGCCAAAAGTCCGGTAGTTTGACCGAAACAGCGCACGCGTTGCTGGAGGTTCCCATCTGGGCCATCTCTGGGATGCTTGCCGCGTCGCTGGGGCTTTCCGTCCGGGCCGACTCCGGGGTTCTTGCCTCGTGTTCCATAATCTGTCAAAGGGTCACCAGTGTGGAGAGTGTGAATAACGGAGGCAGATTTATGGACAGACGACTTTATCCCACTCTCTTATCAGTCATACACAGGAAAAGCATGTCACAATACACCATGGTTTCCCCTTTTATCCCAACCGCTCAACTCACATTTGCATGACAGTTCACATCACATTGCATGACATTTAACATCACAATACCTTCCTCCTTTCTCCCCCCAACCTCTTCTTCCTGCTATCTCCCCACGATTTCCCTAGCTATTGTTCTCCTCTCTTTACCCTCTGCATCCAGTCTGAGATGATTCACCCGCTCTCTACAATGCAAACTTTCTGATGCCAAACTTTCTGCCTCCTATAGGTGGCACTGTAGATTTCTATGAATATTGTTCTATAGAACTGTTTGGAATTGGACTGATATCCATAATATTGAATTGGTTGAAATCCGACAATGCATACCAATTATTGCCGTCAGAATGGTCATAGAGTGATCATGGTAAGGCATCAAACTTTGCTACGCTCCTACAGCCAAACCGTCGAGCTTTTGGAAAAGTTTTCAATAACCTTTAATGGCACATGGGTATAGATGATTGTCACCACAAATGAGCTAAATCGGACAAAAACCCTAGGATGAGACCGATCAAATGCACGAGGTAGAAATCAGGTCACTGCCACTTCGTGCCAAAATGGCTGACTTCCTGTTGGGTGTAGACCATCACTTCTATGGAGTTTTTTGCATGTCTTGACGTGAAAAACATCTCACTCGATTTTCATCTTTCTATGCGAAAGTAAGCGTGTGCCACTCCCCATTGACTTCAAATGTTAGGTGGCGCTGTAGGGCCATGTTTGTGGGGTGATTCATATTTCCTCCAAAATATTCAATTTTTTGCCAGTCTTGAGGTCTCTGCAAAAAATGGTAAGTTTTTGTGCACGTTGACTACCCCAAAAATGAGATCTTAGATGGAGAAGAAGAAAAAAAAAAATTATAACAATTACAATCAGACTCTCGTCCACTGACTTTGTCAGTGGCTCGGGCCCTAATAAGTGTCTTTTTATAGTCAAGTCCAAATTATTATTTCAAATGAATCTTAATTTACAGTTCACTATTATTAGCATTATTTTACAGTACAGTAAAATTAATTATGCCGAGTATGCTCATACATGACTTGGTCTCACCTATGTGTTCGCAGGTCCAAATTCCTCACCACTCTTACTGTGGGACAATTTGATGGTGTGAAAGCAGCCTTGAAGATAAATGTTTTGGAATATAGAGTCCCACTAAATGACATAATTATTTGTTTGCTATATTTCAGTTAGAAAGAAATATTTCTCATTTCTTTTACTCTGGTTTCCCAAACTTTGTCACAAAACCTACAGCCTTAAAGCTCCAATTTACTGCACTTGACCCACATTTTGACAGTTCACTCAAATCTTAATGAAATTTTGGTGACATACTTTGGCCAAATTGCCATTAAGTATTCAGTTATTGCAGCATCATTGTGAATCATCTTTTGCAGCCTTCCTTGGAATGGTTTGTTTCAGTGCATGTTTCTTTAAATGCCCAAGAGCTGCAGTTAACGTCGCTCTACTTCTTTGTTGACTATTGCTAATGCTAGCTGGCTAGCTCCAAGCTCGGAAAGTGAGCCTGAGCCAACCATGTGTGTGCCTGCTTTTCCTTGGCACACACATGAATTCCCATTTGGTTTATTCACCTGCAAATTTCTTGATACATTTCTTCACTTCCTCCCTGAACGCGTTGAGCATTTTGCTGGTAGATAAAACACCATAATGTTCAAACCTTTTCAGGGGGTTCTGGCCACGTTTTAAGTCCACACTATAGAAGGTACAATCTTTTCTCATCTCAGTCTTCGCTCACTCAACTTGCATGGGCACCATATCGAATTCATCAGGATGAGAAATCTGTACACAAATATGTTACACCATGAGATTCAGTTAGCTTATAGTAATAGGTTGGGGTACATTGCCTACTCTGTGCAAATAAATAAGGAACTTACCATGATGTTTTCATAGTAACTCCCTGTAGGCAGTGGATCTCCCACTTCTTTAAAGCACTCCGTGTTCTCTTTTAAATGCTTAATTATATTGTAGCGAACTCAATATGAGCACCCTACTTGGCTTGCCAAGTGGGTTGACCCTATTGGCGACACAGGTAGAGTGCGAGACTCCGGAGCGGGAGGCGTGAGTTCGAATCTCCCGGTGGGACGTCGCCATGTCGAGCAGCACGTTACAATATGTTTTTTTTATTTCATTGATGACTTTTGCTGCAGGTTTCTGCTCCTTCTTCTTTATTTTCATTTTCTCCAGAGTTGATCGGAGGAGAGCATCTACTTTAGAAGGTTCCATGATCTCTGGCTGCTTCTTATCCATTTTCCCTGGCGACTCAGTAGCTTTGGTCTCTTTGGCCCCCTTTTCCCCATACTTTGGTTTTTGGGGGGGGTCTGTCATGGGTGTTGTTTTAGCATGTTGTTCTAGCTCTGCATACTGTGGTTGAAATGCTGTGGTTTTAGATTTGGCTGTAGTGGTCTCAGGTGTCTCCATTTTCTCCTGTAACACCTTATGTCTGGCACCTCTTGAGGCGCTTTTCCACTAGGGTCAGTTTGGTATGGTTCGGCACCCTTTGTCCGCTTTTCCATTAGGAACCGGAAGTCCTTACGGTTCTGTTTAACTGGAACTGTTCCTATTTCATCGGCACCAATCGAGAGCTGGTCCAAAGCGTACCGGCACTGTTACGTCAACCCACTGCTGGCCACTGACTGGTCCGGGCGTAGCGTCATGAGAGTTGGCGTTACGCTGACTTTCCAGAATCGCTGGCTGGCTGCCATTTGCAATTTTTCGTCCGTGAGCCCGCGAACAAGTGATATTATAAACAACAACGATAGAATGGCTTAACAGAAATCAGCAGAAATCAACACAGCGATCCAGCAGAGTTTCCTGTGCGTTTCGGCTGATGAGAGAATGCAGAGGGAAGCAGACTGAGCTTGCAGTGGGGAGCGCAAGCAGACGCACTAGAAAATACACGGAGACGCACTGGGAATTAGACCTAGCCACTCAAATTGAATTGAATGTACAGCCGCGACGCACCCAACTTCAGCAGTTGAAGCCGTGATATTGTGATATACAGGACAGTGAGTGATGTGATATTCATGTTTTACGTTGTAGAAGCATGCTCAAATAACAAGGCTGAGTTTCAGTCATAAAACCAGCTTTATTTGATAGAACACAGCTTCTAGTATTCTCAAAGCAGGAAAGAGAAAGAATCATACTTCAACCCCCTTTTATACATTTCCAGCATCAGAATTCAAGTCACATGGTGTCTTCAGTCAACATACAGTTACAAAGCATCCCTTTGAAGCTTCACCATTGTCTCTCATTTCCTGATGAACCGGAATACCCTCCGGGGCGTCTTCTGTGGGACAAAGAGACAAATCTCACACTTCCTTGTTACCTCCTGTAGATTTGAGTCCTCAGTCCTTGCAGACGTGACACCCCACAATACACATTCAGTCCTGTCTCTGTGGCAGCGTGAGCCCACAATGTGTGTCGGCCACACTATCCCCCCCAAACGTCTAGTAAGGTAAAATCTGCATGGCATAACAAAAAGAGAAACACAAAGCACTCCATACATCGCTAATCAATCCACCAACTGCCTAGGTTTTAATCTTCTGCCGAATCTGCTGCAACCTGGCTTGGCTGCACCTGCAACATCTCTCTGCACCTGTGGATTAAAGCTGTTAGCACCTCTCTGTGAAGCCTTTGGAGAATGTCTTCTCGGCGGCCTGCCCCAGCGGGGGAGCCTCGCGAGCTGCACCTCCTCGTCAGCCAGAACAAAAGCGGGTTTGAGCCTGTTAATGCAAATCAGCTCCCTTCTGCCCCCTAAATCTAGCAGAAAATGCTTCTGCCCGGTCTCCAGCACTCGAAACGGTCCGTCGTACAACGGCCGCAAACTTGGACGCTGGGCGTCATGTTTAACAAAAACAAACTCTGCATTTTTCAAAGCCTTGGGCACAAAAACGTGTGGGAAACTGTGATGGACTGGGCCAGGAAGCGTGTTTGCTCCTGAGCCGCTCTGCCACGGCTGAGCGGGGGGGCCATTAGGTGCGGGATTATCAGGAAGAAATTCCCCGGGCAAACGGAGCGGCTGAGCGAAAACTAATTCAGCCGGGGAAGCGTGCAAATCTTCCTTAGGTGCAGAACGCAACCCTAATAACACCCATGGAAGTTTGTCTACCCAATTTGTATCCGTTAGCGACGCTCTGAGGGCTGCTTTCAATGACCTGTGAAAGCGTTCGCATAAACCATTGGCCTGGAGGTTATACGCGGTGGTGCGATGAATCTTCACCCCCAAGCTGCGGGCCATCGATGACCATAGCTCGGAAATAAATTGGGGACCCCTGTCGGACGTTATGTCCGACGGTACACCAAAACGCGCAACCCATGCTGTTAAAAATGCTCGCGCAACTTCTTCCGCTGTGGTTGATGTCAGAGGAATCGTCTCTGGCCAGCGCGTGGTGCGGTCTACCATCGTCAAAAGATGTGTGTGCCCGTGTGATAACGGAAGCGGGCCGACCAGGTCAATATGCACGTGATCAAAACGCTTAGCGGGGATGTGGAAAGGTTCTAACGGGGCCTTAGTGTGTCTGTGTATTTTAGCTCGCTGACACGCTACGCAGGCTGCTGCCCATTCCTTGACCTGTTTGCGCAACCCGGGCCAAACAAATTTCTCCCCCACCAATTTGATCGATGCGCGCACCCCCGGGTGCGCGAGAGAATGGACCAAGTAAAAAACATGGCGACGCCACGCGGTTGGCACCACAGGTCGGGGCCGTCCCGTGGAGACATCGCAGATTAGCGGGGGCATACCGTTTTGTTGCACCCTGTGCTCCAGCCTTAACCCTGTTGGTCCAGACTGGAGCGCGCGCACGTCCGCGTCGTTAACCTGCTCCGCAGCCATGGCTGCATAATCTAACCCAACACAGACCGGGGCTGCGCGCGCTCCCGCGTCGCTGCCCGGGCCCGCGGCCATGGCTACAGAGTCTGCCCCTATAGGGCTTGGCGGTGCTACTGCACGCGAGAGGCAGTCTGCTACAACATTGTGTTTACCCGCGACATGCTGAATATCAGTAGTAAACTCCGATATTGCGGCTAGTTGCCTTTGTTGCCGGCCTGACCAGGGTTCTGAAATTTTGGCCATCGCAAACGTTAACGGTTTATGATCCACAAAAGCGGTGAAACGTCGCCCCTCTAACCAGAACTGAAAATGACGGATGGCCAAGTGTAGGGCCAAAAGCTCCCTGTCAAACGCGCTGTATTTCCGTTCACTATCGCACAAGGTCCTGCTGAAAAACGCGAGGGGTTGCCAGGTACCTGCCACAAACTGTTCAACTACCGCCCCCACCGCTACATCGGAAGCGTCAGTGGTGAGTGCCATGCGGGCCGTTGGAACTGGGTGCGCTAACAAAACTGCGTTTGCCAGGGCCGATTTGACCTGGGCAAAAGCGCGCTCCCGCTCCGGAGACCATTCAACTTTATTTGCGGGCTTTTGTTTTTTTAACGCAGTGTACAATGGCTGCATGAGTCGTGCTGCGCTTGGGAGGAAACGGTTGTAAAAATTAACCATCCCTAGAAACTCCTGAAGCGCCTTGACAGTTTGAGGTTGCGGAAAATCCGTTATGGCACGCACTTTATTTGGAAGGGGAACTGCTCCCTCTGCCGAAACGCGATGTCCCAAAAAATCAATCTGCGCCACCCCAAACTGGCACTTCGCTGGGTTAACTATTAACCCGTGCTCTGCCAACCTCTGGAAAACTGCTGTGAGGTGTTTTTCATGTTCGCCTTCGGACGTGCTGGCTACCAAAATATCGTCCAAATAAACGAACATGAAAGGCAGGTCGCGTAAAACTGCATCCATCATGCGTTGGAAAGTCTGCGCGGCCCCCTTGAGGCCAAAAGGCATGCGCAAGAACTCAAAAAGGCCGAAAGGCATTATGACCGCTGTTTTGGGTACATCCTGCGCGCGCACTGGAACCTGGTGATAGCCGCGCACCAAGTCTATTTTAGAAAAAATGCGCGCCCCCGCCAAATGAACAGAAAAATCCTGGATGTGCGGAATCGGGTAGCGGTCGTGAGCTGAAACGTTGTTCAACCTGCGGAAATCGCCGCAAGGTCGCCACGAGCCGTCAGCCTTTGGGACCATGTGTAACGGCGAAGCCCAAGCGCTCTTGGAGCGTCTAACAATGCCTAGTTTTTCCAGATTAGTGAACTCCTCGCGCGTGATGGCCAGTTTAGCTGGGTCCAAGCGCCGAGCCTTTGCAAACACGGGAGGGCCTGTGGTCGTTATGAAATGTTCTACCCCATGTTTGGCCACCGTTGCTGAAAACGTGGGGACTGTGAGTGCTGGAAACTGAGCAAGCAGAGTGTGAAACTTACCACCCGCGGCTGAGACGCTGGCATGTGCAGTTGGCGGGGCCACCCGAGCTGTGCAGGGAATAGAATGAAAAGACAGTGCATTAATCAGACGTCTATTAGCAAGGTCAACCAATAAACCATGTGAGCACAAAAAATCAGCCCCTAACATGTTGAAACTGACTGCTGCTACAATAAATGTCCACTCAAATGAACGGCCCTGTAAGGACAGAAGCATGGTCCTCTCACCAAACGTTTTAATCGTGGAGCCGTTCGCTGCTGACACTGACACCCAGGGGGCTTTAGAAGGCGACAGCCGTTCCGCGTAGGTGGGTGTGACGAAGCTCAGCTGAGAGCCCGTGTCCACGAGGAACTGTTTCCCCAAGCGTGCATCCGTCAGGTAAAGCAGCCTGTTCTCGTTGCCGAGGGTCGCAGCTGCTACCGGCCCTCGGCCTTGGCGTTTCCCTGGCGCTTAAAATTGCACGGTGGGATGCACCTGTGCGCTCTCTCTGCAAAACGGCGGTGGTAGAAGCACGAGCCGCTCTCCGCTCCGCGTCGTCTGGCTCCTGTCGCCGCCGTTGTTGGTGCGTCAGGCGCCGCGGCTGCTGGACCCGCGCTGTCTCCGGACGCCGTTCCCGGACTGGCCACCGCGGCCGAAACCGCGTTCTGCTTGTGAGCGTCGACCAACTTCTGCGCCTCTTTGCTCAACCCATGGTAGTCTCGCTTGGCCAATCGGGGTGACTCTGCCAGGGCCACTCTCACTGCTGGTGGTAGGGTTCGGAGGAAAAGGTGGGCGAAAATGAATTCGCCATCCTCAGAGGCTTTGAGCCGCAGCATCTTCACCATCAGGTCCGCAGGTCTATCGTTTTCTGCCTCCGACAGTGCCAGGAGCCCCTCTGCTCGTTGTTGGACTGAGGGGGTGAAATGGCTGATCAACGCGTCCTTCAATGCGCTGTACTTGCCGCTGTCTGGTGGATGATTAACCAGATCCTCCACTCTCTGGACCGTGTCGCTGTCCAGCTTCGCTACCACGTGGTAGAATCTGGTGTCATCGTTGGAGATTCTCCGGAGGTTGAACTGCGCCTCGATTGCGCTAAACCATGAGCGCGGGCTGTGCTGCCAGAAATCGGGCAGCTGGATCGTGGAGGCGGCCATCAGGCTGGCTTCCACCGAGCCCCGCTCGGGAGAATTCTGTCTGCTCATTTTCCGTCGTAAGTCACCAGTGTAGAAGCATGCTCAAATAACGAGGCTGAGTTTCAGTCATAAAACCAGCTTTATTTGATAGAACACAGCTTCTAGCATTCTCAAAGCAGGAAAGAGAAAGAATCATACTTCAACCCCCTTTTATACATTTCCAGCATCAGAATTCAAGTCACATGGTGTCTTCAGTCAACATACAGTTACAAAGCATCCCTTTGAAGCTTCACCATTGTCTCTCATTTCCTGATGAACCGGAATACCCTCCGGGGCGTCTTCTGTGGGACAAAGAGACAAATCTCACACTTCCTTGTTACCTCCTGTAGATTTGAGTCCTCAGTCCTTGCAGACGTGACACCCCACAATACACATTCAGTCCTGTCTCTGTGGCAGCGTGAGCCCACAATGTGTGTCGGCCACAACGTTATTTTTTCCAGCAGTGGAAAGTTCACTTCGGACAGACGAAAACTTAATCGTGTTTAAACAATGACCTAGCTCAATGCTACGTCCGTCCTTGTATGTTGCTTTTTTGTGTTGACAATATCTGATGAAATAAGCTAGTTGTAATTCTGGTTAAAAAGGTGTTTTAGTTTGGTTTTTTTTGTTTTTTTACATGTTGCACTTTCGTGCTGTGCATGTACTTAATTTGTGTGTATTTCATTGTAGAGTCTAAACAGGATCTGCTCGGAATGGCGACGTTTTGACACCAATGTATTGTGACAGGTAAACAACACATCATATTTATAGTCAAATCTTTTGCTTTTTAAGTTAAAGTATAGGTAAAGTGCCATATTTAAAGTAGCACAATTTCCACTTAATATGAAAGGGACTGAACTGAGATTTATTTGTGTTGTAGAGGATGTGCTCAAGGATGAGACTGAGTTTATTTCTCAGGTTCAGCTTTATTGTCAGAACACATGCTCTATCAACCTCTCAACAAGAAAAGAGACTGATCAATGGAAAATCACACTCTTATACTCCTGGAGCATCGAAACCTAAGTCACATGGTGCTTTAGCAAACATACAGTCACATGGTACTTAATCCCAGTCACAATGCAACTCTTTGATCCGTCACCATTGTCTCTCATTCTTCAATGATCCGGAAATCCTTCTGGGGCATCTTCTCTGAGACAAAGGCCAAATCTCACACCTCCTCGTTATCTCCTGCAGACCTCTGCAGATCCAGACCTTCTTTGTCCCGCAAGACGTGAAGCACCCAATACACATACAGCAATACATTTGTGGAAAATATGAACCCAACATATGTGCCACAGTGTGAATATTAATTACAGAGTAATTGAAAATGAATGGCACATCCAATAATAGCCACCGTAAACCGCTTGTTTATTTATTTTTATCAGATCATTTCTGTGATCCTATATGAGTTATAGTCATAATAGTGAATCTTGCACCTTGGGGAATGTGAGTTGTTCAGTCACCATTAGAATTTAGTTTATATGTGTAGTCTATAGTATTTCATCTTTAAACTCATGCAGTAAAAGAACACATTACAAATATTTGAGACCCATTGTACTGCTTCCTTTTATATTTTAGCAATACAAGCACAAAACACCACCCACACTTGAAACCAGGGCGACACAGCGGTGGCTAAACTTTTATTGATAACGTTACTTCACACCATCACAACAACTCAGTGTAAATGGTGTAGAGATTGAAAGGGTATATAAAATTAAAATCCGTGGCATAATAATCAATAAAAAACTGTGCTGGAAGTCACATATTAATTATATTAAAGGTAAAATATGCTAATCAATCGCAATACTGCACAGAGTGAAATATTTGCTGAATCAACCCACACTATAGACTTTGTATCATTCATTAATACTCCCATACATGGCATCCATCCATCCATCTTCTACCACTTTTCCGGAGGTCCGGGTCGCAGAGGCAGCAGTTCAAGCAGAGAAGCCCAGACTTCCCTCTCCCCAGCCACCTGCTCCAGCTCTTCAGAGAGGATACCAATACCCATACATGACGTATTGTACTGAAGTATGGGGAAACACATATAAAACAAACATATATCCAGTCGCGTGGGTTTACTCCGGGATTTCTCCGGTTTCCTCCCACATGCCAAAAACATGCATGTTAGGTTAATTGGCTGTTCTAAATTGTCCCTAGATATCTGTTTCCTATAGGCCCTTAGAATAGAGGGTTAGTATTAATGAAAGCGCTTTGAGTGGTCTTTGTGACTAGAAAAGCGCTATATAAGTGCAGGTTAGTTAGTTAGTTAGTTATGCTTCAGAAGAGAGCTGTTAGAATAATAAACAAAGCTGCTTACAGGGAACCAACAAACCCACTTTTTCTTAAACTAAAAACTCTCAAGTTGAAAGATCTGGTTGCCTTTAAAACTGCAGTAATAATGTTTAAAGCTAAGAATCTATCACTGCCCGCAAATATCCAAAAGTTGTTCCAAATAAGGGAGTGTGGCGTGTATAAATGAAGAGGCAGCTTCATGTCAGACGATTTATTACACACTCACATCTCACAAGCACAGAACAGCCTGACTGGTTACAGCAAGCACTCCTCTCTATATATCAAGTCACCTTCACAAGCTTCAAGGCACTTCCTCATACACAGCATGATATCTACACTACACTTCATTCAACCCCCTCTCACCCTCTTGGGCATTGTTCTCCCATGTGTATTCATTGTCTCTGTCTGAGGTGCGAAATAACCTGACTTCCATACCCCCCCCCCCCCAGCATCTTAGATAGAACAATAGAATATCAGTCCACATGCTGTTTCGGCTTCAGTCTCCTCCCATATCTGCTGTAACTGGGGTTTACTGCCTTCGTGGCGCTGCTGTGCCGGTGGGGGGCTGCTGGGAGTGTGTCCGACTGCGGGTGAGCCGTGGGGGTGGGGTGGGGGGTTCGCTCTGTCCGTGTGGCTGCTCTGATGAATCGTTCCCCTGGGGAGTTCTCCGTGGGGGTCTTCCACACTGAGTGGCCCTCGCCAACAGCACTTGCTCATCCGCCACTACAAAGGCGGGTTTGAGTCTATCTATGCCAATTTTCTCCCGTCTACCCCCCAAGTCTAGCACAAAATGCTTATCCCCTGTTTCCAACACTCTGAACGGTCCATCATAGGGTGGGCGCAATGGAGGGCGGTGGGCGTCGTGTCTGACGAACACGAACTCCGCGTTCTTCAAAGTTTTAGGCACAAAAACACGCGGAAAACAGTGGTGGGCAGGGCCCGGCAGCGTGCCTGTGTTTGCACTACGCTGCAAAAGCTGAGACGGGCAGCTGTCCAGCGCGGGATTATCTGGCAGAAATTCCCCGGGCAGCCGTAGGGGCTGTGCAAAAACCAGCTGTGCCGGGGAAGCTTCCAGATCCTCTTTTGGCGCGGAGCGCAACCCCAATAAAACCCACGGCAACCTGTCCACCCAATTTGCATCCGCCAGTGAAGCCCTGAGTGCTGTTTTCAGTGATCTATGAAAACGCTCGCATAACCCATTGGTCTGTGGGTTGTATACGGTTGTGCGATGAATTGTAACACCCAGGCTGCGGGCCATCGCGGACCAGAGTTCGGAAACAAATTGAGGGCCCCTGTTGGACGTAATGTCCGACGGGACTCCAAAACGCACCACCCATGCTGTTAAAAAAGCGCGTGCTACGTCTGCGGACGTGGTTGCCACCAGTGGGACTGCTTCTGGCCAGCGCGTGGTGCAGTCCACCACTGTCAGGAGGTGCGTGCACCCCTGAGATGGCGGGGGGGGGGCCCACGAGGTCCACGTGAACATGGTCGAACCTCTTAGCCGGTACCCGAAACAGCTCCAAGGGAGCCTTCGTGTGTCTGTGTACCTTGGCTCGTTGGCACACCACGCAGGCTGCAGCCCAGTCTTTTACTTGTTTGCGTAGGCTCAGCCACACAAACTTCTCTCCCACCATTTTGACCGACGCGCGCACTCCTGGGTGCGCCAGAGTGTGAACCAACTCAAACACGCGGCGGCGCCACACGACCGGGACCACCGGACGTGGGCATCCCGTGGAGGCATTGCAGATTAGGGGGGGGCATGCCGTCTTGCAGCACCCTGCTCTCCAGCCTTAACCCTGTTGGTCCAGACTGGAGCATGCGCACGTCTGCATCGCAACTCTGCTCCGCGGCCATGGCTGCGTAATCTATCCCCACGTAGACCGGGGCCACCACGGCGCGCGAAAGGCAGTCCGCCACCACATTCAGTTTACCCGACACATGCTGAATATCGGTAGTGAACTCTGAGATCGCGGGCAGCTGTCTCTGCTGCCGGCCTGACCACAGTTCTGAAACCTTGGCCATCGCAAACGTTAGTGGCTTGTGATCCACGAACGCGGTGAAGCTGCGCCCTTCCAGCCAGAACTGGAAGTGGCGTATGGCCAGGTGGAGAGCTAGCAACTCCCTGTCGAACGCGCTGTATTTACGTTCGCTGTCGCGCAAAGATCTGCTGAAAAAAGCGAGCAGCTGCCAAGCCCCGGCGATGCATTGCTCTACGACAGCTCCTATGGCCACATCTGAAGCGTCGGTGGTGAGCGCTATCCGGGCCGCCGGGTCCAGATGCGCCAGCAGTGCGGCATTTGCCAGGGCTGCTTTAACCTCCGAGAACGCCTGCTCTCGCTCCGGGCTCCATTCGACCCTATCCGCGGGTTTCTGTCTCTTGAGCACGGCGTACAATGGTTGCATGAGCTGTGCCGCGTGGGGAAGGAAACGGTTATAAAAGTTCACCATCCCCAAAAATTCCTGCAGCGTCCTGACCGTCTGAGGCCGGGGAAAATTCGCCATGGCGCGCACTTTGTCAGGCAGCGGGATCGCTCCTTCCGGAGAGATGCGGTGCCCCAAAAAATCAATCTCTGTCATGCCGAACTGGCATTTCGCCGGGTTGATTATTAACCCGTGCTCCTCCAACCTCCGGAAAACCGTCCTGAGGTGGGTTTCATGTTCGTCTTCGGATGCACTGGCTACCAGGATATCGTCCAGGTAAACGGACACGAACGGCAGATCGCGCAGCACTGCATCCATCATGCGCTGGAACGTCTGTGCCGCGCCTTTTAACCCGAATGGAATGCGCAGGAACTCGAATAAACCGAACGGAGTCATTACCGCTGTTTTGGGTACGTTCTCAGTGCGTACTGGGACTTGATGGTAACCGCGGACCAGGTCTATTTTGGAAAAAATGCGTGCTCCGGCGAGGTGGACGGAAAAATCCTGTATGTGGGGAATCGGGTAGCGGTCGTGTGCTGTGGCGTTGTTCAACCTGCAGAAATCACCGCACGGTCGCCACGATCCCTCAGCCTTAGGGACCATGTGTAGTGGGGATGCCCATGGGCTGTTCGAACGCCTGATGATGCCCAACCTTTCCAGGTTGGCGAACTCCTCGCGCGCTATGGCCAGTTTAGCTGCGTCCAAGCACCGAGGTCTTGCAAAAACGGGCGGCCCGGTGGTGGTGATAAAGTGCTCCACCCCGTGTTTAGCGATGGCCGCCGAAAACGTCGGGACCGTGAGTGCTGGGAACTGAGTGAGCAGTGCATGGAACTTACCGCCTGGAGCTGTGACGTTGGCTTGTGCTGTTGGCTGGGTCACTCGAGCTATACAGGGGAGAGAGTGAAAGGACAGTGCATTAACCAAGCGCCTGTTAGCAACATCAACCAGTAAACCATGTGCACACAGAAAATCAGCCCCCAGGATATGGTAATTCAGTGCTGCTACAACAAAAGTCCATTCGTATGTATGACCGTGTAGAGATAAGATCAGTGTCCTCTCACCAAAGGTCTTAATTTCCGAGCCGTTTACTGCCAACATCACGGGGCCGCTAGGTCCTGCCAGCCGGTTGGCGTAGGTCGGCAGGATGAAACTCTTCTGGGCTCCGGTGTCCACGAGGAAACGCCTCCCCGAGCATGCGTCCGTCAAGTAGAGCAGCTTGTTCTCTTCACCAAGGGCCGCAGCTGCTACCGACCGCCGGCCTCGGCGTTTTCCCGAGCACTTGAATTGGCATGGTGGTGCACATCTGCGTGTGTTCTCTCCGAAGCGGCGGTGGTAGAAACAGAGCGTGTCTCTCTGGCGCTCCTTGGCCCCTGCTGCTGCTACCGTCGGTGGCTCCTCGCCTCCTCTGGTCATCTCGCTGGGCTCCGCCGCTGCCGCGTTGACTGTGATCGCCCTGGTGGTGAGGATGATCCGGTCCTCCTGGGCTAATGCACGGTAGTCACGCGCGGCCAGCAGCGGCGAATTGGCCAGAACCGCTCTCGCCACTGTTGGAAGGTTCCGGAGGAAAAGATGGGCAAACAGTAAGTGCCCGTCGTCCGTGCCCATTAACGCCAGCAACTTCTCCATCAGGTTGACGGCCGACCCATCTCCTAACTCGGTCCGCGCCAGGAACCTCTCCGCTCTCTCACATTCCGAGAGCGTGTAGCGCCGGGTGAGCGCAGCCTTGAGCGCCTCATATTTGTTGCTGGCTGGTGGCTGATCGAGCAGGCTCGCTACCTGCTGGGCTGTTGCAGAGTCCAGCGCTGCTACCACATGGTAGAACTTGGTGTCGTCTGCCGTTACTCCCCGGAGGGCGAACTGGGCCTCGGTGTGGTGGAACAAAGAGCGCAGGTTGTGCTGCCAGAAATCCGGTAGCTTGACTGAAACTGCACACGTATTGCTGGGGGTTCCAGTCCTGGCTGTCTGTGGAATGGCTGCTGCGTCTCTGGGGCTTCCCGACCGGGCCGGCTCCGGGGTTCTCGCCTCGTATTCCATAATACGTCTTGGGTCACCAGTGTGGAGTGTGTAAATGAAGAGGCAGCTTCATGTCAGACGATTTATTACACACTCACATCTCACAAGCACAGAACAGACTGACTGGTTACAGCAAGCACTCCTCTCTATATATCAAGTCACCTTCACAAGCTTCAAGGCACTTCCTCATACACAGCATGATATCTACACTACACTTCATTCAACCCCCTCTCACCCTCTTGGGCATTGTTCTCCCATGTGTATTCATTGTCTCTGTCTGAGGTGCGAAATAACCTGACTTCCATAGGAGAAACGATATCATTTCAGAGGAACATGTATATTTCAAAAACCTTCAGTGAAAACTACCACCAAGCAACACTGTGTTTCAGTGCAAGGAGTCAGATTGTGGAACGCTTTTGGACCTGAATTAAAATCATATACAACGCTTGGACAATTTAAACAAAAACTAAAGGAAGAAATACTCCAAACATATATACAAGATGACATGTAAAATCACATAAGGATTATCATATCCAGTCTGTGTTGTGCTGTTGCTTAGTTTTTGTCATGTTTTGTCTTGGCTTTGTTACTGATTTGTAATCACTCTTATTTTATTTTATTTTTGAATTCTTAGCTGGAACATGGGTGGGCAATATAAACTGCGGCTTCAGCCATCACCCATTTTGGATAATTTATGTTGGATTGTATAATCCGAGGAGTTGCTGTTTAATTTAACCTTATTGGATTTTTTTCCCCTTTGTTCTATTATTCTGTTCCTTTCTTTTAATCTAATCTATCCGAAATAAAGATTCATTCATTTCTCAAATATCTTTTAAAACTTGCTTTAATTATCCACCACCCATTTCTGTCTTTCATCTAGGCAAGGGGAAAACGATCCACCCAAACCGGACCTTGCTTCACTATTTACAGAGATGCAGGCTGAAGATCTGCTGAACCAGGACCAGTACAAGGGGCCGACCAGTTGCTTCTCAGTGAGGCAGCGTGGCCGGCGTGTGTGACCCATTCCACTTTCTTTTCTTTTTTTCTTTTTTTTTTTTAACAGTTTGAATTTTGCACATTCTAAATAATCTGTAATTTGCTGCTGATTGGAATAAACAATTTAGTGATTTATGTGTTTGCATCATGATTTTCTATTTTGTCTGTTAAGACACCGGTGGGAAAAGAGTCAACAGTACGAACCATTTAACAGTGACTTTGAAAATAATGGCTCATTTTTAAGAAAAGTAACCAAAACAATTATTTGCTGAAGACTGTAACAAACAAAATGGAAACATCTGCAAAAGTACAAAGGTTTATTGTCAAAATTCCCAGGGCAATACTACATGAATACATGTATAGTTCACTGTTGATGCAGAGAATATATATTTATACAGTATCTACAGGTAGTTAGCAATACTCAATACATTTCCAGTTAATCCACATATTTCTCCATATAACCTTGTGACTGCATTATTTTAATTACTTTTAATCCTAGATCCATTTGTTTTGGCTTAAAATGCATCATAATTGTTAAATATATCTTATGCCTAACTCAGTACTGTTTACCTGTTGAAATATATAATTAACAGCTCATATGCTACTATATGGCACCTGATCCATGTTTTGCCACGACACCACTGGCTCGTCGGCCTCCGTCGGTCTATGATGACCATGGAAGAGAATCCTAAACGTCTACTCTGCTGGAACAGCACCGCCTGTGGCTGAATAGGCCGATGCGCACCGGTGTTCTACCTTCCAGCGTTGGGCGTTGGTAGGATTCAAGCCTGGGCAGGAAGATATGGAGGACAAGATGTTACCCATGCAGCATGTCCCCCCTCTCCACGTCACTGATGAATCCAAAGGAACAGCAGGGCTGCTATAGTTTGGCACCAGCGCCATCGCAGGAGCTGCCAGAACGATGTTGAGCACAACAGAGAACTGCCTTAGGGGCTCCGACTCCGGATTTTTCCTCAGGGTTGACTCCCGAAGCCTTTCCCGTGACCGGGTGTGCCGCAAGGCAGCGGAGGTTTGAAATCAGGGTTTGCCTTCCCCTGGATGGGCTACCTTCCCAGGTTGACGAGTCACCATCTACCCGAAGCATCTGGTTTTAAGGCGCCAGAGATCCGCCCTCGCCCCTTGTCCTATTAGTAAAAGCAGTTCTGCCGGGCTTAGAGACTAAACCACATGGGCAGGCTAGGAGTTGGACTTAGTTGTCAGAGGCTTTTCGAGACGCACGCCGTAAGGAGCATTTTATGAGCACTGGGAGCTTAACCCCAGTGCCGCTCCTGGCTATGACAACCTTGGAACCTTGGTGTGCCATGACACCACTGGCTGGAGCAGATAAATTCCATGACGTCTCAACAGTCTCTCCATGATTTTGACACAGATCAATTTGTTGCACAGGAAGCTAAACATTTCTACAGACATTATAGCCACTTGGCGTTCATGAAGTTGGGGTCACATCACTGTGTTGAACGTTAACGCCGACCGTTTGAAGTGATATTTTTGCCACAAGAGAGCCATCTGAAACACACACACACACACACACACAGAATATATATTTTAGTACCTAATATCGATAACTTGCCGACATTACAATGTTGTACGGCGGACTTAAACGCAAAGTAGCATTAGCAATCATTAGCTTACCGTCATACGTAATGGAGTTCGTATCCTCATGACTTCTCGTTTATACTGCTCTACGGTTTCCTAAATGCTCCAGTGCTTTTCTAGAGTGTGTCGTTTGCCTTCTGTTCTCCGTTTTTGCCTTTATTCTGGCAAAAACAGCCAGAGAACGCAGACGCTGCGGCGGATGATAAGAAGAAGGTTGCGTGTTCAGATCACATTGGGGTCACCAGTGCGGTGGATGATAAAAAAATAATAGCAGCGATGCTGTGGTTTTAAGTGGAGCTTTATTATATCATACCTGTTGTGTTGGGTTCTTTTATAAATAAAGACTGCTGCTTTGGGTGAACACGGAGCCTCCTTTATTAACTGGCTGGAACAACATTAACACACGAACTCCGCCATATTAATCTCCATCATGCTGTACACCTGACAACATCCGGTCTGTGTCGCCCCCTAGTGGCTCCACACATGTAATACTTAGATTACACCACATCCCCCTTACTGAAGCCAAGTTGACCCCTTTTAGCTGAAAACACAGAATACATTCTTATTTCCGTTCCCTTTTGTCAGCTAACTATGACAGCATAAATTTAACACATCACCCCCTTTTACAAATCTATAACATTTCTTTTTTTTTTTTTCTCAACACTGTTGCCATGTAAGAACATATTATGCAAAGGCCTCTTATTTTCTATTTAAAGAAGGCATTTTCAGAACTCAACTCTGTTTTCACAAATATTAACATGCAACTCTACAGATCCAGTCTCTTTGGTTTAATCACTTCTCTACCAGACCTGGTTCTAACAACACCTGGTGTTTCCTGTGCATTGGGCTCAGAAACAGTTTCTGTAGGAGTGTCTTTTCCATTTGACTGGGTCCGTTGTGGTTCCATCTCAGTCTCTGGTATCGACATAGGCACAAGATGAGTGCGATTCCTCCTGATTGTCCCTTGTGGTCCACTAATGACATAGGACCGTGGAGTTTTGTGGACAGATGTCACTGTGCCCTGTGCTTTTGCATCTGTAATCCAAACAGAGTTTCCGGGTAACAGTTTATCCAAATCTCTCGTTCTGTGTCTTTTGTTGAAACATTCTGTTTGCCTCATCCGTCTCTCCTTTTCCACGTGACGAATTTGTTGCAGATTCGGCACGCATGGCTGCAAGGCCTCTGGAAGCATTGGCAGGGTGGTACGAAGCCTACGCCCCATGAGAAGCTGTGCTGGGCTGTAGCCATTTGCCAACGCTGTGGTTCTGTAGGCTAACAGTGCTCGGTATGGATCACTGGCTTTCTTGATAAGATTTTTGACTGTTTGGACAGCTCTTTCTGCTTCACCGTTACTTTGGGGGTACCTGGGACTACTGGTCACGTGCTCAAATCAGTACTCCTTTGCAAAGTCTTCCATTTCCTGACTTGCGAACTGCGGGCCGTTATCCGTGATCAGTATCTCTGGTATTCCGTGCCGTGCAAACAGACTTTAAATGCACAATGACATTGGCAGAGCGAGTTGGGCTGAGCTGGGCAATCTCTATATACCTAGAGAAGTAGTCCACTAATAACAGGTAGTTTTTGTCTTGTAGCGTGAACAAATCAGCTCCCAACTTCTGCCATGGCCTTTCTGGTAAATCTGTGGGCATTAAAGGCTCTCTCACATTAACTCTTTCCTGTATGCACTGTCTACATTTGAGTACAACTTCACTGATCTGGTTGCTTAAACCTGGCCACCATACAGCCTGACGGGCGCGCTCTCTGCATTTAACCACCCCCTGGTGGCCCTCATGTATCTTGTCCAAAACTGCATTTCTCATGTTAGCGGGGATAACTAACCTCGTGCCTCTCAGTAGTAGTCCGTTATGCACACTCAAAACGGCTCTCTCAGACCAGTAGTGCTTCACCGCTCCCTGTAGCTGGTTACGATCCGGCCAGCCTTCTGTGCAGTATTTCATGACTTGTGAACAGACGCTGTCGGACTGCAGTTGCTCTTGGAGATCTGCAAGATATTTGCTGCTTGTAGGGAGTCCCTCTAGCACAGAGTCAACATAAATGTTAGTGTCCTCCATAAGATCTGTGTCTGTGTGAGTAACACTGTTTGTGAGCGGTAAGCGTGAGAGCGTGTCGGCAGTGGTTAGACTTTTGCCAGGGATGTGTTTTATAGTGTATGAGTACCTCATTAGGCGCATACGAAATCTCTGTATACGCGGTGGAAGCGCATCCAAAGCTTGTCCTCCCAGTAGGCTCACTAGTGGCTTATGATCAGTTTCTAGCTCAAAGTGCAGACCCAGGATAAAGTCATTGAATCTTTCGCAGGCCCATGTGAGAGCCAGCGCTTCTTTTTCCAGCTGTGCGTAGCGCTGCTCTGTAGGTGTCAATGATCGGGAAGCGTAAGCAACTGGTGACCACACGTCTCTCTCCTTCTGTAGCATGACTGCCCCCAATCCGTATGAAGAGGCATCTGCAGATATTTTCTGTGGTTTGTTTGGGTCATAGAGCTGCAATACAGGAGCAGAGGACAGTTCTTGTTTGAGGTTACAAAACGCATTTTGTTGTTCATGCCCCCAGTACCACATGTTCTTTGTTGAAAGCAAGTCTCTCAATGGTTTGTCCTTTTCAGAAAGGTTCGGAATGAACTTCCCCAGCTGGTTCACCATTCCGAGAAAGCTCCTGAGCTCACTCACGTTGCTTGGCTCTTTCATGTCCTGAACAGCTTGGGTTTTGTCTGGATCTGGCTTCATTCCTTCTGCTGAAACAATAAACCCAAGAAATTTAACCTCTCTTTTGCCAAACTCACATTTTGACATATTCAATGTAACGCCGGCTTTCTCCGCGCGCTTCAAAACAGCGTGCAGTCTTGCGTCGTGCTGCTCCTTGGTGGATCCCCAGACCAGGATATCGTCCATGTGACAGACGACTCCGTCGAGACCCGATGTAACCTCTGTCACCATCATGTTTTGGAAATGTTCAGGAGCACTGGAAATACCAAATGGCAAACGGTTGAAGTGGTATCTGCCAAATGGCGTAATGAATGTGGTGAGAAAGGCCGACTCTTTAGACAGTGGTATTTGCCAAAATCCCATATTTGCATCAAGCTTTGAAAAATACTGAGCACCTGTGAGCATGCCTAGCGTTTGGTCCACAGACGGGAGGATGTATCTTTCGCGACACACTGACTCGTTTAAAGGTGTCATGTCCACACAGATACGCACCTTTTCTTTGTCCTTTTTGGGAGCTACAACCATGCCACAGCACCAATCTGTTGGCTGCTCCACGCGACTGATGACTCCCAACTTTTCCATCCTCTCGAGCTCCTCTTTCACTTTACCCATGAGCGGCAGTGGCACACGCCTTGGCACCTTGAGCGAAAAGGGCTTAGCATCAGGTTTCAGTTTAATTGTGTATGGCTTTTGAACAAGCCCAAGTCCATCGCATAACTTGGGGTACGCTTTTCTCACTGTCTCTTGGTCTATAGTGTCAATTCTGGCAATTAGTTTCAGTCTCACGGAAGCTGTTCTACTCAATAGTGCCATGCGCAGATTTTTGACAATATAGATTTTCTCAGTAGCGCTCTTGTCACCGTATGTAATAGTCTCTGTCATAGACCCTAACACGGTTAGTGCAGTTCCACCCGGTCCATAGAGTGGTTTTTGTGCCTTTTCCAACTGTTCATTTTTCTTCTTGAAGATTTCAAATGTTTGGTCAGAAACCGCTGTGACGTCCGCTCCGGAATCTAACTTAAAAGTCACTTTATTTCCTCTCACATTTATGTCTGCCAGCCATGGATCCTTCCCTAGATCCACTTCACCCAGAAAAAGTCTGTCTGCATTGTCAGCGACCTCATTCACAGTTGGGTTGGACCTACAGACTCTACTATAGAGTCCACGTTTCCTACAGTTATGGCATTCCACGTTTTTAGCTGGGCACTGTACTGCTGCATGTGCTGGTGCTTTGCCACACTTGGAACAAACTTTACTGTCTTGTTTTGTCTGCTGAGGCCTTGAGGACTTAATCTGTTTTTGTTCCTTGATTATGAACTTGTTTGGCTTGGCTTTTCTGATGTGTAGCGCATCCACGGCTGTTCTGTTAACGCTAGTTTCACCTCTTAGGTCAGTTTGTTGTCGTTTTATTTCTTCAGATTGTCTTGCCATTGTTATAGCTTTAGCTAGGGTAAGATCTTTGTCAAGCTGCATTCTTTCTGACAGCGACGAATCTTTCAGACCCACTACAAGCCTGTCTCTCAAGAGGTCATCATGAAGTGCACCGTACTCACAGTTTTCTGCCAGTGCATAGAGTGCTGTTATGAACGAGTCTACTGGTTCTGCCGGCTGTTGCACTCGCTTGTTGAATTTTGCTCGTTCATAAATCACGTTCTTTCTGGGAACGAAATGTCTATCAAAAGCTGTTTTAACGGCCTCGTACTGCTGGCGCTGCACACTCGTTAGCTCGAGCCCTCTTAGCACGTCGTCAGCCTCATCTCCCATGCAATAAACCAGCGTATTAACTTGGTTTGCCTCTGCTGAGTTATTCAGGTTACTTGCCAGTCTAAAACGCTCAAAACGTCTTATCCACTTTTCCCACTCTTGGGGTCTCGCAAAGTCGAAGGGCTCCGGTGGTTTAATGGTGAAGGTTGCCGCTGGAGTAGCCGCCGCCATTACAGGATCAATTGGCGCAGCTGCAGCCCTTTGAACTTCGTCTGACATAGCCGCTAGCCGGTTGCAAAGCTGACTTTTCTCACCTCAAAGCGCACCAACTTCTGACACCATGTTGTGTTGGGTTCTTTTATAAATAAAGACTGCTGCTTTGGGTGAACACGGAGCCTCCTTTATTAACTGGCTGGAACAACATTAACACACGAACTCCGCCATATTAATCTCCATCATGCTGTACACCTGACAACATCCGGTCTGTGTCGCCCCCTAGTGGCTCCACGCATGTAATACTTAGATTACACCACAACCGCCGTCACGAGCTCCGCTCCCGGCGTGGCTCTCAGAGAAGGAGGACACAATGTCTGTGTCCAGCAGCAGCAGTTGCAGAAGTGAGATTGAGAGGGTTTGCGTTACAGAGTTGCAGCATATATACCCAACTACAACAATACATCAAAGGGCATTCCCCAGCAGTTGGTATGATCAAAGGGACTGCAGAACAGGCATGAGATATTTACATTTGAAAAACCTACATAACAATAGGCAGATTTGCTAGCCTCGGCTCCAGGAGTAGGACAAAGAGGTTACAATGCTCTGCACTGTGTGTGTTTATATATTTACATATTTATTCCATCTAGCTACAATGCTCAGCACTGGGTGTGTTCATATTTATATATCTATATATTTATTCCATCTAGCTACAATGCTCCGCACTGTGTTTTTATATATCTATATATTTATTCCATCTAGCTACAATGCTCCGCACTGTGGGTGTTTATATACTTACATATTTATTCCACCTAGCTGCAATGCTCCGTACTGTGGGCGTTTATATATTTACATATTTATTCCATCTAGCTACAATGCTCTGCACTGTGTTTATATATTCATATATTTATTCCATCCAGCTACAATGCTCTGCACTGTGTGTCTGTGTGTGTGTGTATATATATTTTTTATAGTAATATGTACATATGTATATTAGCTGCTCTTGCTTGCTTGTTTTTTTTTTCTTGCCTTCTGATTGTTGCTATCCCTGTGCTGTTGCAATCCTGAAATTTCCCCGTTGTGGGACTAATAAAGGCTTATCTTATCTCATCTTATCTTATCTTACAAGGCATATCTACATATTGATCTCAGCCTCTAGGTCACAGTAAGGACAGGACGCATGAACACTATATATGAATGGCACATTACATCACAATACATGAATGGCACATTGCATCACAATACATGCATGGCACATTGCATCACAATACATGAACGGCACATTACATCTCAGTAGTGCAGCGGGAAAAACCAAGAGAAGAGAGCTGACTGTCCTGTGTGTTGTGGGGGGGTTGAATCAACCCGCCACAACGCCTCATATCCTGCCAACTTGTTTTGCGTAACGTTACGCTTGATTTATGCCAGTTACGCTTGTTTTATGTAGCGGGAGGGAGAGGGTTGCGCCGCCTCCCTGTAACTATTTCCCACCCATTTCAAATGGGACCTAGTGCAGTGGAAAAACAAAGCGGGCCGAACTGTACTGTCCCGTCCCGTACCAAACTGTACCGTACTGACCCTAGTGGAAAAGCGCCAGCCAATGGTGAACATTTCTATAATACACAATGAGACGCCGCAGTAGCACCCCCTACCGCCAATGTACAGGAAGTTGTCATAACTCACAAGAACAACGTCCAAATGGACCCAAACGTGATATACTGTACATGGTACTAGTACCATCCAGAACAGAGTTATATGACTATACCACATATAGCTATAGTGCCCCCTAGGTTTAAAAAAAAAACAAAAACAAAACATTTGTAGCAATGGCATAGCTTGTCTAAATTCAAACAAATTTCCTGGTGAAATTTTCACCAGAAGTGGCCTTTCAGCTATAGATTAACATATTAGATTTTTGAGGTAATCCACAAGCTTATACAGTACCTCTGCCGACATGCTATCTTGCAATGTACAGATGGACGGGCTGATGGTGGATGGCGGTATGGACAGCTGGATGGGCGAATGGATGGCGGATAGATGGGCATATGGCATTATGGAAGGATGGAGGGAAAAAGAGTGGGAGGGATGGAGGCGTCGCAGAGTTACACGCTCTGAGTGGTAAGGCCGAGGTCAAGCAAGGACGCAAGGGCTTGTTTATCGCTGCTTGCAGCTTTAATTTATACATTACAACTTTTGCCATAATAAATTGCTACTTTTCTTATACCTCTCACTTTTTATAACAACCTTGCAACTTTTTCCTTAAATTTGCAATATTCATACCATTCCTTTGCAACTTTATCCTCCCCAAACTGGCAGATTTTCCTGTTATTCTGGAAAAAATAAATATTCACATGTGCCCTCTATTATAATTCAAATATTAAACAAGCACATTTCTAATCATTTTCAAATCCATCCATCCATCTTCTACCGCTTTTCCGGAGGTCCGGGTCACGGAGGCAGCAGTTCAAGCAGAGAAGCCCAGACTTCCCTCTCCCCAGCCACCTGCTCCAGCTCTTCAGAGGATACCAAGGCGTTCCCAGACCAGCTGGGAGACGTAGTCTCTCCACCGAGTCCTGGGTCTGCCCTGGGGTCTCCTCCCAGTGGGACGTGCCCAAAACACCTCAAGTGGGAGGCGTCCATTTTCAAATCAATGAATTCAAAACTGAAAGAGAACTGCCGATTGTATTCGAGTAAAAGTACAGGTTTTTCTTGATAAATGTAATCAAGAGTAATTAAAAAAAAGTTTCCTGCAACGACTACTCACAAAAGTCCAATTTTGTGAAAAAGTTGAGTACTTGTTCCTGGGTAAATATAACTAATAATATAACTAGCCACCTGTTCTCTTGAGTACATTCATTCAGAGAACTACTTTCATGACTGGACATACACGGAACTAGTTTTGATTTTACTGGATGCGAATGAAGTATTTGAAAATCTAAGGATACCAAGTTTGTGTTTGATGAGAAAATTACCAGTTTAACAGAAATAAAGTCCTAAATTTCTAAGAAAACAATTTTTGAGGAAAAAGTCAGGTTTATGAGGGGGGGGGGGAATCACATTGGCAGTATGAGGCAGGGCCATCTCTGGGTATAAATCAGGGTATGCAAATGCTATGAGACCCATAAACCAGTCAGTCAAATTAAAAACATGATCAAGTTTTCTTGTAAATTTCAGTTTTCCCCTCTTACCCGAGTGGTGGCTCAGTTGGTAGAGCATCCGCCCCACACCTGGGAGGCAGGGGTTCAAATCCCAGCCGGGTCATGCCGAAGACCATATAAAAGTGGAACTTCCTGCCGTCCAGCTTGGTGCTCAGCAATAATGGAATGGAGGAGGGAAATTTGTGGCGGCGCCTTGCATGGCAGCGGCCCTCTGATTCTACACTTGGGGTGTGAGTGATTAACACTGTAGATAGGTAAAACACAATCTCATTCTACTGTACATGATTGGTTGTACAGTTGAATGACAATAAAAGGGTGATTTAAATTTGCTTTTTCTTGTAATCCTGAACAAATCTCTCATAAATTTTAGACTTTTTCCTCATTACTTTGACTTTTTTCCTCAAATTTGCAACTTTTCCTCATAACTTTTACTTTCCAAGACTTTTTCTTGAAAATGTGAAGTTTTCTCTAGTTCATTTGCTTGTTTTCATTGTAAATTCTCAATCTTCATATGGATACGAGTTAAAATTTTAATGTAATGATTTATGTTTTTGTTCATGTAAAATATGACCCAAGTTTATTTTTGAATGTTTTGTTGGGGGTGGGAGAGATTTTTTTCCCTTTTAAAAGGTACGAATACTTGTCATTTACAGAATTATGGGCCCCCAAAAAGCTAGAAACACCCATGATGAGACGTTATTTTAAGGGAAAATTGACAAGCGAAATTACAGCTTGAATAACTCGAGGAAATACTTTCTTACTCTTGAGTAATTTTTTTGAGGCGACTCAATACGCTGTAGAGCGTGTAAGGAAAGGATGCAGAGGCGAGGCACGAGCATAGGTCGACACAGGTTCTTTATTCCCCCTCTAACATAAATACAGCCGGTGGACCCCAGCGTTGCCTGCTGGGGCAGAGTGTCTGGTAGGAGAGTACCCTCAACTCTCTGCATTCTGCTTAAATAGCCCCAGTGGTATGCACAAAGAGCTGGGCTAGCGCATTATGCTTGTGTGTGACACATTAACATAAAACTTACTACCTTCCTGACCATACATTCACCCCCCTGCCCTCATTGTCTGTCAAGTTACTCCATGGGGGGGGCTACACCCTTCAGTCCATTGTTTTTTTTTTTGTTACTTATTTGTACCGGTAGGTAGATTTGTTTTGCAGTCTGGTGACAAGCCACCAGCTGCCGGTCGCAGCATGCGCAAGCGCCCCTTAACTCCCTAACCTGCATGTTTTTGGCGTGTGGGAGGAAACCAGAGAAATCCCGGAGTAAACCCACGCAAACACGGGGAGAACATGCAAACTCCACACAGATCACTGTTGGTCGGGGGCTGGGATCGAACCCACGATCCCCGCGCTCCCCCGGCCGAGGGTAAAACTGTGCTGCCACAGTGCTAACCACTGTGCCACCGTGCAGCCGTTCTGCCCCTTTTCCTTCTTCTGGGTGTGAGAGGAATGTCCACCCACTGTGTCTAGTGTCCCTACAATGCGAGTATTAAGGTAATACTGCTTTTACTTGAGAAATTTCCCTTGCTCCTCTAACCACCTTTGATCGTTACAATGTCACGAGGACCTGACTTGAACTTTTTCCCTCCTCTAAAGTCACCCAGGTTATTCTTTCCCATTACTGTAGAAGTAAGTCATGCAAAGCTAATTATAAGTTAATATCAGCTAAGCATCAGTTAATATTTCAAGTTAGAAAGAAAAAATACAACAGGTGTCACATCTTTTAAAAGGGACAATTTAATGGCAGTATTTTTCTTCAACATCAAAAAACAGAATATTATGTGACAATATAAAAACCAGATGTGTGAATTACAACCACTTTTGCATTTTTTTAAACAGCAAGGTATAACTCACTGAAACCCAAACAAGAAGGAAACTGAAGCACAGATACAAAGGAAATGTGTTTTAAAATGAAAAGTCAATTTCAACCAACTTGCATGTTTTTGGCATGTGGGAGGAAACCGGAGAAATCCCGGAGTAAACCCACGAAGACACGGGGAGAACATGGTTAACTGGCATCAAACTGGGACTAAATCCCAGTTTAGCATCCCAGTTTGGCATCAAACCTAAGGACTAAATTGTCCTTCGATATGACTGTGAGAGTGAATGGTTGTCTGTCTCTCTGTGTTGGCCCTGCGATGGACTGGCGATCTGTCCAGGGTGTACCCTGCCTCTTGCCCAAAGATGCTGGGATAGGCTCCAGCCCCCCTGCGACCTGAAAAGGATTAAGCGGAAGAAAATGAATGAAGTCACTTTCAAAAGAAAGGACTGTGCAGGCTCAGTAAGATATTCAGAGTACACCTACCAGAACACCAGTGTATATGAATGTCATACATCCATCTCAGTTCCATCCACCTCTTCTTCCACCTCTTCTTCCTCCTTTTCTTCCACCTCTGAGCATCGCCCTTTCCTTCTGTTGCTTCTGGTATCTTTCTGCCATAAGCACCAGTTCCTCTGGGACATCCTACAACAGGACATGCTTTAATACTTAAGATTTAAATAAAAACCATGTGAGGATTTCTCCCAAGTATGTAAAAACATCTGAATGACACAGGGACCAGCTTTTATTATTGATGCTGACTCAGACCACAGTATTGGGTGGGGGGGGTGAAAAACTTATAGGCTGAAAAGTTCATAGTGATTTGACCAAATGTGGTTTATTTTTCAACACAGTTGCTCCTTCGGTCCACACACTTCTGCCATCAGTGTTGCAACGCTTGGATCCCTGCAACTGAAGAATAAACCACATTTGGTAAAATTTAGCTATTATGAACTTTTCAGCCCCCCCCCCCCCCCCACCACCACCACCACACACACACGCACACAAACAACTTGTATCTGAAATTAATTCAACAAATACTTCTGGCCTGACTATGTTATTGAGCCTCCCGCAGCCTCCAGAGTGCAGATTGTGACACCGATCACTCCCTTATAGTCTGCAAAGTTCCAGCCCAAGATAATCCACAGAGCAAGGAAAGAGGGATGATCACGCATCGACACCAGCAAGACCCGCAACCCTGTCAAAGTGGAAGAGTTCGCTGACGCGCTGGATAACGCCCTTCCTGGGCCACCCAGCAATAATGCCAGCAAGAGTTAGTCACATCTCAGGGTCACCATCTACAATGCCGCAATGTCCACTTTGGGCAAGAGACAGAGGAAGTCAGCTGACTGGTTTGAGGCCAATGCAGAGGAACCGCTACCCCTCATTAAGGAAAAACGCCAAGCCCTCTCAACTTACAAGACTTTGCCATCAGAGAGGAGGCTGCAGGCCTTCCGTACTGCCCGTAGCAGAGTTCAACAGGCCACAAGGTGCTGTGCCAACAATTACTGGCTTCAACTCCACTCCAGTACACAGACCACCGCCAATGTGGGCAATATAACAGGCATGAATGAAGGGATAAAGCAAGCAATTGGCCCCACACAGAACAAGATGGCTCCTCTGAAGTCAGTTATTAAGGACTGTGAACAGCAAATGAAATGCTGAGTGGAGCACTACTCAGCTCTTTACTCCCAAAAGAACACGGTCAGCACAGAAGCCCTGGATGCAGTAGAGTGCCTGTCCACTATGGAAGAACTTGATCATGTGTCAACTGTGGAAAAGTCACGAAAGCACTGGATGCACATTCCTCTGGGAAGGCCCCAGGAGGCAACGGCATCCCACTTGAAGTTTTCAAGTGTGCCAAGGGGTTACTCATTACAGAGCTCCGTGAACTTCTGTCAGTGATGGAGGGAGGGTTCGGTGCCCCAAGACATGAGAGATGCAAACATCATCACTCTCTACAAAAACAAAGAGGACAGGAGTGATTGCAACAACTATCATGGCATCTTGCTCTTCAGCACTGTTGGCAAGCTTTTTACCAGAGTGATCTTGGGCAACATTCCTTTGGAACAGCCACAGAGGGCATGTATCGTCGTACTAGGCCTGACGGGAACTTTTTCAATCTCTCCCAACTCTGAGCCAAGACGAAAGTGCAGACGAGACTCCTCAGATTTCCTTTTCGCCAATAATGCTGCGATCACTATGCACACAGTAGAGGACCTGCAGCAGCTGCTAAATCGCGTCACCACAGCCTGCAATGCCTTCGGCCTCACAGTCAGCCTCAGTAAGACGTAGGTGATTTGATAGGATGTCGATGAGCCACCCTCTGTAAGCATCACAGACTATGAACGAGAAGCAGTCTATGAGTTTGTCTGTCTGGGCTCTACAATTTCCGACAACCTCTCCGTTGACACTGAACTCAACAGATGCATCGGCAAGACAGCAACAACACTGGCAAGGTTGACAAAGTGTGTTTGGGAAAACAGAAAGCTGACAGAGCACACTAAGGTGCAGGTCTACATGGTGTGTGTTGTGAGCATGCTCCTTTACGGCAGCGAAACATGGACGCTGCGTTTTCATCAGGAGAGATGACTTAGCACCTTCCACGTGCACTGTCTGCGGCACATCCTGTGTATTTTGTGGAGAGACCATGTCACCAACAGCATAGTGTTTGAAAGGGCAGGAGTTCCCGCCATGTTTATCCTTCTGAAACAGACGCTTGCACTGGCTGGGCCATGTCACCTGCATGGAGGACGGACACGTCTCTCAGGAGCTCCTTGATGGAGAACTAGCACCCGGAAAGAGGCCAACGGGAAGACCCCAGCTGTGCTTCAGAGACACCTGCAAACGGGACCTCAAGGCACTTGCCATTGACACAAACACCAGCACAGGACTCCAGCTAGGGCTGTCGCGATAACTGCAATTATGTAGTACTGTGGAGAGATGAATAACCAGGCCAAGCGTTCACGGTATAAGGGACTTTATTCATCCACCAGAGTCAAAAGAATTAAACACACAGGTTGCAAACACTCCCTTTTATCACCCCACACCTCCACTATGAGAGGTGCTGCATTTACATATAATAATCCCCCATTATTCTCTCCGTCCCCCAGCACCTTTGATCCGCTAAGCCGTTCAGTTTGAGGGGAAAACTACTGCGTGGGTTCCCCACAGTACCACACTATGGACAAGCCTACTGCGGAGGATAACGAGCAACTGCAACAACCACGGTGTAAATAAACCCCCTGAAAGGTTTATTATTTTCGGTTAATTACCTGATCAATAATTTGGAGATATGCATTTTTTGATCTTTGCATAAATGTTTTCCTATTTGTAGTTAATTTTACAAAGTACAGAGGCTTTATGCCATCCTATGTATTTAGTCAGCCACCAATTGTGCAAGTTCTCCCACTTAAAAGATGAGAGAGATCTCCAATTTTCATCATAGGTATACCTCAACTATGAGAGACAAAATGAGAAAAAAAAAATCCAGAAAATCACACTGAAGGATTTTTAATGAATTAATTGGTAAATTCCTCGGTAAAATAAGAATTTGGTCAATAACAAAAGTTCATCTCAATACTTTGTTATATACCCTTTGTTGGCAATGACAGACGTTTTCTGTAAGTCTTCACAAGGTTTTCACACACTGTTGCTGGTATTTTGGCCCATTCCTCCATGCAGATCTCCTCTAGAACAGTGATGTTTTGGGGCTGTCGTTGGGCAACATGGACTTTCAACTCCCTCCAAAGATTTTCTGTGGGGTTAAGATCTGGAGACTGGCTAGGCCACTCCAGGACCTTGAAATGCTTCTTACGAAGCCACTCCTTCGTTGCCCGGGCGGTGTGTTTGGGATCATTGTCATGCTGAAAGACCCGGCCACGTTTCATCTTCAATGCCCTTGCTGATGGAAGGAGGTTTTCACTCAAAATCTCACGATACATGGCCCCATTCATTCTTTCCTTTACACGGATCAGTCGTCCTGGTCCCTTTGCAGAAAAACAGCCCCAAAGTATGATGTTTCCACCCCCATGCTTCACAGTAGGTATGGTGTTCTTTCTCCTCCAAACACGACAAGTTGAGTTTTTACCAAAAAGTTCTATTTTGGTTTCATCTGACCATATGACATTCTCCCAATCCTCTTCTGGATCACCCAAATGCTCTCTAGCAAACTTCAGACGGGCCTGGACATGTACTGGCTTAAGCAGGGGGACACGTCTGGCACTGCAGGATTTGAGTCCCTGGCGGCGTAGTGTGTTGCTGATGGTAGCCTTTGTTACTTTGGTCCCAGCTCTCTGCAGGTCATTCACTAGGTCCCCCCATGTGGTTCTGGGATTTCTGCTCACTGTTCTCGTGATCATTTTGACCCCACGGGGTGAGATCTTGCGTGGAGCCCCAGATCGAGGGAGATTATCAGTGGTCTTGTATGTCTTCCATTTTCTAATAATTACTCCCACAGTTGATTTCTTCACACCAAGCTGCTTACCTATTGCAGATTCAGTCTTCCCAGCCTGGTGCAAGTCTACAATTTTGTTTCTGGTGTCCTTTGACAGCTCTTTGAGTCTTGGCCATAGTGGAGTTTGGAGTCTGACTGTTTGAGGTTGTGGACAGGTGTCTTTTATACTGATTATGAGTTCAAACAGGTGCCATTAATACAGGTAACGAGTGGAGGACAGAGGAGCCTCTTAAAGAAGAAGTTACAGGTCTATGAGGTCTATGAGAGCCAGAAATCTTGCTTGTTTGTAGGTGACCAAATACTTATTTTACCAAGGAATTTACCAATTAATTCATTAAAAATCCTTCAATGTGATTTTCTGGATTTTTTTTTCCTCATTTTGTCTCTCATAGTTGAGGTATACCTATGATGAAAATTGGAGACCTCTCTCATCTTTTAAGTGGGAGAACTTGCACAACTGGTGGCTGACTAAATACTTTTTTGCCCCACTGTATTATGGGGATCTGTACACACTGTTCACTTCCCCCCCCCCCCATTGTTTGCCACACAAGTTATGAACGCTGTTTAAATTACGAGACCACAAGGTCCTAAAAATATTTGCAATAATACTGCATATCGTGGTGTTGAGCTATCCACCGTCACTGCAGGGAAAATTCCTCCACCATGACAGCCCTAACTCTAGCAGTTCAAGAACAAACTGATGTGGCAGGTGAAAAAGAGACTCCAGAGAAAAGACTCCGCCACCAGCGGACAGACCTGCCTCAGTCTTCATTTGCGTGTGCTGTGGCTGGGACTGTCATTCCCACATCGCACTCTACAGTCAAAGCAGACGTTGTACTCACCCGGATATACAGGGCACTACTCCATAACTCTACAGCAGGGGTGCCCCATCTGGGGCTCCTGGAACATTCAGGTTTCTGTGGGAAATTCTAATTTCACTTCTTAATTGGTCCAAAGATTTGCAAATAATTTGCTGTTGTTGTGCATGGGTGCAAGGGTGCCTACAGAACACATGCACGACAATGACAAATTATTTGCTAATCTTTGGACCAATTAAGAAGCAAAATTAGAAAATTTCCCACAGAAACCTGAATGCTCCATGAGCCCCAGACTGGGCACCCCTGTTCTACGGGATCAACGCATGCTATTCTGGGTTGCAAATACAATTTCTAAACCAAGATATTTTCTGAATTACTAGTAGCATTACTTCAAGAAAAAAATAATGCTGTGATTGACTCTAGCACAGCTTTTCATGGCTATTATTTTTCCTGTTCATAACACCATACTATAAAGGTAATAACCTAAACACCTGATATTCATATTTGCAGTGTAAATTTAAAAAAATAAAATAGATGTTACCTGTTCTGTTCGCTGCAGAATAGTAATCAGCTCAGGGGCATTCTTCCAGTCTTCGCTGGTTACCAAGGTAACAGATGCACCTGAACGTCTGAGACATAAAACACATACATCACAAACTAACCCCCCCTCTCAAAAAAACAAAAAAAACAAATAAACACCAGCCAGACACAGGCAATGAGCTCTGTAAACACAAACAAATCATCCATACCCCGCTCGACCAGTGCGGCCCACACGATGGACGTACTCCTCGATGTTGCGTGGAAAGTCGAAATTGAACACGTGGGTGACGTCGATCACATCCAACCCTCGGGATGCCAAGTCTGTGGCGACAAGGATTCGAGCCCTGCCTGTGAAAAGACTCCACTCAAGTCAGTTTGATCCTTCAAAAGCAGCTAAAAAAAACTGCAGACATGAAAAAGTTATTCAAAGAACATTTCCTTTACCCTTTTTAAAGTCATCAAGAGCCGCTTCTCGTTCCCACTGGTCCCGGTTTCCATGGAGACCCTGCACAACATAACCTTTGACGGCCAAGCCACTAATTATGTCTGTAGCCCTAGAATTGAATCACACACGTTAAAGATTAACTGTTGCCTATTCTAACATGTAAATGACACGTATTTGAACTAACAAGACACACTTACATAGACTTCGTGCCGACAAAGATGATGACTTTATCAGTAGGTTCCATGTTTTTGACAAATTTTAAGAGACAGTTTTTCTTCTCGTCTTCTTGAACAACGTGCACAGTTTGCTTGACTGTGTTCACAGCCTGCAACACAAAGCAGGAGCACTTTAAAGACAATCTGTAACTTTAATGGTGGAACTATCAAGCAAAGGAGCAGCTTTAAAACAAACACTTGATACAGTAATTGCTTCCATTTTCACTTACCATCAAGTCCAAAGTGCCCACATACACCATCATTGGGTTCTTCAGGTAGGATTTGCCCAACCGTCTCACACCAGGAGGCCAAGTAGCACTGAATTAAGGAAATTATGATATAGAAAGAAATGTCAGAATAAAGTGTGATTTTATGCTGCTGATCACTAGAATTCACTAGTTTCTTTGAATTGTTCATACCTGGTCATGACCGTCTGCCGGTCAGGTTGAATGTCAAAAAGAACCTTCTTAATCTGGAATTCAAAGCCCATGTCAAGCATTCGGTCGGCTTCGTCCAGCACCTTTGATGAAAAAGCGGGACAAAGTATTAACGCCAACTCATTTGTTCTTCTAAACCAAACGGGAGCAACAACAACAAAAAAATCCTGGGGTTCCAAGATGGCGTCAACCGGAGTAGACATGCTTTGAACTGCTCCGCTACCTTTTCAGCTAAATCCTGTTCTAAAACGTATCTGGGAAGACAGATAGAGCCTCACTTTGCTACATATACCTGGGGGATGCCTCTATCTCAAAGGAAACTTGGCCAAGGATGTCAAAGCATTGTAGTCGAAATTGTCCAACCTTACTAGGAGTAGTACCGTCAACGCTATGGCCAACACATACATGTGCTGCTAGTGGCGACCAGGCTAGCGTTGCCTTTGAAGCAGAGGACACGACGATGACTGAAGAGTCTGGTCCTACATAGGCGGTTATTTTGGCAGCTATTAATGGTATGAGTTTTCAACTAGATTTGATGGCATTCTGGTTGCTATTCAAGACGTGAGACAAGACATCGGGGACTGCACACAGCGCATCACGGAAGCAGAAGGAAGGATTTCAGTGGCTCAAGATGACTTGGCGGCCCTCCAAACTAAAGTCCAAGTACTGGAAAACAGAAATAAAGACATGGAGGAAAAGTCGCTTGATTTGGAGATGAGGTCAAGATGCTCCAATTTGAGATTGGTGAACCTCCTAGAGGGAGCAGAGGGTGCAGACGCGTGCGCCTTTCTGGAGACCTGGCTCCCAGACACTTTGGAGATGGCACCGTTACGCACACCGCTAATACTGGAGAGAGCGCACAGAACTGGGCCCAAAACGCAGAGCAGATCTTCACCCAGAACGCTCATCATGACGTTTTTAAACTACAAAGATAAAGAAGCCGTGATGAGGGCCGCCAAGCAAAAACGAGAGGTGCTTTACAAGAACCAGCTGGTGAGGTTTTACCAGGACGTGGCACCAGGAGTTCACAAGAAGCAGAAGGAATTTGATGAGGCCAGACGGCAGCTGCACTCCATGGGGCTCCGCTACGGTATCATCCCTCCTGCCCGTCACATACAAAGATCAACCCCACATCTTCAACAACCACAGCGAGGCCAAGGACTTTATCAAGCGGATCAGGTCAGACACCGAACTGAACAACTCCTCGTGAATGCAGTGGGAGATGAGGTCGGGAAAAACAGCTGGTTTGGTAAAAATGTTTGTTGCCTGCCTATGTGATCTACACCTAAAAGGTTATAAATATGTTCTCTGTTGAAATCAGCCAAGTGTGTTATCTTTACGTATAAACAAAACGGACAATTATGTGTTTAAAAGGGGCATTTTTATTTTTTAGGACCTACTATAAAGAAAGCCTGATGATTATTTTGTTTATTAAAAAATATATATTCAATTTTCTTTGCCATATGTGGTATTCAAAATGACATCTTTTAATGTCCCACGATTACAGGAAAACCTGGATTACAAAATATGGATAACGGACTATTTGGGTTATTAACAAATGCTTTTTTTTTCATGCTCAATATGATATTAACAATGTGGTCATTTTGCCTGAAAAGGATGCCCCTTATGTTAGAAAACCAACAAAACTACTAAGGAAATCATCCCTTTTTTTGTTCTCTTCATAATAGTGGGGTTATGGTTTTAGAAACCTATTATAAATTGATATAGCTAATTAGTAGCTAAGTTGAAGGTTAATTAGACTTTTTGATAGTTCTGAGGCACCTTTTCACTTGTAGAGTAGTGGCCAGCCACTTGGAAGCTTTAGAAGTATAGGGAGGGGAATATTCAGATGATAGAGCCTGAATGGGTTATGGTTCATGTCTTACGTGTATTTTGATCTTTTTCTTTTTTGTGTTCAGTTACATAGTTTTAAAATACTGGCAAACTTGATACCTTTCATATAAAATATCCAGGAAAGCAAAAATAAAAATCACATCATGGAATTGCAGAGGGCTATAAAAATTTAAAAAGGCCAAACAGGTCATGAATAAGATTAAATCAATGCCGTCTAATATTGTATTTCTCCAAGAACCACACCTGATGAACAAAGATACTAAGAAAGCAGAAAGGAGGTGGAGAGGCAATGTTTTTTCAGCACCATTTAACTCTCAATCTAGAGGGGTCATTATATTGGTCCATGAATCTACACCATTACAGGTTAAAGAAGTAATCAGCGATAAGTTTGGCCATTACCTCATTATTCAGGTAAGTCTCCTTCAGGAGCAAATTGTTTTGGCAAATATTTATACACCAAATAGCGATGACCCCAATTTTTTTCAGAATTTATTTCTCACTCTGTCTATCCTTACTGGTAAGGACTGTTGC
Source organism: Pholidichthys leucotaenia (assembly GCA_020510985.1). Taxonomy (NCBI): domain Eukaryota; kingdom Metazoa; phylum Chordata; class Actinopteri; order Cichliformes; family Pholidichthyidae; genus Pholidichthys; species Pholidichthys leucotaenia. Next base: position 382,275,019 of record CM035841.1, read on the forward strand.
GGGGGATTTTAATGGTACATTAGACCCAGTAAGGGATCGAATCACTGGAGCTGACCATACACACTCCCGCTCTCGTTCAATGATACATTACTTTATGAAAGACATGAATTTTATAGCTATATGGAAGGAATTGAATCCAAACGGATCAGTTTTCATGTTATTCCAGCACTCACAAATCCTACTCAAGAATAGACCTCTTGGTTTAGGCAGGATTGAGGAAGATGTATTTATGATGCCATCCTAATTTCGGATCATGCTCCAAATTCCCTTGAAAATCAGGACCCAAAATTGATGAGAGACAGCAATATTTGGCATTGTAAACCAAAATGGTTAGCTGACCCTGGCTTTGTTGCTCTTTGATGACCAAATTCAACTCTATTTTGAGACAAACACAAATGAAACCTCAGCAGGTATAAGATGGGAAGCCTTCCTTAGGGGCAAAATAATCAGTATTATCAGCTCCAAAACAAAACAGACATTTCACAATTAATAACCCAGAGTTGAGGATACAAGCTCTTGAAGATGAATATTTCTTATATGATGAACCCGAAAGTTCATCAAAACCTGCAGCTTAGAGCACAATACAGTGAGCTACAGTGGTGTGAAAAAGTGTTTGCCCCCTTCCTGATTTCTCATTTTTTTGTAGGTTTGTCACACTTAAATGTTTTAGACCATCAAACAAATTTAAATATTAGACAAAAAAATCACTGCAACTTTCCCGCAATTTTGGCCAATCCTCGTCAACTTCCGCCAATTTCCCGAATCAAATTTGTCTGTAACTGGCGCTAAAACGTTCAGTCTAACCAATCAAATGCATCGCTGCACGGCGTTCACTTCCGTGCTTACAGTGAGTAGTGAGTTTATAGTTTGCAGTGAGTAACGGAACACATCAGCAAACAGAGTGTGTGATTTAAAAAAAACTCACCTGTGAGGTTTTCAACACTGTCTCTTCCTCCATCTCTCCCAGCCTGCCCATGGACGCTTCGCCACATTTCCATCCTGACCGCGTGTGCCAAGTGCTGGGTTCGTGTTGAAAAACATGCGCCTGCCCCAAAAGCACCCCGTCGCAGGAGCGCACGTGAGGAGAATACACTCCACTACAGCAAGTGTTTGAACATTTATACATCTTTAGAGGTAAAATCATTGCTACATCTGGTCAATGAGCTTTAAAACTGAATCTCCGGTCTGGATGGACAAATGCACCCACCCATCCCCCGCTGTAAATGAAAGAGGTGTGTGTGTGTGTGTGTGTGTGTGTGTGTGTGTGTGTGTGTGTGTGTGTGAAGACTGATATGCAGCAGACAGGTAGGCATAGAAAGAGAGAGAATATTCTCATTTTTTTTTTTCCCCCTCAGAAGAACAAGACTCAAATAGCCAATACAGAGCAACAGAATAAATTATTTATTTTTTCCTCTCCACTCGGTACTGAGTGGTTGGGAACTGTAGTTTTCAAATGAAGGTGCTGCCAATAATTTCCAAGTCTCTACTCTTTAACATGCATTCAATGCAATTTAGCTGTTGTAACACATATTGCGTTAATATTTGTATTTGCTGTTGCACAAGAGTTTTTCTGTATAGCAGAAGTTTCTGCTTAATTCACAGATCACTATAATAGGAAATTTTTGACAATCCTGTGCTTTTCTTGTATTGTTATATAGAATATCACTGCAGTAAACTGAAAAAAAAAAGCATCTGCTTTAATATTTGGAATTCTTCCCACAACTTTTAGTGCAACAAACACCAACTGGCGTGGACTGGCAGCCACGTTTCTGTCAGCCTGCCCCAGGGCAGCTGTGGCTACAGTAGTAGCTTGCCACTACCATCGTCTTTCTGGAGTGAATGAATAATGTATCTACTTGTAAAGCGTCTTTGAGTGTCTATGATAAAGCGCTATATAAATCTGATGCATTATTATTATTAAAAGTGGGAGGATGCGGTTGGACGAGTCCAACTTCCCAAAGACCCGCGGCTGTGCTCTCATCACTTTAGCCCTGAGGATTTTGAGGATTTTCGTCGCCCCCAGCTCATGAAAGAGCTCACAGGTGTGTCTGGCTACAAACGACGGCTTAATGCAAACGGCATCAAAGCTTTGATGTGCTGTGATACAGGACAGATCTGTAAAGCAGGCATGCATCCTGTTACACCACTTTACTCTTAAATAGACTGAACAAGATAAAATTTATAGCATCAGGTACCATGGACAGCGGCAGAAATGAAGTGGAGCTCTTTCCAACAGATGCTCTACTTCTCCGTCGGCATTGGCGAACATTTGCCACAAAAACACCATCCAACAGGACCAGCTCTAGCTTCCTCGCGGCTGCCGTCTTCATTCTCAAGTCAATTTTCACTTTGTGTGTCTTCGTCATTGTCTTTATTGCTTTGGCTTCGCACTGGTTCGAACTGAAAAGGCTGTTTACAGACCGCTGCTGCTACCGGGCACAACCAAGCTACGTCACTACCCAGAATGCATTGCGACGTAAACAAAAATGGCGATTTACATCGTAATAAAGTTTTTTAAAAATATATAAAACTGGGAATTATTTTCAAAAAAATTATATTATAGTTATGTTACTAACATCAAAATAAAGCATATAGAGCTAACATGGCAATATAATCGGAGTTCCTTTTAACACAATATCCATTACAACAGCTAAATTGCATGGAATGCATGTTAAAAGAGTAGAGATTTGGAAATTATTGGCAACACCTTCATTTGAAAACTCCCAACGGTTCCCAACCACTCGGTACTGAGCAGAGAGGAAAAAAATTATTCTGTTGCACTGTATTGGTTATTTGAGTCTATGTTTTTTTGGGAAAAAAAAATACAGAGAATATTCACGGTCTTTCCATGCCTGTCTGCTGCATGTCGGGCTACACCTCCCCCCCTCATTTACAATGGGACGGTGTGTGTGTGTGGGGGGGGGGGGGGGTTCAGTGGGTGCGTTTGTCCATCCACAATGGAGATTGGAGGGCAGTCCAGCTCCACCACAGAAGAGTGAGTCCTGTTCACCTCATACTTAATTTGTCATATAGGTTTCTTTCTGACAGTTCATATAAAACATGTAATTTCAGTGTACCATTTTAGCTCATTCTAGCAAGGCCAAAACGAGCTAATGTGACAGAGTAGCATCCGTCTGTCCGTCTGTCCACATTTCACGGGAATCGCTACTCCTCCTAGGCGTTTTCCCCAGGGCTCATCAGGCACACTCACAATGATCCTCATTAGTCAACGTCCAAGTTCTGGTTAAGGTCAAGCTCAAAGGTCAGGAGATCTGGGTATTTATGATTTCACAAAAAACGTTATGCCTCCTAGGCCTTTAAGCACATCCTAGATGGGTCTGTATCTAGGCTGTGCTCAAGGTCAACAGTCAGGAGATCAGGGTAATTTTGTCAGTACAACGTCCGCATCACTGCAGGTGCTGCTCCGATCTGTCTGTCAACCTCTCGCTCCATTCTCCCCTCACTCGTGAATAAGACCCCAATATACTTGAACTCCTCCACTTGGAGCAGGAGCTTGTCCCCAACCCGTTGAGGACATTCCACCTTTTTCCAGCTGAGGATCATGGACTCAGATTTGGAGGTGCTGAATCTCATCCCAGCCGCTTCACACTCAGCGGTAAACCGTCCCAGTAAGATCTTTAGGTCATTGCTGGATGAAGTCATCAGGACAACATCATCTGCAAACAACAGAGATGAGATCCTGTGGTCACCAAGCATAACACCCTCTGATCCTTGGCTGCGCCTAGAAATCCTGTCCATAAAAATCATGAACAAGATCCGTGACAAAGGGCAGCCCTGGCGGAGTCCAACTCTCACTGGAAACAAGTTTGACTGGGTGTTGGCAATATGAACCAAACTCTTGCAACAGTCATATAGAGACCGGATAGTCCCAGGCCCAGTAGAAGGGCCGGTGGACGGAATCCGGTGGCCTGGCGGACAACATGGGCCACCAGACCCGGGGAGTCACTTCTTCTGGCGGCCGGCCCATGTTGCTTAGCCACCAGGACGGAGGGGGTGAAGCAGGAGGCGGCCTGCCCACCGGAAGGCTGACTGGAGGGCAACTGGACCGGGGAGAGGGAACCTCCACGGCCTCCTCAGTGGCACCCGCGGTGGACCCCGACCGGGCCGGCTCCACTGCACCCACGACAGACTCCAGCGGGAGCCTCACTGTGCCTTAAAGTTCACTGACCAGATGTAGTAACGATTTTACCTCTAAAGATGTTCAAACACTCGCTGTAATGTAGTGTACTCTCCTCACGCGCTCTCGCGACAGGGTGCTTTTGGACAGGGGCATGTTTTTCAACACAAACCCAGCGCTTCGCACACGCAGTCAGAACGGAGACGAGGCGAGGTGTCCACAGGCAGGCTGGGGGAGACGGAGGAAGGGACGGTGTTGAAAACCTCACGGGTGAATGTTTGTTTTTTTTAAAATAACACTCTTTGCAGATGTGTTCCATTACTCACTGTAAACTATAAACTCACTACTCACTGTAAGCACGGAAGTAAACGCGGTGCAGCGATGCATTTGATTGGTTAGACTGAGCGTTTCAGTACCAGTTAGACAAATCTGATTGGTGAAATTGGCAGAAGTTGACGAGGATTGGCCAAAATTGCGGAAAAGTTGCAGTGTTTGGACAAAGTTGCAAGGTCGTGCAATAGTTGCGCTGATTGGCTGATTTCGCGTGAACTGGTGCGATCGCAACATCGTGAAATCCTGGAGGGACTGATCTTTGCAAATGAGCCACTTGCCAATCACAGTAAGGTCACAAGATAGGATATCAGGAATAATTCTAGACAACAAGAGCACCGCTTAGCTTTGTATGCCGATGACGTAATCATCTTTTTTTAAAATGTAGACCAGTCTATCCCTGCTCTCTTAGCTCCGATAAGAATTCTGCAAAATCTCAGGATACAAGATTAATAAATCTAAAAAAATCAATCATGCTGTTAAACCCAAAAGAAAGAGAAAACCCAACTACAGTAGTTGCTCAATTTAGTTAGTTAATTCCCTTCACACCAAATTGGTGTATGGGGCGGCGCCCATCTCCGTTTCTCTGACCCTAGGCCACACAGCTACTGTAAGTAGTGAAAGCTACAGCGGGGGGGTCAGTCCTCTGGTAGCTCTGTGTTTAACTTTACTTTCCCCATTCCATTATGCGAAGCACCACGCTAGAAGGCAGAAAGCACCATTTTTATATGGTCTTTGGTATGACCCGGCCGGGATTTGAACCCCTGCCTCCCGGGTGTGGGGTGGATGCTCTACCAACTGAGCCACCACTCTGGTTAGTTGCTCAATTTAATGCTGTTAAATGTTTCACCTACTTCGGTATTCAAATTGGACCATCGTTAAAGGACACAGCAGAAGTCAATTACAGACCAGTTATGTAGGAGGTCTCAGCCTCACTAGATAGATGGGCCCCCTTAGCAATATCATTAATTGAAAAAATTAACATTCTCAAAATGAATGTACTTCCTAAATTGTTATATTTATTTTCAAACTTGCCTCTTCCACCTCCGGTTAATTTGTTCTCTCACCTGAAAGTACTTTTTATCAGATTTCTATGGAAAAATAGACACTCTAGATTATGCTTATCCCTACTGTATCTACCTTATGATAGAGGGGGGGGCCAATTGTCCAAATCCACTGTGGTATTATTGGGCAGCTCAGCTGAGAATGCTGATGTTCCATTACACTAAGGAAAATGCTCCACAGTCGAAACAGATGGAAAACCCATCACTCCATATTCCTCTACCCATGTATATGTACTCTACTGGTACCAAAAATCTCAAAAAGAACACAAGAAACCTCATGGTCAGGAACACGATTGGTGTTTGGCACCAAGTTAGAAAATACTTTGGAGAAGTGGGCTCTCTCTCACTCTTCAGCCCAATATGGGAAATGATAATTTCTCTCCTGGTAGAGAGAATGAAGGATTTAAACTCTGGGCCAACCAGGGACTGGAAAAAAAAAATTGGGAGATATTTATAATATTGACCATAAACACATGATGTCCTTTGAGGAAAATGTTACCAAATATAATAAAGCCCACAGCCACTTCTATAAATTTTGACAAGTGAGAAATTTTGTCAGAACACAACAAAAACCCTTATCTCTTCCACCTTTGAGTAAATTAGAGGAGATGATGATGAAAAACAGTAAGGGGAAAGGCTTAATATCAACGTCCGGTTGATGAGTCCTCTGAATCATCAGTTGGACGGCTTCAGGCCTGGAGAGGCGATCTGCAGGACAACATCACCACTGAGGAGTGGGAGACAGCTTGTGCCAAGGCCCAATCTCAGACAGTTAACATGCGCCTTAAACTTCTACAGTATAACTGATTAATGCGCACGTATCTAACCCCCAAAAAACTGAATAAATTCAACAGTGCCATATATGTCTGTATAAAATGTGGAAATGACAAAGGTACTCTTTCATGGTCTGTGGCAGTGTTCTCAAATCCAAATGTTCTAGGTGGAAGTGAACCAACACATACAGCAAATATTAAACATCCAAATACCTTTGGATCCCAAACTTTTTATACTTACTTACAAGATAAGAAGGACACAAAAGACATTTCTAGATTTGAGCTTGCTGTTGGCTAAAAGAGTTATTGCCTTAACATGGAAGGAGGCGAACAGGCCAGCTATAGGCAGGTGGCTTTCTGAGTTGACTACAGGTTTGCCCTTGGAAAAGATTACCTACTCCATTAAGAACAGACAATCAATATTTGACAGTATATGGGGCCCCTTTATTCAATATTTAGAAAAAGCTGACCTGTCTCATGCCATCCAATTACCCGATGTTGATCAATAGAGTGGCTATCTGCAGTTCACCTGGAGAACAGTTATGGTAGTTTCTTGACTTTGGCTTTATTTAATATTATTTTAATCCAAATGTCCCAAGTAACTGTACATATTTTTTGAATGTTTGGGGGGGGGGGGGGGGTTTTGCTGTTGTTGATTTTTTAGTCTTATATATTGTTATGTTTATCGCTTTATTTGTGTAGTCATGTATGTCAAGAGGGGGGGTTGTTGTAATGCTGTGCTTGGCATGTTGTTCAAACATGTGTAATGTTCAATATGTTGGAAAATACACTGTTGCAAAAAAAATCCTTAGACATTACAATACGGACTGTGCGTCCACCCAAAATGTTCATAAAACAAATACAGATTACTGACCAAGTAGGTGACGGTGCGAAGGTTGATAAGGTCATCACTCTGAAGGTCATTCAGTCGGCCCGGGGTAGCGATCACAATATCGACTCCACTCTGCACCAGGTTGATCTGGCCTCTCCTACTTCCTCCGCCATAGACACAAACGCTGCGGAAAGAGGAAAAAAAATGTCAAAAGCATGTCACTGCCACACAGTAAATCACAGATTTTAAATGAATTCTTAATGACTTCTGACCTCTTGTAACCTTTATAGCTGTACTTGTTGCACTCTGCTTCAATCTGCAGAGCCAGCTCTCTGGTGGGAGTTAGCACTAACATGCCTGGACCATTTTGCTCAGCTCTAGGTCTGGAGGGAAACAAAATCTGACCGTAAAACTGGAAAGACTGAAAAGCCCAACTGGCAGAAATGTGTAGCACAGTACTGACAGGGGGAAAAAAAGTATACTTACACGGGCTGTCCATCCATGTGGATGAACCCTGGCAGCAGGTAGGCCAGAGTTTTCCCTGTTCCTGTCTGGGCGATGGCGATCAGATCTTCTCCACTCATCAACACCGGCCATGCCTGAGACTGGTATAGAAATGACGGAGAAAAAATAATCACAATTTGTCCATGACAGCGCTATGCAACAAGTAATAAAAAAAAATGTACATACACACACAATAACTTACTGAAAAAAAGACAAGATTTGGAAAAAATTATTCCCACATCAATTTATGCCTTATTCCCCCCCCCCCACCCCCCCAAGTCTGTCTTCATCTTGTCGATTAGATTTTTCTATTTCCCTTTGATACATTTAGAGGACCGATCCCCTTCACACAGCATGGAGATCACTGAGATTGGGCCAATTTTTGATATTCTGGATTGTTTGGGAGATTCTTGTGTGTTTTGGACTGAGTCAAAACTTTGAGGAGACCGTGGTGACTGTGGAGATCACTAAAGACCATTGACAGATCGAAAAATGGCCATGCCTCTCAATGCTCCCTTAATAATCTTCACCCCTGTGTAAAGGGGGTACAAGTGTTTTGGAATCTCACGCACATAAATCCTTCCTTGTTTTTATGTGCAAATAAAAAATGAAAATTCCAAATAAAGCATGGAAGTTCTAGCCCTCATACTGTACAAGATTACTGGATGAACAACTAACAGTTAAATCCGACTCTTAAAACCTTAAAATTTTTACAATTTCAAATCCATAACTCGATGCTGGGTTTGTAAGCCATACCTCCACAATTTATTTAATATTTACTCAAGTTTTCACAATGAGTTACAGCACCATAAAAAAAAAAATCATTCTTAAAGAAAAAAAAAAGGCAATGACCTTTTTAAACATATACTTTTAAAACAAAACATGAAAAGAGCATGTCTTTAATTTCAGATACACGCTGAAATCAATTTCTAAACAACCTGACTTCTTACAAAGGAAAGCCTGTGCTGATTTTTTGGTGCAGACACCATTCTGTAACATGCCACAACCAGCGTGAACAATGGACCGGAGGTACAAGATGTTGCAATTCACAAGCCTCAAATACTTGATGCCTTATTCAGAGTGACCTGGGCAGTTATTTGGAAAATGCCAGCTTGTAATATTAATGATACATTTACTGTGAAATGAAATTTAAATTTGGTGAAAGATGGTGCATTTTCATTTCCCCATGCACTGTAGTAGTACCAATGTTACGATGACGTAAATTTTGTCACACGAGGTTTCCGGTTACGCATTCGCGGACAGCAGAGGTGTAGCATGAAGCAGGCTTTAAAGTGCTGATGACACGTTTTTGACTTCCTCTAATTTTTTAACACATACTATATCTATATATTTGAGTAAGCTATTGGTCAATGGCTATTGATGGTAGATGACAGCACAGTCATCTACTAGGAAATTTTAGAGCACTTCATGCTTCCCTCTGCTGACAAGCTTTATGGATAAGCCGATTTCTTTTTCCAGCAGGACTTGGGACCCCCTCCACAATGCCAAAAGTATCAAAACCTGGTTTAATGACCATGGCATCACTGTGTTTCATTGGCCAGCAGACTCTCCTGACCTAAACCCCATAGAGATTCTATGGAGTATTGTCAAGAGGAAGATGAGAGACACCAGACCCAACAATGCAGACAAGCTGAAGGTCACTATCAAAGCAACCTGGACCTTCATAACACCTCAGCAGTGCCACAGGCTGATCACCTCCATGCCACGCCACACTGACACAGTAATTAATCCAAAAGGAGCCCCGACCAAGTATTGAGTGTGTACATGGACATACTTTTCAGTCGGTCCACAACTGTATTAAAAAAAACTATTTTGTTAAATTAATTTCATGTAATATTCTAATTCTGCAATGCTGGGATAGGCTCCAACACCCCCGCGACCCGAAAAGGATTAAGCGGAAGAAGATGGATGGCTGGATGGATAATATTCTAATCTTTTGAGAAACTGAATTTGGGGTTTTCATGGGCTGTAAGCCATAATCATCAAAAGTAAAACTAGAAAAGCACTCCGAGAGCGCAGACCTCCGCCAAGCGCCACAGTTCCCCCCCATACGGTGTTTGTGTGTAGGTTTTCAGATTCCTTGACCATGAAAACATATGACTAGCAATTGGATTCACAATGATAGGATTAGTGGTTCAGTAGTTATTCACGAAAATGGCATTTTGCGTAATGGCGGTTTTCTTGTGGACGGTGATCCGGATCACCAACAAAATCTAATCATCTGTAGGATACCCCATTTCTGACAATCTGTGAAAATTTCATGAAAATCCGTCCATAACTTTTTGAGTTATCTTGCTAACAAACAAACAAACAGACAAACCAACGCCGATGATCACTTAACCTCCTTGGCGGAGGTAATAAACACTTGAAAAATATCACTCTCTGTGTAATGTATCTATGCAATATATGGGTTTCACTTTGTGAAATGAGTGACAAAAAATATTGAACTTTTCATGATATTCTAATTTTTTCAGATGTACCTGTACTTAAGAAGGTGAAAGTGGTAAAAGCTCTTTTGAGGCAATTCTAAGGCAATGAAACTTTTTTTGGGGGGGGATAAAAAGCCACAATATACTATTTTGGGCAATACACATTTGTTTCAGAGCCGCCGGAGTGCGTCTTTAAATTTGTGTAACACTTACAACTTAAGAGTATGTGCCTCAGTGGCTTTTTAAGTCACTACATCATGGCTGACCGAAAAATATTACTACCAGGGTCCTACCTGGATGGGGGTTGGTTTGACAAAGCCAGCTCTGTCGATGTTCTCCATAAGCTCCGGGTACGGTTCAAAGGCCTCTAGGAAGGTGCGACAAGGCTTCGGAATGGGCCGCTTTGGCCCGTTTTCCTTCATGTCATCCACAAAGATGTTATTATTCTCCTTTCTGCAGAAAAATAACATAATGACACAGTGAGTCTACTGTGGTTTAGAACCAAAGAGAAAAACAGTATGGCTCAAAAAATATTTTTGTCCAAAGGTGTGCATTCCCCTTTTTTGCCACAAGTTGGGCTAACAAGATTTTTCTTTCAGTGTTAGGCCTAGTGGAACATTAAAGTAGAACTGAACTGAACGGCATTGAACGGCACTGGGTGATAGTACATACAATTATAAAGATAATTTATCATTGGCACCCCCTCCACAAATCCCGGAATCTTGGAGAAAATCGCGATTTTGAATTTCCCGCCCTGAAAAATCAGACAAATCTGCCGATTAACCGGAAGTGCAGCCGGAGTTCCGCGTGACGTCACGAGTGTGACACAGTCCTCCATGTTTACCATTGCGAGCACGTCGACACTGGTTGTTTTTGGTGCATTTTGTCGTGATAGTCGACTACAAAACACTTCCAACACCTGGGAAGATCTGTTCAGTGGCCAAGGAGAGCTGTCATGGCGACGAAAGAAAAGAAAGGGGGAGGAAAAGCGACCGGGAAGCGATGCGTTTCTAGATATAGATATTACAGTGATCCCTCACTTATCGCGTTTAATGGGGACCAGAACCGACCGCGAAAAGTGAAAAACCGCGAAGTAGCGTCACCCCCCCCCCCCCCCCCAAGGGCGTCACAAGCACTATTTTGCACAAAAAGGCACAAGAGAACAGCGAAAAGTGCCACTAAGCAACACGAGCGATAAAGAAGCTGGGTAAAACATCTCGGCCAATCAGCTTGCGAGGTAAAACGTCTCGGCCAATCAGCTTGCGAGATTCCCGAGCGGTGAAGAGGTGGGTGGAGAGTAGTGGAGCGGTGGTCAGAGAGGTGGATTTTGAGTTGTGTGGGCTCTCCGTGTTGATACCTGATGTTCTAATGTAGTAGACTACATTAGAATGGGATTTTGCCTACCAAGATTAGATTTGTGAACAATGTTATTTAAATAAAGTTTTGTAAAATCATATATTGAGTTTCTTAATGTTCATGTCAATGTTATAGTTCTCATAGCTCAGCATTCATCAAAGTCACATGTCATATACATTTCAATAATTTTTCTACCATTTTATGGTATAAATTTGGATTTACATAAAAGTCCTGTTCATCAGGTTCCTCTGCTTGGTCAGAAACATCAACATTGAGTGACAGTTGATAAAATCTGCAAAAAAAGTAGATCATAATTTTATCCCAGAGGTCTCAAATTGGATTACATACATAGAAATATAAATTGATCAAACAGGCACAACCACCTCCCTATACAGCACTGAATATTTCATATTTGATGAGTATGAACACCCTAATATGCTAATATTTGGTAAGTTGGTAAGGCAATGCAAACCATGGCTTGGAATTCATTTAAGATGTTTAGTAAACATTTGCAGTGAATATTAAAAATAAAAAACTTTTGGCAAATCTTTTGGCAAATTTCATTTCAAATTGACATGTCTGGCCCAGGAAACACACACGCAGGCTCAGGATAGATTTAACAGCTTTATTCAACAAGCAGGTGTGTGTGAATGGATTTATGGGGATGTGCTGACGAGGGGCAGGTGTGCGCCCAGCTGACGCCGCTGAGGAGCGGCGAGTTGTAACACAAATTGCATCTTATTCTCGAAATCGCTGTCAACGAAATCTCTACTGCACAGTTTTGGTGTTTTACCGACATAAGTCCTTTTTTTTTTGCGTTTTCTGAACGAATTTCACCCAGGCCGTTCTGATATTCACAGGGACGGGACATTCAAAAACACTCACAGCATGCTCCTCTGGTATAACGTCGCACCCGTAGACAACAACGACAAACCATAATTAATTTGATTCCTGAAATCCTAATGTTAATAAATAATCTATTTGTAATCCAAAAGTATTCCGAGAAATATCCGTAATCGCCGATTTTAAAATGTAAAAAAAAATTTTAAAAAAGCAATGTCCGCTGACTGTGTGACACACCGAATTGACGTCACACAGTCAGCGGCCATTTTAGCTGCTGATCTTGGCTGGGTCAGACAGCTCTCCACAACAGCGTACTTCAAGAGCGCATTGTCACCTTATGCGACATACGTTGACACCAAAACATGTGGGGTTCCAATTAGCTCGTCTCAGACAACAATTTGAGATATGATTTAGCGATTTTGAGTTTTCCTCTGTCCGTCACCTTTAACAGCTTTCAGACACTACTGGCTTCTTTTCACGGCACGGTTAATAACATCATCATGAGACATTAAAACCTAACAGACTAACGGTGGTAAAAAAAAAAAAAAAATGAATACCTGCATGTAATTTGTAGTAAATATGTATTAAATCAAATTGTTTTTGCTGAACTAATAAATATAAATACCTTAAGGTAGTTTATGTTGTGATGTGAAGCTCTCCTCTCACTGCTCTGTTGGCTGCGCATTGCATTATGGGATATATTTGCTAATGTAGTGACCACAGACAGATCGATAAGATGTACTTTATTGATCCCAAACTGGGAAATTACAGTGTAACAGCAGCATGACAGTAGACAACCAAACGATACAAACACGCATGACAGACAAAGGGATTACCCATGGAAAGGAAAACTAACATGACTATAAAACCTATATACATCGTAGCTTAATATATGATGACCCGTGTAAACACATGAATCATCCCGTTGCACAATGCAGGACTACCAGAAGCAGAGTGAAATGTGAGGTACCAGTTAGACTGTAAGGTGCAGTGTGGCAGCATTGTTATGACCAGAATACAACATCATAGTGAGTTATTGTACAGTGAAATGGCATGAGGCAGGAAAAATTTCCTGTACCTGGCCATTCAACAGCGAAGCTGTAGTAGTCTACTGGAGAAACTGCTCCGCTGTCTGCCCAGTGTGTGGTGGAGGGGGTGATCAGGATTGTCCATGATGGATCGCAGTTTATTTAGTGTTCTCCTCTCCACCACTGTCTCAAAGGTCTCCGGTCTGAGACCAATTACAGAGCCAGCCCTCCTGATAATCTTGTCAAGTCTATTGGTGTCACTGGCCCTGATACTGCTACCCCAACAGATAGCAGCAAAGAAGATGGTGCTGGCGACAACAGTCTGGTAGAAAAACTCCAGCATCCTGCTGCGCATGTTGAAGGAGCTCAGCTTCCTCAGGAAGTAGAGTCTGCTCATTCCCTTCTTGTGTGCAGCATCGGTGTTGGATCTCCAGTCCAGCCCGTTGCTGATCCAGACACCCAGATATTTGTAGTCCTCAACCACCCCTACATCCTCCCCCCTAATCTGCAATGGCTGAGAAGGCGTCCTCCTCTTCCTGAAGTCAATCACCATCTCTCTGGTCTTGCTGACATTCAGCCAAAGGTGATTCTGCTCTGTCCACTCCACAAATCTGTCTACCAGTGCCCTGTACTCCCTCTCCTCTCCTCCTCTTATACACCCCACAACAGCTCAGTCGTCAGAGAATTTCTGCAGGTGGCATAACTCTGTGTTGTACTGAAAGTCAGTGGTGCATAAGGTAAAAAGAAAAGGAGAGCACAGTCCCCTGTGGAGCTCCCGTATCACTAGCCACCACGCCAGACAAGACACTGCCCAGCTAGACAAACTGTGGCCTGCCTGTCCAGTAGTCAGTGATCCAGGAGATCAGAGCTGTCGACCCCCATCACCCACAGCTTCTCACCCAGCAGCAGTGGCTGGATGGTGTTAAAGGCACTGGAGAAATCAAAAAAGTGGTCCTCAAAATGTCTCCTCCACCATCCAGGTGCAGATGGGCTCATTGCAGCAGGTAGATGACAGCATCTTCAACTCCTAAATGGGGCTGATATGCAAACTGCAGAGGGTCCAGCCACGTCTTCACCTGCGGCCTCAGGTGGGCTAAAACCAGTCTCTCCAGGACCTTCATCACATGAGATGTGGGGGCAACTGGTCGATAGTCGTTCAGGTCCGATGGAGATGACTTCTTGGGGACATGAACCAGGCAAGATGTCTTCCACAGCACCGGTACTCTCTCCAGACTCAGGCTCAGGTTGTACAGGTGTTTAAGTAAAGGAGCTAGCTGGTTGGCACAGGTCCTCAGGGTCCTGGCAGAGATACCATCAGGGCCTGCTGCCTTCCTCTGACGGAGTCTCTCCAGTTGTTTCTTAACCTGGTCTGTAGTAACCGTGATGTGCCATCTCTGAATACTTATGTACATGTTTTTATTTTTAATAAATTTGAAAATTAAAAAAAAAAAAAAACTTTTGTCATTATGGGGTATTATTGTGTGTAGAATTTTGAGGAAAAAAATAATTTAATCCATGTTGGAATAAGACTAACATAACAAAATGTGGAAAAAGTGAAGCGCTGTGAATATGCTCTGGATGCACTGGATGCGTCTGCATACAATAAGCAGTTGATCTGGCCATTCCGCTCCACAGTCATGGCGGTATTATTATTAAGTTTTTAGATACTTGTATGGGAGGGGGGACTCGTGGTCCTGCAAAAGACAGTGGTACTATATAGATGAAGCAGCAGTCGGGACTCCCATCTACCAGTGACCAGGCACGCTGGGTGTGCCTCCCCGTGAAAGATCGTGGTCCACCCGGACGGACACCAGTCTTGGAGAAGCAGCAACTGAACCGGTGGATCGCAGTCCTTCACAGGGAGCCAAGCCCAGCCTGGCCGGTTAATGGGAGTCTCGGCTGCTGCTTTACCCGTGTACCACTGCTGTCCTTTGCGCCCCCCCCAAGTGCACCTCATGTTCTCCATGCTGAATTATCCATTACACCTACACAATCACGGCAACTTTATGGTATAATTTTTTAAGCATTAAATCTTAGTATTATCTTTTTCTCGTCAAATTTGTCGCTTTTTGGTTCCTCGTTTTGCTCACGGAGCTCTGCGGTTACCGATGTCATGATGCCACATATTAGCCAATCAGTACGGAGTCAATCTGAAATCCCGCCCACACTTCTAGAAGCCTGGGCATGAGACGTAGCGGTGGCTAAACTTTTGATAAAAATTACATATTCTGACTGAGCGACTCCATACTCGGGGATGCACACCCTTGTAGCGTCAGCAAAGCACTTATAAAATGTGAGGTCAGTCTGACGAATAATTTGAAAGACATGTGAGGAACACACAGACAGACACACAGAGATTCTTTGCATTTATAAATAGATGGTCATGGGTCACATGTATACCGTTCAAATAAAACGTTCACTTCACAAAGAAGTGCACACTGCCTTTATTTAGTTAGGATCATAAAGAAAAAACTACTGCATTTCCTGGATTTTTTTTTTTTTTAAAACAAAAATAAAACAAGAAGTCCTACCTTCAGTTAGCAAAACAAACATCCTTTACTTGCGATTATTCCACTCACTCAGACTAATAATAACAAGCTGGCTGAAAACCAACAGCATTTTAAAGGCAACTTTTTGAGGAGCTCTAAAGCAACAAATGTTTTGTCTTTAAAACTACATCTATAAGACCTTGAGGATGGGATCTTCAAGGAAAATCATTTCTAAATGTGTCAATGTTTAGAAAAATCTTCCCAGGATAAATGTACTTATGATACATAATCTAGAAAATAAGTTTGTAAACACAAGATAAAACCAGTTCTGCATCTCCTTACCTCCATTCTTTGACTTCCTCTGCTGTGAGAATGGAGACACTCTTCGCCTCAGAGTAAAAGTTCTTCTTTATAGGTGGGAGATCTGAGGCAAACAGTTACATGGGATTCACAGACATCTCACAAGGTTTTTCAGTTTAGGCAAATTTGCCTTTGCATCCAATAAACCTGATGCAATAGGCAATATACATTAGATTTACATTTTTAAATGAATAACATGCATAATAAAGCCAATTCATTTCACTTGTATTCAAGGTTTCACAACAATATCATGCTGCAGTATTGCCACACCGCACTATAATCACATCACAGCCATCAGTGTACATCATGTTACTATGTGTATAATCCCTCACCCTTCCACCTGTTTGCTTTCTCGATAGCTACAGAGGCCCGGACCTCATCCCAGTCAATGACTGGGGGTGGTGGGGGAGGACCAGCAGCTGCCAGTGCTGCTGCTGCTTCCTCTTCTTGTTTCTTTTGGCGCGCTGAGGAGCAGAAAAAGTAAGACCCTGAATGACCAGCATTTGCACAATATTTGTATTTATAATTACAGAGAAGGGGAAAAAAAAATACAATCCCAATTTGAGAATTTGAAAAAAAGAAAGTACCCATGGCAAACTGGATGCTTGCTTCAAATGTAATTTCATTTATCAATACTTTTGCTTTCTCCTTTGCAGCATTAGTTCCATATATTTCAATATTTCCTCCACACCTCTCACTGGTGATCTATCAACACACAGAGAGAGAGAAAGAGACAGACAGAGGGCTTGAAAAACATTCTATGCACGGATTAGTGCAATATGTTTCATACAGCAATGAGAGAGTAACGTAAACTATGGCCTGGATGGAAATGTGTTTATTAAGAAAATGTACCTAGGGGTGTGCCATATCCTATTTTTCACAATAATACTGGTATAAATTTTGATACTTGTGTAGAAATGAATATTGTGATATTTGGAGTCTGCTGCATGACGACGTCACAACGTTACGCTGCTGACGGAAGTTAGGCGTTGACATAGAAACTACAAAACAAACATGTCGTGGGAAGCTGCAACTCCCAAATCAGACGGTCTACATTCAGTTGAGTGGAAATATTTAAGTTTAACTTTCTCTTTCAGAGCACTGTCATGTAAAAAAAAAAAAAAAAAAAAAAAAGTGCCGCAATGTGGATAATCTGCCTGCATTTTTTCCACATGTCAACAACACCGCTGGAGCAGTATTAACGTTGGACAACGTGCCGCTCGAGGTGGCTGTAGTTGTATTTTACTTCCATTTTGGCTGCTTCATCTTGATTTTATTCAACCACCCGGAGAGAGAGGAAAAAAAAAAATCCATTCAGCGCAACAAGAGCCATAAAGCCTCAGGACAGGTCTGTGCAACAAGAATAATGCAAGTAAAGTGATTCAGCATAAAACCCGACATCTGTGTGCAGTTAAGATGTAATGGTTTATATTGTTTTCTTGTAATATTTGATACAGAACTAAAAAAAATATATATATATTTTAAACTAAATCTGGGCTGCTGTTTATTAACTGAAGAAATAAGGAGTTTTTGTTTTTCCTGAAGATGTTGAAGGTAAATAAGGCTGGCCTGTGAAACTGTCCTTTCTGAATAAATTTAAAAGAAAAAAATGTATTCTGCAATATCGGGAAAATACCGTTAGTGAAAATTCAGAAATACTGTGATATCCGGACTGGAGTTTGGAGTTTAGGCAGCGTGCAAGAAATATAAGACAGAATAATAAAGAGCGTAAATCTACTGGAGGAAAAGCCCCCAGAAGCAGCTGGCCACCAAGGCTGCTCGGAAAAGCGCTCCGGCCACCGGCGGAGTGAAGAAGCCTCACCGTTACAGGCCCGGTACCGTGGCTCTGAGAGAGATCCGTTGCTGCCAGAAATCCACGGAGCTGCTCATCTGTAAGCTGCCCTTCCAGCGCCTGGTGAGGGAGATCGCTCAGGACTTCAAGACTGACCTGCGCTTCCAGAGCTCCGCCGTCATGGCTCTGCAGGAGGCCAGCGAGGCCTACCTGGTGGGTCTCTTCGAGGACACCAACCTGTGCGCCATCCACGCCAAGAGGGTCACCATCATGCCCAAAGACATCCAGCTGGCCCGCCGCATCCGCGGAGAGAGCTTAGACTTTCTGCTGCACATCCACCAACCACAATGCTCCGCACTGTGTGTCTCTCTATATATATATATTTATAGTAATATGTACATATGTATACTAGCTGCTCTTGTTTTTTCTTGCCTTCTGATTGTTGCTCTGAGTGTTGCTATCCCTGTGCTGTTGCAATCCTGGAATTTCCCCATTGTGGGACGAATAAAGGCTTATCTTAGCTTATCTTATATTATATCATTTAGGCCATATTGCCCACCCCTACATGTACTATCTATAAATTCTCACATAGTGTCTGCAGCTGGGGGGACACAATCAAATTTAATGCCTCACATTCAAAAAAAAAAAAAAGGGGGGGGGGGGTGACCACATCAAAATTTTAATTTCATCTTGCAATTTACTAAACTGAAATTACCGCAAATTTTGAGTTACTAATCCAGCTCACTTTAAATTTGTACTTCAAGAAAGATCCATGTTGCTACTTGATGATTAAGTCGCCTACATCAGCAAACTGACCTTTAAGCGTGTTCCAGACTCCTTCTCAAGTTCACGAATTTTTGAACCTCCACGACCTGTGAAAAGAACAGTTCAAATAAAAATACAGAAGCTGATGGTGGCTTATTAGCTGGTATAGTGCACGTGTTTGAGTCGAAATGGGTAAAAACACTAAATTCAGAAACTCTAAAGAATCTGAGTAAACCTGTAAGTTTGTCTCCCGAAACTGAATAAATATAAACTTTAAATAGTGTTAAAACCTTCCTTTTTGACATAGCCTACAGTTAGGATGGGATCAGGTGACCCTGCTCCGGCCCCCCCCACGACCCGAAAAGGATTAAGCGGAAGAAGATGGATGGATGGTTTAGACAGCTGGAGGACCTCCAACAATGCACTGGGCTTCACTCCTTTCTTCATTCTCAATGTAATATTTTTGCTGGTCATTAACGTCTGTTTGTTCTCTCCCATAGATTGAGTCCCCGTCATGCTGTTTGCTCTCTACATGCCTGTTCTTTTCTTCTCCTCTATCCCCCCCCCCCCCCCCCAAGCCAGGTTCTGTTGGAGGTTTCTTCCTGTTAAAAGGGAGTGTTTCCTCTCCGCGGTCACCAAGTGCTTGCTCACAGCGGATCGTCTGATTGCTGAGGCCTTTCTGCAATTGTGGGGATTTTCCCTACAGTTGAAAGTGTCATGAGATAACTGTTGTTGTGAAATGGTGCCATATAAATAAAGGTGAATTGAATTAAACTGGGCTTTCACTCAGTGACCAGAAGGTGTCACAGCAGTTTGCAATGATTCCATCTGAAACTAGTTCAAGCTTCTGAAGGTTGTTCAATACCAGACAACAGATTTGTTATTAAACCTACATAACTTCACGTCTACAGACAAGGGTGTGTGTGTCAAGGATCATTTATAATTGTAGTCATAATTTTATAATTGATCTATAATTTTTCTACCACAACTTATCTACAAAAAAGTACTAATAAGAACAGGATGCAAGACAAATTATCATAATCCAACAAATGCATCATTTATATTAGGGCTGGACAATTGAAAATCAAATGTGGTATAAAAAAAGGGGGGGTTTTATTTTTAGACCGTAGCACCAAGCCCTAATTTATAGACTGAAATGTAAAAGTAAAAAACTGTTTCCACAATGTATCAAGGAGCTAAGTACAATCGGAGGAGCACATAAAAATACAGAAAACAATGATATGAACAAAAGAAGCGGTCGTAGCAATTCATACTAAGGCTCATCTGTCTTATAAAAACTTTAACCTGGACCTTAACATGAAAAATGACTAAAAGCTTAATTTGTAGCATAACTGTATTGACTGATTATTCAAATGTAGCAAATCAAGTATAAACAATGGTCAATTTATTTTTATTTTATCTAAATTATTTAATCACAATTATTTGTTAATACTTAACTGTTGGTTGCCAGGCATGTCTGCAAACAAGCTGTTATTGTGTTATCATGATCCAATTTTCATTTTTGATTGTAGCCTCTCCCTCTCCCTCCCAAAAGACCAAAGCGCAAACCAACCTCTCCCTTACAACACCCACCTACAGTATATTACTATGCAAACACATCTACTACTTTTGTCAATTACAGATAATCAGGTGTTAAAAAAATGGGAGCACTGTGAAATTGGCATCAGGTTCCAATATGTGGCTAGTGCTGTGGAAGCAGCA
This sequence comes from Pholidichthys leucotaenia, assembly GCA_020510985.1. Lineage (NCBI taxonomy): Eukaryota > Metazoa > Chordata > Actinopteri > Cichliformes > Pholidichthyidae > Pholidichthys > Pholidichthys leucotaenia. Next base: position 382,295,465 of record CM035841.1, read on the forward strand.
ACCATCACCCTCCACAACATCTCTGCAGCAATCCACCAATCAGGATTGTATGGTAGAGTGGCCAGATGGAAGCCACTCTTTAGTAAAAGGCACATGGTAGCCCGTCTAGTTTGCCAAAATGCACCTGAAAGACTCAGACCATGAGAAACAAAATTCTCTGGTCTGACGAGACAAAGTTTAAACTCTTTGACATTAATACCAGGAGTTATGTTTGGAGGAAACCAGGCACCGCTCATTACCAGGCCAATACCATCCCTACAGTGAAATGGTGGTGGCAGCAGCATGCTGTGGGGATGTTGTTCAGAGGCATGAACTGGGAGACTAGTCAGGATAGAGGGAAAGATAAATGCAGCAATGTACAGAGACATCCTGGATGAAAACCTGCTCCAGAGCGCTCTTGACCTCAGACTGAGGTGACGGGTCATCTTTCAGCAGGACAATGACCCTAAGCACACAGCCAAGATATCAAAGGAGTAGCTTCAGGACAACTCTGTGAATGTCCTTGAGTGGTCCAGCCAAAGCCCAGACTTGAATCCAATTGAACATCTCTGGAGAGATCTGAAAATGGCTGTGCACCAACGCTTCCCATCCAACCTGATGAAGCTTGAGAGGTGCTGCAAAGAGGAATGGGCAAAACTGCCCAAAGATAGGTGTGCTAAGCTTGTGGCATCATATTCAAAAAGACTTAAGGCTGGAATTGCTGCCAAAGGTGCATCAACAAAGTATTGAGCAAAGGCTGTGAATACGTGTGTGATTTGTCAGCTTTTTGTTTTTAATAAATTTGCAAAATCTCAAAAAAAAAAATGTCATGTTGTCATAACGGGGTGTTGTGTGTAGAATTTTGAGGGGAAAAAAAAAGAATTTAATCCATTTTGGAATAAGGCTGTAACATAACAAAATGTGGAAAAAGTGAAGCACTGAATACTTTCCAGATGCACGGTATGTAATGTGCCACACTTGTGCAAACATATCCTTATCATCTAATACGGTCAATCACAATTAGCCTAAAATAAGTGGTCCATGGCTACCGAATTGTGCGATATGCCACCCTAGGCACTAGTCTTCAAGAACCCTTAATTATAGCTGGTCAAAACCCCATGGAGTCTAGGGAAGCACAAGACATTATGTGATGTGGCACACTTGTGGAAACATACCCTTCACCATTACTAAGGTCAATCACTATGACTCTGCCATTAGTGGCCCAGTACTACCAAATGATAAGGGTGGGACTCACGATACTTGGGTCACGATACAATCCTATCACGATTCAACAATAATCGCCAAATCAAGAATCAAGATCTCATATTTCAAATTTTTCCACCTTGTTCAACCTCAAATCATGTCCTAAAGTAAAACTGTTGACATCTTTTTCATACAAGTCTGACCTTAGTGGTCCAGGGCTAACAAATAACACACTGAAGGTGGGAAAAACGGTATTGTAATAACTATGACAGGCCACTAGAGGCGGCAGTGCAAATTTTTTTTTTTTTTTTTGGTTTACAGCACATGGATGATTTCCTGTCACAGTCGCACTCTAGCTGAGAGATGTAGGCTGTGTCTCAATTCAGGTGTTGCAGCCTCATGGACCGTGGTCCTGGAAGCCAGAACACAAAGGTCAGGTAGGCTGCATCTAAAGGCTGATATATGGCTGTTAAATGAGACAGTCTAGTCGTGTACGTTTGCGTGACCACACGTTACCCTGTTGCCTAGCAACCATGACAGCATCCATTGAGGGTTTTTTTCCTGATATTTTTGACAGAGAAAGAACTTTATTTTTTATCTTCATTATTGTATTTTCTTTACCTTTTACTCGAGAATCTTCACCAGACAGAGAGGACCGTGACAGCTAAAATAAGACTAACTCATGTTAAAGTCAGCAGGTAAGACTAAGGTAAATTAAAACCACAAAATAGGTAAATCAATTTTTACTTCTTTAAATACACTACTCACAAAAAGTTAGGGATATTTGACTTTCGGGTGAAATTTCAGGATGCACCTAAAATGCACTATAAGCTTTATAGATGAACTTAATTTGACCTTCTCTAACCTTGCGAATGCACATGTCCAGCTGTTCAATGTTTCAGTACTTGCAGCATAACTTGCTGTTCTCCAACAAGGTGCTTAATGGCAACATTCACAACAGGTGTTTGATCCATGAATTAACCAATAAATTTTCAGGTTCAATTGGAATTTGGATTTAAACAGTCCTTTTCATCATGCTGTTCACATTTTGACATCATGAGTAGGGCTGGGAACGGTCCCTAATTTCCAGAATCAATTCTGATTCGATCTCGATTCAATCTGGGAAATTACCATTTTAATAGCCATTTTACTTGCCAGGAAAAAAAAAAAAAAAATCTTCCGAGACCTAATGCTGCAAATTTTACCAAGAATACTCTTAACTTTGTTAATACATAAATTATCACATAAAGAATTGACCCAAAATCATTTACAATAATGCACTTTTTATTATTGAACTTGAGATTTCACAAAGTGCTCACAAGTGCTTTCTTTAGTCCAAAGGGTGTGTAGTGTCAAGTTAACAACCCAGAGTCAGTAAACAAATTCAACGCATGACGCATGTATACATAATCCCACTGTATTCCAGTCCCTCCAGGATTTTACCGGCTGTTGTGACATTTTTTGATTTTTCTGCACTGAAAGTTGTGTGAGGAAGTACAGATTTTAAAGTAGTTGCTTTTTCCATAGTTTACAGTGATGGTATTCTATGAAACACCACAAGAAAAGCATGGGATTGCCAAAAATCTCCTGTTTACAGGAGATTTTTGGCAAATCAAATCTCTCACTAAGTGCTAGAAGTCCATAATCTCATAAAATATACCTTTATTCTGCATTTATTCACAGCGCTTAACCAACAGTTAACTCTGTATCAGTAGTTTGTAAAAGAAACCACCCTCATGCCAGATAAATTATTAATTTACAACACAAATGTTAAAACAAACAAATTAAATCACTTGAAAAAACACATAACTTACAAAAAATTATTTTTGTTATATTATTGGACATTTTAAATGACAGCCATGAGAAGGAACTAAACACGGTGGCTGCACGGTGGCGCAGTGGTTTAGCACTGTAACAGCACAGTTTTACCCTCGGCCGGGGGATCGCGGGGATCATCAGATCGTGGGTTCGATCCCAGCCCCCGACCAACAGTGAGCTGTGTGGAGTTTGCATGTTCTCCCCGTGTTGCCCGGGTTTACTCCGGGATTTCTCCGGTTTCCTCCCGCATACCAAAAACATGTAGGTTTAGGGCGCTCGCGCACGCAGCGACCAGCAGCCAGTGGCTTGTCACCAGACTGCAAACCATGTCTACCTACGGGTACAAATAAGTAACAAAAAAAAAAAAAAAAAAAAAAAAAAACACATAAATTAAAAAAAATTATTTTTGTTATATTATTGGACATTTTAAATGACAGCCATGAGAAGGAACTAAACAGTGGTGTTCGGTGATGTTAAAGCCTGCAGATCTGTGTACGCACTGTGTTTATATATTTATATATCTATCCCATCTAGCCACAATGCTCTGCACTGTGTGTCTATATATATATTTATACTTATATGTACATATGTATACTAGCTGCTCTTGTTTTTTTTTCTTGCCTTCTGATTGTTGCTCTGAGTGTTGCTATCCCTGTGCTGTTGCAATCCTGGAATTTCCCCATTGTGGGACGAATAAAGGCTTATCTTATCTTATCTGCACTAATCAGCAGGGAAAAAGGAGAAGAGGAAAATGTGATCCACAGCCGCAGAAACAATCCAGGAGGTGTAAACTCATGGCACCCCATGACACCCAACAAACCCCCCCCCCCCCCATGACATCAGTGGGAACAGCTGGTACAAACTTCACACCTCTGTCGATTTACATGTTCCCTTCTGAGGACAATTCAAACAGAGCTGCTGCTGAGATGGAAACCAAAGGCTTAAAGGGTGATGGGGCTTTAACAGCAGCACTGATCCCCACCCCCCCACCCCCCACCCCAACTGACCTGTTGGACAGGAACTAACTCCTCAGACCTGTTAACACAATTTTAACAACAAAAGGACATGCAAAAGAACAAAGATTCCCTTTGATTTAACAGGATAACAGCGTGAATTTTCTGGTCTGTGAATGAACAGAGCAGCCCTGAGTGTTTCATGGAGTCACTGAATTATAATGGTTAATCTAAGTCACAGTATCAGGAAACACAAGCTTCAGGGGAAACTTAAACCCATGACACACTGTTTTAAATTTTGCTGATTTTTTTTTTCGCTTCTCTTCCAGTCCTTATGGCCACTTTCTGATTGCTTTGAGTTTTTAAAACATCATTTTAAGAATAATGTTAACTAACTTAAAGTACATTTCTAACTACACTATATCATACAATATACCGTTTAACATACAACTTCATTTGATCACATTTAGATCTTAATTCAAACAAGCAGAGTATTTGCAACCAACTTAATCAAGACTTGAACTATCAATCTGAATACAACTGGGAGCGTTTAAGAATAAAAATCTCTGGATTCCTTAATGTTCTGCCTGCAGATCACCTGCACTCAAACATTCCAAGTACCAGTCATAGGACGGACCACATTTCCATACAAAATGTTAAAAATTTTACTTTGGCTTCGTCTTTAAGGGGTTGCTGTTCCAGTTAAAAGTCTCAAGTGTTGAAGAGTCCAGCTTTGTATAAAACGGCCAAGTCAGTATACCACAAAAGGCTCAAAGTCGCTAAGATAATCCAAAAGGTTCAACCGGCTGTTAGTGTCATTTTCATTTCACTTTGAAACGGATGGCAAGTTATTGCAAATAAGCAAGTTTGAAACACACATAACACTAAAGTTAAGAGTATTGCAAGAAGGAAAATAGTTTAATATAAAACACAGCTGTCTTAACTTGAAATGTCCTTCACAAACGATGATATTCAAACTGAAGAATGGAGAAAAACGTAAAAATGGTCCAAAATATCCTGTAGATACTGTTTCATATATCTGGATTTTTATTTTTTTTTTTGCTTACAGCGTTTTCTTGATTTAAACATCCATCATCTTTCAGTAGGAAATCCACGCAAGTCTTTGTACACGAGGCCCCTGCTCACCCATATTAAGGCCAAACACCTCAGGTATTACTGCTGAGAAAAAAGCATGTTCTAGTTGCCCAAGGCTAAACTACTAATTACAGGGGAAACGCTCCAAAATCAGGAGCAAATCTACACAAACTCACTGCTCCTTTCTCCTCCATTCTTGAAGCAAATACAAATAAAAACACTCCAAAAATCTCCCAGCCACTACTAAAACTACTACTTACTATTCTGAACCATTATTTACATGGTAAAAATGCCAAATATGTCATTATAGGGTAGCTCAAAGTTAGAATTCCGTTCAGTTATCCTCTTTATCACAGGATCATAAGAACAAGACTGTCACCATAAGATCAGCCTTCACTCTGAACATTAGCGCATCTTGGTAAATTAGAAAATCACGATTTGTAATTTACAGTAATTTAAAAAAATAACCATAATCATCAAATAAATTTAAAACGGCTTAAATATTTCACTGGAGTAGTGAAGGCTCATATTCCTGCACTGATATTTAAAGTGTTTTTTTTTTTTTTTTTAATTTTAGACTGGAAGCTCTTTTTCAGAATTTTCATCTGAAGCCTAATTAAACTTTTAAACTTCTAGACCCAGCAAGCTCTCCAACAGGATGGACTAGCTTATTATTTTCTTTTTTATTACTTTAATGGAGCTAAACATGATACTCGAGTCCGTTTTTAATACAGTTACAGCATCCTTTATGGAGCAGCAGAGCTGCTATTTGAGTTTTTATACTTTTAACATCTATTATTTAACTGACTCACTTTGTAAGTTAAGTAAGAAGCCTTTGTTGGAAAGCAAAACCATCATTCATTGTTGCTATTTATTTACACAATAGAAGTGTCGGGTTTAGCAAAAAGAACAAATGTTGGTGAACGGAAAACTAAGGTGGCTATTTTTGTCTGTTTCATACACGAACTTAACTGACTCTTTTAAGACAGCTTGTTACGAGTTTTCACATGAAAAGTTGCAATTTAAACCTGGAAGATAAGGTGCGGATTAAATGACAGACGTCTATTTCAGTGCAACCGGCTAAAGCTAAAAGACAAACACGTGCAAATGTTCACCTAGAAAAATTAATTTACAGTTTAACGCTTGTAAATTACCTATGATTCTCCCGATCATACACCTTTGGACCATCAAATTCAGAGGGGCTTTGGTGTCTGGCAACTCGTCCCAATCGTCCGCCATGGTGAGTACAACCGTCTCTCTTCGCGAACAGAGAAGAAATGCACGAACGGTGAGTGTGACGAATCGAACGGAGACCTTGGCTAATAACCGACTTGCGCATTACGAGTGCGCATGTGCGGACCATGTGACCCCACATCCGATTCAAAGGTCACGCCTACCAAACATTCCGCTAGTACCACAGGTGTCAAACTCACTCCAGGGAGGGCCAAGACCCTGCAGGTTTTACCTCCACCCAGTGTCTTCAACAGGTGAGTTCACTGAATTTCTTCCCACTGATTGCTGATCAGTGAAAACACCTGCTGAAGACACTGGGTGGAAGTAAAACCTGCAGGGTCTTGGCCCTCCATGGAATGAGTTTGACACCCCTGCGCTAGCCGGTTTGCTTTCGTATAGAAACAATACCGCCACACTTTAACAATTGCCGATTAAAGTCTGCTTTAAGCTTTAAATCTCCGTTATGCCAGGTGCACATTGTGCCGTAGTGAAGTGTGGAACGGCATGTATCATCTAGAGCGGTGGAAAAAGCAAACTTGCAGCATACATGCGTGTAACTTCGGGACCAGCGTGTGTACATGTCCGCCGCCATTCACGTTATATACATTCCCCACAAAGCTGAAGGATCCGGACGGACGGAATTGTTGGATTAAAGCAGTAAATCTATATTATAATTAAACATAATTAAATAGTGTTGTGTGTTGTTCAAGTTCTAGCCTAATTGACACGATTAAGTAATTAAGGCCATGATTAGTAGGCTGGTATAAAATAAAACTGCAAATCATTGAAAACGTGTGGTACTTAAACTATAGTATCAACCTATAGATCTAAGTAAGCAGGCTATGGCTTGTCGTGAAAGTTGCTCAAAATGACAAAACCAAAGTTGAGCTGTCAAATCACTCGCTTATCTTCTTTGGAGTCGTTTCGGAGTCTCGCAAGTAAGGGTGCTTGGTCCTTTGACAACAAAAAATCTGCTATGTCAGCGTACATACGGGGGGGCCATTTTGACACAGCATCGATTTCCGTCTCCCAGCCTTCCTTAAGTCCCAAGGGGTCGGGAATTGTCAGTATTCACCCTCCACTTCAAACATCAACAAGCTGGCATAGTCACGTTGAATCTGCTCAGATTCCTTGGCCGTTGACAACACTATTGGCAATTTCTGCAATGTGGCCGCAAATGAAAGTGCAACTAGTTAATCCTTGCGTTTGCGGGTACAACTGGGAAGACCCCTACGCATACAATATGGTCGTAGATCAGGAACTTTCCATAAATTAAATGTATCGATAGAGCATTTTTCATCCACGTTTAGATTAACCTCCTCCATTCTGGTAGTTTGTTTGGTAGCCACGATCCCATGATGCTTTGCGTGAGCCGAGATGCGAAAGTCGCTTATTAGCAGCATAGAGGCGGGCCTATGACCGCTGAGAAACGGAAGCTCAGTTTCAGCCAGTGGTGATATAGGATTGCTGATAGACAGTCAGAATGGCCAGTGGAAGCAGATCAGGGCAGGCTTCATATAGAGGGGTTGCACCTACGTCACATGGGTGGTAAATTATGTATTTGAGGGTGTGCCTTTGGGAATGGCGAGGTCGCTTTTTGTGGATGATGGAGCATTGTGGGTCAAAGGAAAGAATATAGACTATATTGTAGCAAAGGTGCAAGAAGGAATACAGTGTGCAGAAGTATGGAAAAGAATGGGACTTCAAGTTTTCTGTAGAAAAAACTAAAATAATGTTTTTCACAAGGAAGAAAATTAATGAAGGGAAAAAGTTAAAACTTTACAAGAAGAAGTTAGAAAGGGTTGAGAGTTTTAAGCTCTTAGTGGTTCTTTTTGGTGCCAGGTTAACATGGAGGAGTCATGTAAACAGTATTGTAGAAAAGTGTAACAAAGTGATTAATGCAATGAGATGCCTTGCAGGACATAACTGGGGAGCAGATGTAAATTCACTTAAGTGTATTTATGGAGCACTTGTTAGGTCAAGGATTGATTATGGGAGTGTTGTGTATGGATCTGCAGTAAAGTCTGTCCTGACTCAGTTGGATGTTATTCAGGCTCATGCTCTGTGGCTGTATATGGGGCAGTGAAGATGGCACCAGTATGTGCATTGCAAGTTGAGGCAGGGGAACTGCCCCTATGGTTGAGGAGGAAACAGTTAATGGCAAATTATGTGGTTAACTTGAAAGGGCATAAGTTGACACATCCAACTCAGAGGGTAATAGAAGAGTGTTGGGAAAGAACAAAAGTCTAGCTTAGGGTAGGTAGCTAAAAAATATTGCAAAAGAGATGAATATAGAGGGAGTGCAGTTTTGCCAAACTGTGTTGTGGCCTAGGCATCCGTGTTGGATGTTTGAGAGTATTTATGTTGACATGGAGTTGAATAAGATTAAGCATGGCAGGAGGTCAGCATATTTGTGTGAGGAATTCAGTTGGTGTATAGAAAAGGAAAATATTGTGGAGAAGTGTGGGAAGGACAAGGCTGAGTTTATTTCTCAAGTCCAGTTTTATTCACATTCACATTCTCCAACATCCAAAAACAGAAAGAGAGTGAATCTCCCAACATCTGTCCCTTTCATACCCCCGGACATCAAAGCACACAGTCACATTGTCTTTTCAATCCCACATCACAATGCATCCCCCTCCAGGACTTCTCGCCTCCACCTAAAGTCCTGGTAGTCAGGAAATCCCTCAAGGCCATCTCTTTGCATACCAAAAGGCCAGATTTCACATCCTCCTGTTACCCCTAGGAGGTCCAGACCTCTTGTTCCTCTGAGACGTGAAGCACACAATAAGCATACAGTAATATACATGTGAAGCATATGAAACCCACATATGTGCACCACATGACCCCCCCCCCCCAAACGTCTAAGATGGAACAACATAACCACAGATTGCATGTCATAATAAAATCACTACATATCTGTGGTAGACTGCAAGTCTAATTTAAAACATTACTGGCACATGCCTCTAGGGGGAACTACCTGTATTGTTCAGCACTACTATTAAGGGGACACATTAGAACAAGAGTGTAAAAACCCCGCGCAGAATCCATGTTCAGTCATATTATGTGTGTTGCAGAATAAACGGCAGAGTTAGTCAAAGAAATAACTCAAGTGTGATCATTGCTACACGGTAGGATATCACACAATTGGCGACGAGGATTAAAAGAAAAAAATCAGCGGCGAGAAACAGAGAACATTGCAAGTGTGGCGAACTCAAGTGACTCCAGTAGTTCGAGTGCAAGTTCAGAGGAGGAAAAACGAGGTTTCCCCACCACGACGAGCAATGGCGGCTGTAATCGGAACGGTAACCCCTTTTGATAACTCGACTCAGTCATGGGAAGAATATAGTGAAATGTTGGACTTTTTCTTCGAAGCTAATGACATTGAGGAGCCAGACAAAAGGAAGGCTGTACTGTTGAGTGGAGTTGGTGCAACTACTTACAGCTTGTTGAGAAATTTAATAAGCCCTGCATTACCGAAAGATAAAACATACGACCAGCTTACTGCTGAGCTTCAGAAGCACTTCAGCCCCAAACCGAGTGAAATCGTGCAACGATTCAAATTTAATTCACGCATAAGGAGGAACACTGAGTCCATAGCAGAGTATGTGGCAGAATTGAGGAAATTAACACTGCACTGTGATTACAAAGACTCATTGGAAGAAATGTTAAGAGACAGACTTGTGTGTGGAGTGAATGATGACCGAATGCAACGGCGACTTTTATCTGAAACAAAACTCACTTTTGCAAAGGCTTTGGAATTATGCCAAGCGATGGAAACAGCATCTAAAGATGTGAGAGAAATGCAAAGGAAACTAGCAGAGGACACAGCAACGCATGTTCGTGTGCCTAAGACCCAAGTAGGTGTCCACAAAGTGTTGACTGACAAAACTCAGCACAAATTCCCCAGTTGTTATCGCTGCAAAGGCCAGCACAATGCCGCCGAGTGCAAATTTGCCACTGAGCTGTGTCATAATTGTGGCAAGCGAGGGCACATTAAGAAAGCATGTAGAATAAAGGTGGACAGCGCACAGGTGCTGAAAGCGACAGTTAATGGGCAAAAGTATGAAAACAAGGGCCCAGGAAAGGAACAGCGAGCGAATCAACTGAGAGGGGAGGGAGAAAGTGATACAGAAGACATGGGTTTTCACACAATTTACAACACGTCAGAGGAGCTGACCAAGGTAGCGCCCATCACGCGTACCATGAATGTTAATGGAATGAAAGTAACATTTGAAGTTGATACAGGCTGTGGAGTAACCATATTAAGTAAACAGCAATATACACAACTGTGGAAGAAAACAGACACAGCAGAATTAAACCCCTGTTCATTAAAATTAAAAACATACACAGGAGAGAAGCTAGACGTGCTAGGCATGGCACAAGTGAAGGTGCAACACAAAAACAAAGAAAAGGACTTACCTGTAGTAGTAGTTGGGAGCGAAGGACCAAATCTACTAGGGCGAAGTTGGCTACAAGAACTGGCCATGATGGATCAGTTGGTGAATAAAGTGGAATCTCAGCCCAAATTGCAGCTGGAGGAGATCCTCGAAAGACACGCTGAGGTGTTCAAAGAAGGCTTAGGACAGCTAAAAGGTGTCACTGCAAAGATTAATGTGGACAAGGAGGCCCAACCACGATTCTGCAAACCCCGACCGGTACCCTATGCAGTCAAGCCACTGGTTGAAAGCGAGCTACAGAGGCTGCTGGATGACAAGATCATTGAGCCAGTGCAGGTTGCAGAATGGGCGGCGCCCATAGTCCCAGTGAGAAAGCCGGATGGCTCCATTAGAATATGTGGAGATTACAAACTCACTGTCAATCGAGCATCACGGGTGGATCAGTATCCAATTCCTAAAGTGGAGGACCTCTTCGCACAGCTGAATGGCGGCCGACACTTCACGAAATTAGACATGAGTCACGCCTACCAACAAGTAGTCCTGGAAGAAGAATCAAGAAAGTATGTAACCATCAATACACACAAAGGCTTATATACCTACACACGCTTACCATTTGGAGTAGCTTCCAGTCCTGCTATATTCCAGAGAACTATGGAGGGCATCCTAGGTGGAATTCCGAATGTTGCCATTTATTTGGATGACATCCTTTGTACAGGACCAAATGAACAAGAACATCTGAAAACGCTGGAGGAAGTGCTTCAACGGTTGGAGAAAAGCGGTCTGAGGTTGAAAAGAAGCAAGTGTGAGTTCATGGGAAAAGAGGTGGTGTTCCTAGGCCACAAGATCAACGCCAGTGGTCTACACCCTCTAACAGACAAAGTGGAAGCCATTGCGGAGGCGCCTGAGCCACAAAATGTTACTGAGTTAAAAGCCTACCTGGGCTTGTTGAACTATTACCATAGGTTCCTCCCAAAGCTCTCCACGCTGCTGGCACCACTACATACCTTACTTAAGAAGGAAGAAAAATGGTCATGGGGGGTCAAGCAGCAGAAGGCGTTTGAAGAGTCCAAAGCGCTACTTCAGTCCTGTAGTGTGTTAGTGCACTATGATTCAAACAAACCACTCATCCTGGCGTGTGACGCATCACCCTACGGTGTGGGTGCTGTACTCTCTCATCGTATGGAGGATGGCTCAGAGAGACCCATAGGGTTCGTCTCAAGAACTCTTAGTGCAGCTGAGAAAAACTACTCCCAGCTAGACGAGAGGGCCGTGCAGACGTTCAAGTCACTCATGAAAAAGATGGCAGGAGACTCTATTGAAACCCGAATGTCGAGAGCTCTGTTCAGCTATCGAATAACACCCCAATCTACAACTGGCAAGTCACCAGCTGAGCTGTTGTGTGGAAGGAAGTTGAGGTCAACATTTGACTTAATACATCCAGACTTCAGAAACAAAGTGCATGACAAACAAGAGAAACAAAAAGGTTATCATGACATGCATGCTAGAGAGAGAATACTGAGGGAAGGAGACGTGGTCTACACCCGCAACTTTGGCTCAGGACCAGCCTGGGTACCAGGAGAAATAACAGAAAAGACAGGCCCTGTGTCATTCAAGGTGACATTAGGTCATGGACAAGTGGTGAGGCGACACATCGACCAAGTTCGTGGTAGGAGCTCCATTCCCCTGCCGATGGCACCAGAGGTGTTGTCTGACACCCATCCTGAGGAGAGCATCAACGAACCACCACTTCAGGTGAAACCTGAGGTAACTGTCTCTGCAGATTCTACGGGCAGCACTGCAGCAGCCGAAACAGTGGAGCAGTCTGAGTCTTCACCTGCAGTTGGCTCACCCGCCGTGAGAAGATCTCAGCGAGCTAGGAAAGCTCCAGACTACTTGAAGGACTATACTTAGTCAGTAGTGAGTTCCCCAGCCACAGGACAAGAATGCGTCCTGGAACCTCACTGGGATGCGGTAGTCAAACCAAATCCCCAGTTAGACTGTTATGTGTGTTATACATGTAAAAAAAAAAAAAAAAAAAAAAAAAAAAAAGAGAAAGAAATTATGTGTATGGCACATGTGTTTAAGAAGTTAAAAGTAACTGTGATTGTTTAGGGTTAAATGGGAGTTCCAGGATGTCTAGCATAATTGGCTAGTGTAATTAAAAGTAGTTTAATCTAGAGGGGAGGGATGTGGTAGACTGCAAGTCTAATTTAAAACATTACTGGCACATGCCTCTAGGGGGAACTACCTGTATTGTTCAGCACTACTATTAAGGGGACACATTAGAACAAGAGTGTAAAAACCCCGCGCAGAATCCATGTTCAGTCATATTATGTGTGTTGCAGAATAAACGGCAGAGTTAGCCAAAGAAATAACTCAAGTGTGATCATTGCTACACGGTAGGATATCACAATATCAGTCCACGTGCCGCTTGGACCTCAGCCTTCTCCCGTATTTGCTGTAAGCAGGCTGTATCACCTCCGCGGGGTCCTCCTGCTGTGGAGCTGCTGCCTGAGGAGTAGACCTGTTAGTCAACCTCTGTGGGTGTTCTGGGGAATGCTCTCTAGGGGGTCTGCCGCGCCGAGGAGCCTTCGCCAACTGCACAGCTTCGTCAGCTACCACAAAAGCGGGTTTGAGCCTGTTTATGCCAATTATTTCTTTTCTGCCCCCCAAATCTAGCAAAAAATGCTTATCCCCTGTTTCCAGCACTCTATATGGTCCATCATAAGGTGGGCGTAAAGATGGACAATGGGCATCATGTCTGACAAAAACAAACTCCGCATTTTTTAAAGCCTTAGGCACAAAAACACGTGGAAAACTGTGGTGAACGGGGCCAGGTAGCATGCTCGGGCCCGTGCTATTCTGTAACCGCTGAGCAGGGGAGCACTCTGGCGCTGGATTATCCGGGAGAAATTCCCCGGGCAGCCGAAGTGGCTGTGCGAAAACTAGCTCAGCTGGGGAGGCTTCTAAATCCTCTTTAGGTGCAGAACGCAACCCCAATAAAACCCATGGTAGCTTGTCCACCCAATTTGCATCCGTAAGCGACGCTCTGAGAGCCGCCTTCAGTGACCTGTGAAAATGTTCGCATAACCCGTTAGCCTGCGGGTTGTACGCGGTCGTGCGGTGGATCATTGCCCCCAGGCTGCAGGCCATCGCTGACCAAAGTTCGGAAACAAATTGCGGGCCTCTGTCGGACGTAATGTCCGACGGAACTCCAAAATGCGCTACCCATGCCGTTAAAAACGCACGCACCACCTCCTCGGCTGTGGTTGACAACAGCGGAACCACTTCCGGCCAGCACGTGGTGCGGTCAACCATTGTCAGAAGATGTGTGCACCCTTGTGAGGGTGGAAGGGGGCCTACGAGGTCCATGTGGACATGATCAAACCTTTTAGCTGGGATGCGAAATGGCTCCAAGGGAGCTCTCGTGTGTCTATGAACCTTGGCCCGCTGACAAGCCATGCAGGCTGCCGCCCACTCTCTAACTTGTTTATGCAGGCTCTGCCACACAAATTTCTCTCCTACCATTTTGACCGAAGCGCGCACTCCCGGGTGCGCCAGAGAATGGATCGAGTCAAAAACGCGGCGGCGCCACACGGCTGGAACCACAGGACGCGGCCGCCCAGTGGAAACATCGCAGATTAGGGGGGGCATACCATCTTGCAGCACCCTGTTCTCCAGCCTTAACCCTGTTGGTCCAGACTGGAGCGCGCACACATCCGCGTCGCTAACCTGCTCCGTGGCCATGGCTGCATAATCTATCCCCACGCGGACCGGGGCTGCGCGCACTTCCGCGGAGCTAACCTGCTCCGCGGCCATGGCTGCAGAATCTACCTCTACGTGGGCTGGAGCCGCCACGGAGCGTGAGAGGCAGTCCGCCACTACATTCAGTTTACCCACATGCAAAGTCCCTCCCCTGGTAGCGGGAGTCATATGCCCACTTCTGCCAGCTCCCCGCTGCTGCCAGGGCCTCCCGAGCCAGTCCGTGCAACATGTGGAGACGTTCCTTCAAGCAAAACAAATAATCCAACCTTGGTTTGCCCTCCACCTCCAGCTCGGGGGGCGGGGGGGATATCAAATCCACCGGTGTGCGCAGCTCGCATCCAAACATCAGTGCTGCAGGAGTGCACTGGGTAGATTCCTGTGCTGCTGTCTGGTACGCCCACAGAACAAAGGACAAATGCAGGTCCCAGTCTCGCTGTCGCTGGTCCACTAGGACAGTGAGCTGGGTGGTAAGGGTCCGGTTGAACCTTTCGACCAGGCCGTCGCTCTGTGGGTGCAGCGGGGTGGTCCGCGTCTTCCAGATGCCCAGCCGCTTCTAGACCTCCCCGAAGACCTCTGCCTCAAAGGTCTGACCCTGATCGCTGTGCAGCTCCTCCGGTGCACCAAACTGACAGAACATCTCGTCCACTAGTTTTGATGCTGTGGTGGCGGCGCTTTGATCAGGGACTGCGTACGCCTCTGGCCATTTGGTGAAATAATCCATTACGACCAGCATGTAGCGGTTCCCCCGGTCCGTGGTCAGGAAAGGGCCCAGAATGTCCACCCCTACCCGCTCCATCGGTGCTCCCACCCGGTACTGCTGCAAGGGGGCGTGGGATCGCTGAGTTGGCCCCTTCTGAGCCGTGCAGGTGTCGCAGCGATGGACATGGAGCTCTACATCCTGGTGACATCCGGGCCAGTAGAACCAAGCTTGAAGACGCTGTAGAGTCTTTGTCACCCTGAAGTGGCCTGCTCCTACCACCCCGTGGACCAGCTGGAGTACATTGGGCCAGAGCTGCTGGGGAACCAGCAGCTGCCAGACGTGACTCTGCCCAGCTGGGGTCTGCCACTGCCGATACACAACACCCTCATGACAGCAGAGATTGGCCAACTAGGAGTGTAGGGCCTTGGTCTCTGGGTCCAGTGCAGACACAGCCTCCCAGGCGGACCGCTGCCGAACCCGGGAAATGACCAAATCCCTGTCCTGCTCGCTCTGCAGCTGCTGCGCGCCGAGGGCCTCTGTGACGTCATCGCTGGGGAGAGCTGCCTGATTATCCGAGGAGGAGCTGTGTGCCGCTGTGTTATTCCTGCTCACAGCGGTCTGGAGAGCAGCAGCCCGTGGGACGGCTTAGTCTCGATCCTCTGCCCGCTGGCATTGACGACAGTCCTCCGCAGCACAGAGGCCTGGAGGCGGCCTGCCCGATGCACAATCTGAAAATTATAATCCTGCAGTGCCTCCAGCCATCTCGCCAACTGTCCATCCTGCTCTTTGAAGTTCAGCAGCCAGGTCAGGGAAGCATGATCCGTCCTGAGCTGGAACCTCCCCCCGTACACATACGGGCGAAAATGGCGAAGCCCCTGGATGACAGCCAACAGCTCTCTGCGAGTAACGCAATAATTCCTTTCAGCTCTGCTGAGAGTGCGGCTGAAAAAGCAACTGCCTGCTCTCCGTGTTCTCCCTCCTGGGATAACACCGCCCCGATGCCCTGGTTGCTGGTGTCCATGTCCACAATGAAAGGGCAGTTCGGGTCGGGATACTGCAGGATGGGGGCTCCAATGAGTGCTGAGCGAAGCTGGGAAAAAGCAGCAGCACAGCTGTCACTCCACAGAAACGCACGGCCCTTCTGTGTCAGCTGATGCAGCGGGCTGGCGATGGTAGTGAAGTCTTTCACAAATCTCCTATAATAGGAGGCCAGTCTGAGAAACCTCCGTAGCTCTCCCACATCACGCGGCACTGGCCAGTTTTTCACCACTGCCACTTTCTCTGGATCGGTGGCGACTCCCGCTGTGCTGACAACGTGGCCCAGGAACGTGGTGTCCTGCCGAAATAGGTGGCATTTCTGCGGGTGTAGCCGCAGTCTGGCCTGTCGGATGGCGTCCAATACTTCCCGGAGGTTGGACAGGGCGCTGTCAAAATCAGCTGCGTGAACCAGCAGGTCATCCAGATAAACAATGCAGTGGCTCCGGGGCATGTGAGCCAACACTTGCTCCATCAGACTTTCAAAGGTGGCCGGGGTATTGCAAAGTCCAAACGGCATCACCTTGAACTGATACAGTCCCTGCCCGATGGAGAAGGCTGTTTTCTGATGGGCCTCAGATGACAGTCTACCTGCCAATAGCCGCTGCGGAGGTCCAGTGAGCTGAACCAGCTGGAGCTGGTGATGTGATCCAGCACGTCATCGATGCGGGGCAGGGGGTAGGAATCCTTGCAGGTGACGTCATTCAGGTGTCGGTAATCCACACAGAACCGCCACGAACCGTCCTTCTTCCTAACCAGCACCACTGGCGCCACCCAGGTGCTGCTGGAGGGTTCAATAATGTCTGCCTCCAGCATTTCCCGTACTTTTTGTTCTGCTGCCGCCCGCCTTGAAAAAGGCAGACGGCGGAGGCGGAGCCGGATGGGCCTGGTCTCACCGGTGTCGATCCCGTGCTGCACCAAGCTGGTTCGGGTGTATTCCTCATCCTTCGCAGCAAAGACGTCCACGTAGCAGTCCAACAGCTCCCACAGCTGGCGTCTCTGTCCCGATTCCAGTCCGCTGCTGCTCTGCTGGAACAATTCTTCAACCGCCTGCTGTGTTTCTGCTGACACATTGACCCGCTCTGCTGTGCCCCACCCCCACCCCTGTTGTCTTTATCGGTGGTCGCGCTCCCTCTGCCCGTGCTGGTGGCACCGTTGTCTTCAGTACTTGCGGTGACCTGCCTGGTTCAGCCCACCCTGGCGGTCCCTTGATCACGCAGGCCTCCGGGTTCCTCCTCTGGGTCCCGCTGCAGAGCATGATGGTCCGAGTTCCCAGCAGGAGGGACGATCTGGCGGTGTCAATTTTTGCGCACCATGCTGCGAGCAGATCAAGTCCAATAATGCAGGGGTCTTGGATGTCAGCCAGCCAGAACGGGTGGTTTGTGTTCTGGACGGCCACCCCAACCACAAGAACTCTCCGTCCTCCCAGTCTGGCACACTCACCAATAGCTGTGGTGACGCAGCGCTCGTTGGGTTCCCACCCCTGCGGTTCTGTGTCGTCCATGCCTGGCAGCACACCGGGTCGGACCAGGAGATGGTAGAACCAGTGTCGATCAGGGCCCGGATCGGCGTGTTTTCCAGGCTGCACTGTAGGTACATTCCTGGTGAGTGTCCAAATTGGCCCACACGGAGTGACAGTTCATTGGGGAAAATATCTGTGGGAGGCGGCAGGTCCCCGTCCATACCACCTCGCTCTAGTTTAACGTTGGCGAGGGGCCGGTTTGTTGTGGGGTGGGTGCCGTGCAGTACCGCGTGATGTGTTCTGGCTCCCTGCAGTGAAAGCACCCTTTCTCGTGCCGCCGTGGCTGTTTTCTCCATGGGCGTGCCGCCGTGGTCCGGCGCAGCTCCTCCTCCTCCTCCTCGCTCTCAGCCGTGGCCTGGAAGGCTCTCTGTCTTGGTGCCGATGCGTCAGCTGTAAAATCCATTAGCGGTTCCACCCGCTCTGCTTCTGCCACAGCCGTCTCCCAGCTGCTTGCAGCGTGAATCCGGATGTGGCTCTGGAGCTCGGCCGGGCATAGACCCCGGATGAAGTTCCGGAGGGCGAGCTTCTCCACTACCTCTGGCTCGAAATCCGGGTAGCTACGCCATGTCAGCAGCCGTATGTCCGCTGCGTAGGTTCCCAGACTCTCTCAGCTGCCTCGCCGGCGATTGGCCAGCTGTTCCTCTGCGTGCTCAACGTTGGCCGCTCTCCCAAACTGCCTCCAGAGCGCTCCTTGCAGCGCTGGCCACTGCGGCGTTCCTCAGGCCGGAGATCGGACAGCGTGCGGAGAGCCCTTCCCTCCAGGGCCAGCACGATCTGCATGGCGGTCTCTTCGGGTTGCCAGCCATTCAACGCAGCAGCCAGCTCGACCTGGACCAGGTAGTCGTCCAGCAGGGTTTCACCGTTAAAGTGGGGAACTTTGGCCCTCTGCCGGATGGGTGGGATGGTCATCTCTTGGTCGCTCGCCGCCCCTGGTCGCAGTGGAATCGCTGGCCCGTCCTGCCCTGAAAAGGGCAGGGAGCGGGGCTGATCTGCTCTGTTTAGCCCGTCCTGCCTTGAGAAAGGCAGAAGGCGGGGAACGCTGGTCCCGTCGGGTCTGCTGCTCCGTTAATCCCGGCGAGCAGCTCTGGGGGTCAGTGTACCAGCTCTGTCGTCCATTCCTAGCTGAGCGACGAACCGCTCCAGCTGCTGAATCTCTGCTCTGATCCTGGCTTCCATCTGCTCCATAGTCCCACTTCTGACACCAGTGTGACGTTGTGAGGGTTCACACAAGAAAGGAGAGGTGACTGTGATGAAACAGGCTTTATTTAAACACGCTTCCTCAACACAGACAGGAGGGGAGGTCATTCACACAGACCTCCGTCTCACTGAGGGTGACACAAACACATGATCAGTCACTGCTCTGACTCTTCTTATAACACTGTGTTATAATGACACAGCAATAACACTTTAGAACACACGAATGATAACACCCTTTCAATCCTCTGCTGCCAAAGCATGCCAGGAGAATCCTCGCCCCCTTAGCACAGCCCCGACGTTACAGTACTTTGTCAAAGCACCTTTGGCAGAAGCTACAGCCTCATGTCTTTTTGAATATGATGCCACAAGCTTGGCCCACCTATCTTGGGCAGTTTGGCCCATTCCTCTTTGCAGCACCTCTCAAGCTCCATCAGGTTGGATGGGAAGCGTTGGTGCACAGCCATTTTCAGATCTCTCCAGAGATGTTTAATTGGATTCAAGTCTGGGCTCTGGCTGGGCCACTCAAGGACATTCACAGAGCTGTCCTGAACCCACTCCTTCAATATCTTGGCTGTGTGCTTAGAGTCGTTGTCCTGCTAAAAGATGAACCATCACCCCAGTCTGAGGTCAAGAGCGCTCCGGAGCAGGTTTTCATCCAGAATGTCTCTGTACATTGCTGCATTCATCTTTCCCTCTATCCTGACTAGTTTCCCAGTTCCTGCCACTGAAAAACATCCCCACAGCATGCTGCTGCCACCACCATGCTTCACTGTAGGGATGGTATTAGCCTGGTAATGAGCAGTGCCTGGTTTCCTCCAAACATGACGTCTGGCATTCACACCAAAGAGTTCAATCTTTGTCTCATCAGATCAAAGAATTTTGTTTCTCACGGTCTGAGAGTCCTTCAGGTACCTTTTGGCAAACTCCAGGTGGGCTACCATGTGCCTTTTACTAAGGAGTGGCTTCCATTTGGCCACTCTACCATACAGCCCTGATTGATGGATTGCTGCAGAGATGGTTGTCCTTCTGGAAGGTTCTCCTCTCTCCACACAGGAACACTAGAGCTCTGACAGAGTGACCATCAGGTTCTTGGTCACCTCCCTGACTAAAGCCCTTCTCCCCCGATCGCTCAGTTTTGATGGCTGGCCAGCTCTAGGAGGAGTCCTAGTGGTTCCGAACTTCTCCCATTTACGGATGATGGAGGCCGCTGTTCTCATTGCAACCTTCAAAGCAGTAGAAATTTTTCTGTACCCTTCCCCAGATTTGTGCCTCAAGACAATCCTGTCTCGGAGGTCTACAGACAATTCCTTCGAATTCATGCTTGGTTTGTGCTCTGACATGCACTGTCAACTGTGGGACCTTATACAGACAGGTTTGTGCCTTTCCAAATCATGTCCAATCAACTGAATTTACCACAGGTGGACTCTAGTTAAGCTTATGTACATGTGATTTCTTAGTTTTTTATTTTTAATAAATTTGCAAAAATCTTCAAAAAACTTTTTCACATTGTCATTATGGGGTATTGTGTGTA
Organism: Pholidichthys leucotaenia; assembly: GCA_020510985.1. Lineage (NCBI taxonomy): Eukaryota > Metazoa > Chordata > Actinopteri > Cichliformes > Pholidichthyidae > Pholidichthys > Pholidichthys leucotaenia. Next base: position 382,315,896 of record CM035841.1, read on the forward strand.
GAATTTTGAGGGAAAAAATGAATTTAATCCCTTTTGGAATAAGGTTGTAACATAACAAAATGTGGAAAAAGTGAAGCACTGTGAATACTTTCCGGATGCACTGTAGTTCAAGCTGGTGACACAGTGGAGGGGGGAGTACTACTCCACTGTGTCCACTGTGTCCCTAATCGTAGTAACTACTGTTACTACGATTCCTTTCCTCCACTGGAATCATAAATCGCATTTGAAGTTGTTATAGGGATGTAGAGAAAGGAACCCAGCAGTAATGCACCATTCAGGATGCCAGCTGCCAGAAAAACCCGAGGAAGAGGAAGCAGAAGAAGAAGAAGAAGTCATATGGGTGGGAAGTTGGATGATGGCATTTGGAGGATGGTTGGCGAGAGATTTAATTTGTTTGCAGTTAATTTGGAAAAGCACAGGTTCAATATTTTTATTTGGACTGTTTGACTCTGGTTTTTAATTACGGATAGTGGACTTGGAAGCAGGGAACTCTAGGGAGGAGAGTGAGGAGGTATTGACCGACAGCCTGTATAGGTCTGATAGTAATATCTTTTTTGCTACTTCTGCCAGAGAGGGTGGAGTACCATGGCTGGCAGTGGGGGGGGGGGGGGTGATAATTATAACAGCATGGAACTGAGCGACGAGGAGGTGAACGCCAAGGAGGGGAATGGGGGGTGTCAGGTAGGGAGAGGAGGTAAGGCACGGAGGTCAGCTGACTGAATGAAAGAGAAGTTACCAGAGTGGTGGCTCAGTTGGTAGAGCATCCGCCCCACACCCGGGAGGCAGGGGTTCAAGTCCCCACCGGGTCATGCCGAAGACCATATAAAAGTGGAACTTCCTGCCATCCAGCTTGGTGCTCAGCAATAATGGAATGGAGGAGGGAAATCTGTGGCAGCGCCTTGCATGGCAGTGGCCACTCTGATTCTATATATGGGGTGTGTGTGATTAACACTGTAGATAAGAGAAACACAGTTTTGTTCTACTGCACTTGATTGGTTGAATGACAATAAAGGGTGATTTAAATTAAATTTAGAAAGAAACAGGATGAAACTAGCGGAGAGAGATCAGAGAGTGAGGGGCAGGACAGAGGAGCAAGGAACCGTGAGCCACGATCCTTTAATGTTGTGGTGTGGAGAAAAAAGGAATGGGCAAAGGCAACGAGCTGGACGATACAAGGCTTTATTATTTCTCCAACAAAGCAGCAAACACGCTTCTGAACTCTGCTGAGCTGCTGCAGTATCTGGGTCTCTGTACATTCCTCTTTTATACTTTTATTTCCATATGTAGAGACCCAGAGCTTCCAACCCTCATACATTGTTGTGTGAACAAAGAGAAATGCATCACTTTAACATAATTACCTCCGCCAAGGAGGTTATGTGATCATCGGCGTTGGTTTGTCTGTCTGTTTGTCTGTTTGTTTGTTTTTTAGCAAGATAACTCAAAAACTTATGGACAGATTTTCATGAAATTTTCACAGATTGTCAGAAATGGGGTATCCTACAGATGATTACATTTTGGTGGTGATCCAGATCACTGTCCAGAAGAAAACCGCCATTACGGAAAATGCCATTTTTGTGAATAACTACTGAACCACTAATCCTATCATTGTCAATCCAATTGCTAGTCATATGTTTTCATGGTCAAGGAATCTGAAAACGTACACACAAACACTGTATGGGGGGAACTGTGGCGCTTGGAGGAGGTCTGCGCTCTCCGAGTGCTTTTCTAATATTGTCATGCGGTGGCCCTCGCGAGCCAGCATAAGATGCCACAAGACACAGTTTATTGTCGAACAAAAGAAACACAAAATAATGAACCACAGTGGGCTAAAACATACTACACTACATACAGACGACCATAAGGCAATAAAGAAGCACACTTACAATCATAGCAGTGGGATAGTCGATGCGTCAGACCAGTGGTCCCCAAACTACGGCCCGCGGGCCGGATACGGCCCGCCTTCGCATTTGGCCCGGCCCCCTGAACAATACCAGAGATGCTTACCTCCACCTCCTCCTGCACAGAGCTTTTCCCGCACCTCGCTTCCAAAGCCGGCCGAGCGCCGTCTCGTTCCCCTGCTGAGCGTGTGCTCAGCCATGCATTCTGTGCCATGCATTCTCTGTATCACTGTATAAAAGAGCTGACTGTACATGCCTCACTATCGCACTTAGAATTCGCTCTTAGACAACTACTCAGGGCTCACTCACAGCGTGCAGCCAGAGCGCTGGGTGAGCGTCGTGATGGAGGAATAAAACACCTTTAAACTTCGGCTTGCTGTGTCCGCCTGCACTTATTTTTTCCTCCACACTTGTGACCTGACGTGAATGGACTGTCTCTCCCTTCTGCCCAGGGATGAGAATCCTCAGCGGATCCGAGGAATTCCTCGGATTTGATCATGTCTAGGGTCATTCTCGTGAATCGTCTAAATTTGAGGAGAAAATTTGTGTGTGTGGGGGGGGGTCTGTTATGAGCGGCGAGTCATATTTTCGATCGGCTGCTCAAATCCACCGTGCAGAACGCGCTACCCAACGAGATCAGTAATGTAATGTAACAAGGCCACTGATTGGCTGATACTTATTGAAGCAACCAACCGACGATTTTGTTATTCCTTTGTCATATCCCACACGCGGAGCGAAATGCAAATGGCGGACAATTCAATCAACCGAGTTTTCCCGATTTCGTGAAAATGGTGAACCTAAAACTCACGAAAGACAACAAAGCAAGAAGACAAAGGGATAAGGATCAAGTTTCGTTGGGAATGGCTCGAAAAAAAACAGAAACATCTCAAAATTGTGGCTACAAGGAGATCGAATTACTCACTTGTGTTGCGTTTAAAATGATTGATGGATAGGGTTAAATTCAGATGCCAGTCAAAGTTCATCACAATCGGCCCCGATTACAGCAATTAGTGATCGGAAGACACATTCCGAGGTAAGATTTTTTTCTCGTTATAAGTAATGTACTTGAGAATTTTCGCGTAATGAATTTGTTATGAAATAGCATGTGTAAGTTGTGACGTCATGCCTGTTTTGAAACACTATTGATAATTTGAAACACTAATTAAACATCTTTTAGGTTTTACTTACTTTCTTAGATTATCTTTCAAATATTAAAATATACTAATATGCAACTTTTTTATATTCCTAGTAACACTAACAAATGCACACATTAATAAATCAAAATGCTTGCAGAATGTCAGTATATTTTAATAAATGGATGATGGACTTGGTGATGGAATTTTGTTAATATTTATAATTTATTTTACTTGGTTAAATCATTTTGTCTGTTCTAGAACTATGTAAATGTAATTCTGTGTCAGTTCTACGGGCGGCTGTGGCGCAGGTGTAGTGTGACCGACTACTGATCGGAGGGTCATGGGTTCGATTCCCACTCTGTCTGAAGTCTGCATGTCGAAGTGTCCTTGAGCAAGACACTGAACTCCCAGTTGCTCCTGGAGGCCAGGCTAGCGCCTGTGTGTGTATGGCAGCTCTGCCGCCATCAGTGTGTGAATGTGTGCGTGAATGGGTGGATAGCAGGATCTGTAAAGCACTTTGGTCATCCAGAGATGAGAAAAAGCGCTATATAAGTGAACGCAATTTACCATTCTAAACATATTAAATAGTAATAAAATATAATTTAGTATTATTACATCAACATACCATTCAGATATCATAAATTTACACATGTGATGCAGCAGCAGATTAAAAAGGTAAACTATAAATGCATTTGTACTTACTTCTAACTTTAAATATAAGACCACATTTGAGCTTTCTAAAACACCAGATTTCGTTAGCTTCGTTAGCTCCGCCTTGGATCCGGCTTGGGGGACGCAGGCCTAACTAAGACCCCCGGCTTAGTTTCCTCTTTTTTTCCCAAACCCCATTCTCATCCCTGTCTGCCGCGCTGTGGACTATTTTTTTGCCTCCACACTGGTAAGCGTTATGATTTTTTTTTTCAGTCTGGCCACACGATCGAGACTAATGCACGCATAGAACGTGACATTCTCTTCCACCCTTCTGCAGTCTGTGCCCCTATCTGAAACCCCCCCCCCCCTCAGAAAAAAAAAAAAATCCTAGACTCATCCCTGTCAAATAAAACGGAATAATGGCAAAAAGGTTAGGTAAGAGAAAAATTGATTCAGAATGCAGGGTATTTAACCTGCAGTGGACAAATGATTATTTTTTTGTTCAGTGCAAAGAAAAGGTTGTTCAACAGTGGTGTCTACAACCCTACTGGAACCTACAAAAGGATTATAAGGAAGAAACACAAGAACTTTGAGAGACTGCTCATATGAGTCATTTAAGTAAGAGATTCTGCTCTGACAACTAAGCTAAACTTTTACCTGTTAAGATTGTGCACGGCACAACAGAAAGTTAATGTTCCATGGACTTTTTTTCTGTGAAGAACCCAGAGAGGGTTATTTGGTTATTTTTTATTTCATAAATAGTGTTATTTATTTCATTAATAGTGTTATTATTTATTTTCTGACTTTTTTTCTGTGAAGATCCTGGAAAGGGTTATTAATATTTGGTTATGTGTGGCTTTCTGGAAAACAATAAATGTTTACGTTTAGGCACCCCTGCGATCGTCACACTTTTTCTGTTACAAACTGACCCCGGCCCCCATCAGAGAAGGCAAAAGTTATGTGGCCCTCACAGGAAAAAGTTTGGGGACCCCTGCGTCAGACCATGAAGAAATCTTTGACGCGACTGCCACGTTCTTCCGTCCCCAGCTGCCCTCTTAAATGGAGGACCGCTGATGAGATGAAATGTAGCGCAGCTGTCAAACCTGACAGCCGGAAACTCCTCCGAGCGCTGTCACAATCAAGGCTCGGGGAGCAAAAAGGTACACACCGCTGTCAAAGTAGGTGAAGAAGGCGCATGGCTCGAGCACGGACGAGATCAGCGCTCGAACCATGACAAATATTGGCGGGCTCTGCTCAAACACACTTCTTCTCTCTAGCATTTACTCCTCTCCCCGGGGGGGGGGGGGGGCGCATAGTCTTTGTTGTACTGAGGAGGCCTCACCGTTGCAGGCCCGGTGCCGTGGCTGTGAGAGAGATCCGTCGCTGCCGGAGGTCCACGGAGCTGCTCATCCGTGGGCTGCCCCTCCAGCGCCTGGTGAGGGAGATCGCTCAGGACTTCAGGACTGACCTGCGCTTCCAGAGCTCCGCCGTCACCGCTCTGCAGGAGGCCAGCGAGGCCTACCTGGTGGGTCTCTTCGAGGACACCAGCCTGCGCGCCATCCACGCCAAGAGGGTCACCATCATGCCCAAAGACATCCAGCTGGCCCGTCGCATCCGCGGAGAGAGAGCTTAGACTTTCTGCTGCACATCCACCAACCACAATGCTCCGCACTGTGTGCCTATATACAGTATATATATATATATTAATATGTACATATGTATACTAGCTGCTCTTGTTTTTTTTTGCCTTCTGATTGTTGCTCTGAGTGTTGCTATCCCTGTGCTGTTGCAATCCTGGAATTGCCCCATTGTGGGACTAATAAAGGCTTATCTTATCTTATCTTACCCCTTATTTGATTTCCTCGACTGGAATCATAAATCGCATTTGAAGTTGTTATAGGGATGTAGAGAAAGGAACTCAGCAGAAGGCAGTAATGCACCATTCAGGATGCCAGCTGCCAGAAAAACCCGAGGAAGAGGAAGAAGAAGAAGAAGAAGAAGAAGAAGAAGAAGAAGAAGTCATATGGGTGGGAAGTTGGACGATGGCATTTGGAGGACAATTGGCGGTGTGGAGATGAAATAACCAGACCGACTTTCTGAGCAGACAAACTTTATTTCAATCTGACATCTTCCAAAATCAGAACACTGAACATTAAACATTTGTTTAATGTTCCAACCTAGGAGTTAGAATTAATAAGTGTTCACTTCTTCCTTCTCCCTTTCAAACACTGTATACTGTTACTTTATTGCATTTGTCATTTGTTTTGTTTTTGTTATACTTTTTTGTTTGAAATAAAGTATCTATCTATCTATCTATCTTTGTAGCAGGGACTCTCTCGTTCATATCCCGAAACTCACACCTCCCTGCTACCTGAGGTTCTGCATTCACCATTCACTCCCCCAAGACAATTCCCTTCACCCCCCAGCCCTTTGATCTCCATGCTCTCCCAGTCTGAGAGGAAAACTACTGAACTCTACAGCATGGGTCCCCCACAGCGGGAGATTTAATTTGTTTGCGGTTAATTTGGAAAAGCACAGGTTCAGTATTTTTATTTGGACTGTTTGACTCTGGTTTTAATTATGGATAATGGACTTAGAAGCAGGGAACTCTAGGGAGGAGAGTGAGGAGGTATTGGCCGACGGCCTGTATAGGTCTGATAGTAATATCTTCTTTGCTACTTCTGCCAGAGCGGGTGGAATACCATGGCTGGCAGTGGGGTGGGGGTGGGGGGTGATAACTATAACAGCATGGAACTGAGCTCTGCTGAGCTGCTGCAGTATCTGAGTCTCTGTACATTCCTCTGTTATACTTTTATTTCCATATGTAGAGACCCAGAGCTTCCCATCCTCATACATTGTTGTGTGAACAAAGAGAAATGCATCACATTAACATAATATTGTTACATCCATATATATATACGCTACCGTTCAAAAGTTTGGGGCCACTTAGAAATGTCCTTATTTTTGAAAGAAAAGCACTGATTTTTTTCAATGAAGATAACTTTAAACTAATCAGAAATACACTCTAATATCTAATATACATTGCTAATGTGGTAAATGACTATTCTAGCTGCAAATGTCTGTTTTTTGGTGCAATATCTACATAGGTGTATAGAGGCCCATTTCCAGCAACTGTCACTCCAGTGTTCTAATGGTACAGTGTGTTTGCTCATTGCATCAAGGCTAATGGATGATTAGAAAACCCTTGTGCAATCATGTTAGCACAGCTGAAAACAGTTTAGCTGGTTAGAGAAGCTATAAAACTGACCTTCCTTTGAACAGGTTGAGTATCTGGAAAAAATTATTATTTCTAATACAAATCATTATTTCTAACCTTGTCAATGTCTTGACTATATTTTCTATTCATTTTACAACTCATGGTGGTAAATAAGTGTGACTTTTCATGGAAAACACAAAATAATTGTCTGGGTGACCCCAAACTTTTGAATGGTAGTGTATATAATGTGTTATATCCAGTCTTTATGCTTCAGAAGAGAGCTGTTAGAATAATAAACAAAGCTGCTTACAGGGAACCAACAAACCCACTTTTTCTTAAATTAAAAGCTCTCAAGTTGAAAGATCTGGTTGACTTTAAAACTGCAGTAATAATGTTTAAAGTGAAGAATCTATCACTTCCTGCAAATATCCAAAAGTTGTTCCAAATAAGGGAGAAACAATATCATTTCAGAGGAACATGTATATTTCAAAAACCTTCAGTGAGAACTACCACCAAGCAACACTGTGTTTCAGTGCAAGGAGTCAGATTATGGAACGATTTTGGACCTGAATTAAAATCATGTACAATGCTTGGACAATTTAAACAAAAACTAATGGAAGAAATACTCCAAACATATATACAAGATGGCATGTAAAATCACATAAGGATTGTCATATCCAGTCTGCGTTGTCCATCCATCCATCCATCTTCTACCGCTTTTCCGGAGGTCCGGGTCGCGGAGGCAGCAGTTCAAGCAGAGAAGCCCAGACTTCCCTCTCCCCAGCCACCTGCTCCAGCTCTTCAGAGGGGATACCAAGGCGTTCCCAGACCAGCTGGGAGACATAGTCTCTCCACCGAGTCCTGGGTCTGCCCCGGGGTCTCCTCCCAGTGGGACGTGCCTGAAACACCTCAAGTGGGAGGCGTCCAGGAGGCATCCTAATCAGATGCCCATACCACCTCAACTGACTCCTTTCAATGTGGAGGAGCAGCGGAGATAACCCTCAGAACCCTCAGAGATAGGGTGAGGAGCTCAGTCATCCGGGAGAGGCTCAGAGTAGTCTGCGTTGTGTTGTTGCTTAGTTTTTTGTCACATTTTGTCTTAGCTTTGTTCTGAATTGTAATCGCTCTTGTTTCGTTTTTCTTTTGAATTCTTGGATGGAATATGGGTGGGCAATATAAGCTGCGGCTTCAGCCATCACCCATTTCAGATAACTTATGTTGAACTGTATAATCAGAGGAGTTATTGTCTAATATGGCCTTGTTGGATTTTCTTTCCCCCTTTGTTATATTATTCAGTTCCTTTTTAATCTGTACTTTTAATCTATCCGAAATAAAGATTCATTCATTCATTCATTCATTCATAAAGAAAGTATTGGCGGGCTCTGCTCAAACACACTTCTTCTCTCCAGCATTTACTCCTCTCCCCGAAGGTGTGTGTGTGTGTGTGTGTGGGGGGGGGGGGTGCGCATAGTCTTTGTTGTCCTGCTTGATACCCCCCGGTGACACCTCTTCATTCAGTCCATTGTCCTCTCTTCCCTTTGTCTCTCTGGGTGTGACGAAACCCCCAAACTGTGCCCCCAGAGTGGTGAGATTTGATGGGGGAGGAGGAATAAAGAAGCTTGACCTGTTTAAACTGATGAAAATTATCAGGTCTCAGGTAGGGGAGAATAATTATGCAAAAGTGTTAAGTGATGGTAATTTACTCATTGGGTGCACCTCTGAGATGCAAGTAGAAAAGGCATAAAAGCTGACTACTGTGGGAAAAGTCACAGTCTCTGCACTGTGTTTATATATTTATATCCTCACATCCATCAACCACAATGCTCCACACTGTGTGTCTATATATATACATATATATATATATATATATATATATATACTGTATATATATATATATATATATATATATATATATATATATATATATATATATATATATATCAGTCAATCAAAGACTTTATTCCAGACTCAAGGTCCATCAGAAAAAGTAAAAACAAGACAGTTGAAAAAACAGTTAATAAGAGAAACAATCAAAAAGTTACAAAAAACACTAAGACACAACTGCTAAGAGAAGTACAAAGACAGTACAGACTTTAAAAAGACTTAAAAAGAATACTGTACCAGTGCCTTCTAAACTGTGACTGACAGTGAATAGAACTGAGGTTAATGCTAGACATGACTTGAATGATTTCATTTCTAGATACATCAAGCCGACAGATGAATTTATACATAAGATTCCTTATTACTGCATGCAGTGTATTTACACGTGATGAGACAAATAACTCGGACGCACTGCACCATCGAGGCTTTTTAAGTAAAATTCTTAAGGCATCATTGTAAGCAACCTGTAATTTCTGCATACTTTGTTTCCTATAATTTATCCATAAATGAGCAGTGTATAAAGGTGTACAATAGGTTTTAAAAAGAACCAGTTTCACCTCATCTGAACAAAAACCAAATCTGTGTGCAAGAATATTTGCTTGCATGTAGATTTTGCAGCGTTGTCTGAAAATATCATCATCATCAGTCATTCTATCATTAATAAAATGTCCCAGATATTTAATTTTATCCCTGACAATTAATTCCCTGCCTGCCAATTCAAAGACAGGGAATTTCATTAACAAATCTTCTTTAGTGCGGCAAATCAGCACACAACTCTTATTTGTATTATATTTTATGTCATTTTCCTCTCCATAAGCAGTACGTTTCGTCGGCCTCCGTCGGTCTATGATGACCATGGAAGAGAATCCTAAACATCTACTCTGCTGGAACAGCACCGCCTGTGGCTGAACAGGCCGATGCGCGAATGACAGTCCCTGTCACACAGGTCACACTTGTGGGTGGTCTCCGTGCTGCTGGGTCTGTGGCGGTTCTTCCTGCGGGTCCTTTTTTCATCTGCTGCAGCAGTCAGTCTCTCTTCACCCACCTTGAGCTGTCTGGTCAGGGTGCCTCTCCATTTGGAGCGGTCCGTTGCAAGGTCCTCCCAGCGCTCTGTGTTGATATCCAGGGCCTTCATGTCTCTCTTGCAGACATCTCTAAAGCGCAGCTGTGGGCGGCCAACGTCTCTCCTGCCAGTTGCCAGTTCTCCATAGAGGACGTCTTTGGGGATTCTGCCATCCTCCATACGGTGAACGTGGCCTAGCCAGCGGAGCCTGCGCTGCCTGAGTAGAGTGAACATGGAGGGAAGGCCGGCGCGGGACAGAACTTCTGTGTTGGGCACTTTGTCCTGCCAGGATATGTCCAGGATGTGGCGAATGCAGCGCAAGTGGAAGGAGTTCAGTCTCTTTTCCTGCCGGGCGTATGTTGTCCACGTCTCACTCCCATAGAGCAGTGTGCTGATGAGGCAGGCGTTGTACACTGCCATCTTCGTCTTGACAGAGAGTTTGGGATTCTCCCACACTCGTGTGGTGAGGCGAGCGAGTGTGAAGGCTGATTTTCCAATCCTCTTGTTGATCTCTGTATCAAGGGAGAGGTTGTTGCTGATCGTGGACCCCAGGTACGTGAACTGATTCACGACCTCCAGCTTGTAGTCATCAATGGTGATGGTTGGTGGTGCTTCCGTGCCTTGCGCCAAGACGTTAGTCTTCTTCAGGCTGATGGTAAGCCCGAAGTCCTTGCATGCCTGGGAGAAGCGGTCCATCAGGGTCTAAAGCTCCTGCTGTGTGTGGGTTGCGACTGCAGCGTCGTCTGCGAACAGCATGTCTCTGATTAGAGCCTCGCATACTTTGGTTCTGGTTTTCAGGCGGGCGAGGTTGAAAAGCCTGCCGTCAGATCTTGTGTGCAGGTAGATTCCCTCTGTTGCTGTGCTGAAGGCATGCCTCAGGAGCATAGCAAAGAAAATCCCAAAGAGGGTTGGCGCAAGTACACAACCCTGTTTCACTCCGCTGCGTATGTTGAATGGCTCTGAGACGTTGCCATCGTGCTGCACTATCCCCTGCATGTTGGTGTGAAACGATTCGATGAGGCTTTGCAACTTTGGTGGGCATCCTATCTTTGGCAGGATCTTGAAAAGGCCCTCTCTGCTGACCAGATCGAACGCTTTGGTGAGGTCGATGAAGGCGACGTACAGAGGCATGTTCTGTTCTCTGCATTTCTCCTGGAGTTGGCGGATGGAGAATATCATGTCTACCGTCGATCGCTCAGCGCGGAAGCCACACTGAGACTCGGTGTAGACACGTTCGGCAAGCTTCTGTAGAGAAGCTTGCCGAACGAGAACAACTCGTGCGTAGACTTTGCCAACAACGCTGAGGAGGGAAATGCCCCTGTAGTTGTTGCAGTCGCTTCTCTCCCCTTTGTTTTTGTAGAGGGTGATGATCTTGGCGTCCCTCATGTCCTGTGGTACGGCACCTTCCTTCCAGCACTGGCAGAGGACGTCATGCAATGGCAGCAGTAGGGCGGTCTTGCAGTGCTTGATCAGGTCAGGGGGTATGCCGTCGTTGCCGGGTGCCTTGCCAGCGGCCAAGCTATCAATGGCCTTACTGAGTTCGTCGATGGTTGGCTCGGCGTCAAGTTCGTCCATGGATGGCAGGCAGTCGATGGCATCAAGGGCTGACGGTGTCATGGTGTTCTGTCTAGAGTAGAGGTCGGAGTAGTGTTCCACCCATCTCTTCATCTGCTTGTTCTTCTCTGTGATCATCTCTCCAGTGGAAGATTTGAGGGGGGCCGTCTTGCTCTGAGCCGGACCAAGTGCTTTCTTGATGCCATCGTACATACCATGGATGTTCCCTGTTATGGCAGCGGTTTGAATGTCTTGGCTGAGCTGAGTCCAGTACTCGTTGGCACAGCGCCGAGCAGTCTGCTGAACTTTGCTTCTCGCAGCCCTGAGAATCTGGAGATTCTTCTCGTTTGGGTACTTCTTGTACTCAGCAAGTGCTGAGCGCTTGGCTTCAATGACGGGGGTCATCTCGGTCAACTTGGCATCAAACCAGTCCTGTGACTTCGAGGTCTTCCTCCCAAAGGTAGCCAAGGCTGTGCGGTAGATGGTGTTTCGCAGCTCTTCCCACTTCTGCTTTGCAGATTCTCCTCCTTGTGGTACACCAAGTTCCTTCTCAAAGGTGGAGGCAAACTGCTCAACAGGTTCTGGTTGGGCCATCTTGCTGGTGTCAATCCGTGCCTTTCCAGGCTGTCTAGCACGATGGAATTTCTTCAGCTGCAGCTTGACCTTGCAACACACCAATGAATGGTCTGTGTCGCAATCTGCACTCTGGAACGAACGGGTGATTAGCACGTTCTTCAGTGAGGTGCGCCTGGTCAGGATCACGTCTAGCTGGTGCCAGTGCTTTGAGCGCGGATGTTGCCAGGAAACCTTGTGTTGGGGCTTGGTCTTGAAGAACGAGTTTGTGATGCACAGATCGTGACATGTGCAGAACTCGAGCAGCCGCTGTCCGTTGTCGTTCATTCTGCCCACGCCAAAAGGTCCAAGACAGGAGGGCCAGGAGTCGTGGTCAGCACCCACTCTGGCATTGAAGTCTCCAAGGAGAATGAGTTGTTCAGAGTTGGGGATGATCCTGACAGTTGTTGCGAGATTCTCGTAGAACTCGTCTTTTGCCTCTGGTGTGGCTGTCTGTGTTGGGGCATACACACTGACGAGGGTGACTGGGCCTTCAGTGGTGTTCAGGCGGAGGGTGAAGAGTCGTGCAGAGCCAGTGCTGCCCGGTTCCACCATCTTCAGCAAAGTGTTCTTCACTGCGAAGCCCACTCCGTGTTCCCTGTGTTCGTCACTGCCCTTTCCCTGCCAGTAGAACGTGTAGTCCTTCTCTCTCAGTGTGCCTGCATCAGCTAACCGTGTTTCCTGGAGAGTGGCGATATCCACTCCCAGTCTCTTCAGCTCATTATTGATGATGTCAGTCTTCCTGGTGTCGTTGATGTCCTTGAGGTTAGCAGCGAGTCCTGTCATCATAGTGCGGACGTTCCAAGTTCCCAGTTTTAGAGTTGGTCTCTTTTGTGTTATTGTCTTGCCTGGTGCGAAGGTTCTCAGCCTGCTGTTTGGATTTCTCCTTATCCCCATGCACCCAATGAGGAAAGCAAGCTGTGGCGGGACAACACCTTATTGGCTGGGGGCTGCCCAGCTTGAGGCGGGCGGTAGCTGTCCAGTGAGATCTGATGATCCCTCCCACCGTCGGGAACAACCCCTGGCGCCACGCTCTACGCCAATTGAGCAGTGGCTTATAACCGGTAACTGTCATTCCCCGTGTTTTGTCTACGCCAAAGGCGAAGCTGGAGTGTCCTCTCCAGTGATCCGGTGTTCTACCTTCCAGCATTGGGCGTTGGTAGGATTCAAGCCTGGGCAGGAAGATATGGAGGACAAGATGTTGCCCATGCAGCATGTCCCCCCTCTCCACGTCACTGATGAATCCAAAGGAACAGCAGGGCTGCTACAGTTTGGCACCAGCGCCGTTGCAGGAGCTGCCAGAACGATGTTGAGCACAACATAGAACTGCCTTAGGGGCTCCGACTCCGGATTTTTCCTCAGGGTTGACTCCCGAAGCCTTTCCCGTGACCGGGTATGCCGCAAGGCAGCAGAGGTTTGAAATCAGGGTTTACCTTCCCCTAGATGGGCTACCTTCCCAGGTTGACGAGCCACCATCTACCCGAAGCATCTGGTTTTAAGGCGCCAGAGATCCGCCCTCGCCCCTTCTCCTATTAGTAAAAGCAGTTCCGCCGGGCTTAGAGACTAAACCACACGGGCTGGCTAGGAGTTGGACTTAGTTGTCAGAGGCTTTTCGAGACGCACGCCATAAGGAGCATTTTATGAGCACTGGGAGCTTAACCCCAGTGCCGCTCCTGGCTATGACAACCTTGGAACCATAAGCAGTACACACTCTTTATAACTCCTGAAGACCAGCACTACTTGGACTGAGAATAACTAGATCATCAGCATACATAAAATGATTCACTAACTTATTCCCTATTAAACACCCAGTTTTACAGGCATTCAGTTGTTTTGACAACTCATCCATGTAAAGATTAAATAGAATAGGGGACAATATACTGCCCTGTCTGACACCACTGCTCACACCAAATGGGGATGAATGACTCTTCCCCCATTTCACCAGCATCTTCTGATGTGCGTACCACTAAATCAGGATACGTACTAAGTACTTGGGAACCCCCCTGTCAATCATTTTCCTAAACAATATCCTGTGATTAACACGATCAAATGCCTTGGAGGCGTCAATAAAACACAGAAAAACTGAAGAATTTTGATTTCTGTACTTATTTATAATTTCTTTTAAAGCGTATATGCACAGATCTGTTCCATGATGGGGTTTGAATCCAAATTGATGATCAGTAGATTTGATGAATACATTTAATTTTTCAAACACGATTTTTTCCAGTACTTTAGATATTATATTGGCTATAGCTATGGGCCTGTAATTATCCAGGCTACACAGCTTGCCAGCTTTATCTTTAATGACTGGTACCAACACAACAGACAATAAAGATTCTGGTAACATCCCATGAATCATGAAGCTGGTGAAACAGATTGCAAGAAGAGGAGCAATTCTTGAGCTAGCATATTTAAGATGCTCAGCAGAAATACAGTCTAAACCACTAGCTTTGTTATCTGATAGCTCTCTAATGGCTTTGGTCACTGCATGAGTGTCAATCAGGAGCAAATCGTCCCTTTCTACTTTCCCTACCTTATAAGTTTCATCCTTCCTTATATATATATATATATGTATACTAGCTGCTCTTGTTTTTTTCTTGCCTTCTGATTGTTGCTCTGAGTGTTGCTATCCCTGTGCTGTTGCAATCCTGGAATTTCCCCATTGTGAGACTAATAAAGGCTTATCTTATCTTATCTTATCTTAAAACTATCCCAAAAGAACTGTATTTTGGCTTTATTAAGTATATTGTGAGGGAATTTATTCCCAAGCCCATGAGATGTTTCAATTGCCAGGAATTTGGACACATTGCAAAAATGTGCAAAGGTAGGAAGGGATGTGCTAGGTGTGGGGAAGACCATGAGTATGGAAAATGTGAATCAGGTGCTAAACCTGATTCTGGGCTGGGCTGCACGGTGGCGCAGTGGTTTAGCACTGTGGCAGCACAGTTTACCCTCGGCTGGGGGACCGCGGGGATCATGAGATCGTGGGTTCGATCCCAGCCCCCGACCAACAGTGAGCTGTGTGGAGTTTGCATGTTCTCCCCGTGTTGCGTGGGTTTACTCCGGGATTTCTCCAGTTTCCTCCCGCATACCAAAAACATGTAGGTTTAGGGCGCTCGCGCATGCAGCAACCAGCAGCCGGTGGCTTGTCACCAGACTGCAAACCAAATCTACCTACGGGTACAAATAAGTAACCAAAAAAAAACAAAACAAAAAAAAAACAACAAAGTGCTGTAATTGTGAGGGTGATCACAGTGATCACCCTCACATCCCCAATGTGGCCTCACATTGGGGATGTGAAGCCATGAAGGGGGAGAGGTGGTAGTTCAGCAAATAAGAGTTAGAGAGAAGCTGTCTTGTGCAGAGGCAGTGCAGAAAGCTGGACAATCTGTCCTCTGCTTTTCCATCACTGTCTGGTTTGGATCTGCCACTAAACAGGACAAGACCAGACTGCAGCGGATCATTAAGTCTGCAGAGAGGAGCATTGGTACCGACCTACCCTCCACTGAGAACTTATATCGGTCCATAACCAGGAAACGGGCGGGAAACATCTGTGCTGACCCGTCACACCCCGGCCACAAACTGTTTGAACTTCTATCTTCTGGTCAACGTTACAGATCACTGAAGGTCAAAACCACTCGTCACAGGAACAGTTTCTTTCCTCAAGCCATCACTCTGATGAACTAACATTCACCTAGTCCTACCTGTTGTTGTACTCATGACTTTTCATCCATTATTACATTGCACATAACTCTCACACTGCTTTTTACTTCATTCACATTATATCACTGAATCTGAGTTCACATTGAAATACTGTATGACTGTATATTTTTTCACATATTTCTGCAAGTGTGGATAGTCTGAGTAAATAACTGCATATATTCCTGTATATATTTGCATCCTTTTATAGAAACATGGACAGACTGTAATTTACTGTACATACTCTGTTGTCATTGAATCCTTTGAATCATTTAAATCTTATTTAAATCTTACACCTGAACAACGAGAGCAAGTTTTTAGCCAAAGTCAAATTCCTTGTATGTGTTGTGCATACTTGGCCAATAAAGCTGATTCTGATTCTGATTCTGATTCTGATTCTGAAGAGAGACTGACCTCTTACCAGGGCTCCGGGAAAGAACAGGGGGTAGCAAGTGCCTGGAAGATAGCAGAAACTAAAATGGCTGAGGAGAAAAAGAAATTGGTAACATTCATTGCAGGAGTTATTAATGCAGCCGTGGGTGTTAATTCTAAAACAGAAAGTCTCCAAATCATAGTTAAAGCAGCTATCTGTCACTTGGACCTGAGGGGTGTAAGGTGGGAAGAAATTAGAGATGAGTTGAGTATTCAGTCCAGTCAAGAGCCGTCATGTATTGGTTAATAATAACAGTAATGTTAATCTTGCAGTTGAATGCAAGGAACTTGATGGCCAATGGTCAGGACTTCAAACAGTTTATCTACAGCCATAAAGAAAAAACAGACTTGATGTGGGTCCAGGAATCATGGTTAAAACCTAGGTTGGACTTTATTATACAGGGATATGTGGCAACCAGACAAGATAGAGAGGAGGGTGTAGGAGGGGGTTGTGTCACCTGAAGGAAGGCATTCCCTATAGGTGTCTGGATACTGAAAATGATTTGGAGTGTGTGGCTGTTGAAGTGTGGCTAGGAAAGAAAAAGTTGGTGCTTATAAACTTCTATAATCCTTGCAAAAAATTAGAATTTAGGAAGCTGGAGGAGGTGGGAATCAATAGGGAATGTGTTATTTAGTGTGGAGATTTTAATGTCCACAATGTTTTATGGGGAAGCAATCACACTATTACAATGGCCAAATAGTGGAAGAGCTGCTGGATGAGCAACATCTAGTGTGTATTAATAATGGTTGTACCACCAGCGTGGATGTGAATAGTGACAAAGAATCTGTGATTAATCTGACACTGGTGAGCAATTCTTTAGCACCATTATGTGACTGGTATGTACATGACAAAGGTAAGGGGATAAGGACCTGTACTTATATAGCTCTTTTTCTAGTCTCAAAGATCACTCAAAGCGCTTCACTAGTACTAACCCTCTATTCTAAGAGCCTATAGGAGACAGATATCTAGGGACAATTTAGAACAGCCAATTAACCTAACATGCATATCTTTCGATTGTGGGACGAAACCGGAGCACCCGGAGCAAACCCACGCAGCACAGGGAGAACATGCAAACTCCACACAGAAAGGTTCCTACCCCTGCAAGCCTGGAGATTTGAACCTGGAACCTTCTAGCTGTAAGGCAGTAGTGCTAACCACTGCACCACCATGCTGCCCACAGTGGCAGTGTGCAGTGGTACAGGTACAGTTGGCAGTGGTCATTATCCAATATACAGTAAAGTAAATGTAACTATGATAGAATTCACAGTTAATGCAGGGGGTAAATGGGTATTTGACAAAGCTAACTGATAAAGCCGAGCCTCCTCTCTGGGTCAAACCATGTCAGCGACTCCCAGAGGAGCCCGACTCGGCTTCCAATGTCTACGACGTCTCGACCGGGCTTCCTCACTTGGTCGAACCACACCAGTGACCCCCTGAGGGGCCCGACTCGGCCTCCAGTGTTCCTGTGTGGCACGTTGGCTCACTGTGCCAGCCGGTCCTGTCCCGCTCTCTTTCATTTGCAATGCTGGCGAAGCCATTATAGCCCCCTGCTTCTCGGTACCTCCCCGCCGAACCCCGGAAGCAGAGGAAGCCATCCATTCAGCTCCACCCGCTGTCACAGGCATTCCACCGTGCTGCCCAGTTCCCTCATCCAGGGTAACTTGGGCCCTGGCACCGGAACCCTCTCGTGATGGCCCTGGGTGAGATTGGTCCTGTTCATCTCCCAGAATGCTAGGCCAAGATTCATCCCATACCGTATCGTCCAACACTCTCGGAACCAGCCGGTCCCACAGACCACGGCCCGACCACTCCTCTCTGACACCACTGGTGATTGTGAAGCCCAGTCCGTAGAAAAGGTCGCAGCCCATCATGTTCGACCTGCTGACAGTCACCACAAACTGTAGGTTGGACACCACCGCTGACTTTTACCTCGCCATCAGATCCAGCGAACCCATGATGGCCAGTCTGTTATCTCCGTATCCACAAACTGGAGGCAACAGACTTCTCACATGGTAATACGGGAACAAATTCCTCACAGTAGGCCAATTCAACACGGACCTCGCTGCTCCCGTGTCAAGTAACAGCACAGCCATGCCGTCCAGTGTCACCATACAGTATATACGGCCATCTGTGCTCGGGAAGACGGTGTGAATAACTGTAGGAGTCTTAGTGGGGGAGTCCACTTCACGTCGCTGTTCCCCTCGCTCAAATTTTCTGCAGGCCCTGGCGAAATGATGTAGGAGTCCACACTTTCCGCAGCACTTGCCCTTTGCTGGACACTCTCTTGCCTTGTATCTGTGCTTGGTGGACCTGCAGCCCATACATCTGGGCGACCCCGGGGCAGACCTTTTTTTAATAGCTGTAGCGTACTCTTCTGTGTCTTCTGTGCTATCATTGCTACCCGGGTCCACAGCCTGCACCGCTGACTGTGATTCCCCTTGCCTCAAACGTAGTTCTCTCACCGAGGTCCCTTGATAGTTTATCTGCTGCTTCATATTGTTGAGCTATCTCGACAGCCATTGCTAACGTCAGTTCACCGGAGTGTGTGAGGAGTCTAGACCGTGTCGCAGAACATAGTGTGTGCGCCGCCAACTGATGGTGGACCATTTCTTCTTTCAAAGCCCCGAATTGGCAGTCTCAAGCCAGTTGACGCAGATCTGCGATGTATTGCTGCACTGACTCTCCAGTCTGCTGGCGGTGCTGCCGGAACTGAATGCTCCGGACGATGTCGTTGTCAGGAGCGCAAAAGTAGCGCACCATTAGCTCAACCATGTCCTCAAAACTATCACTCTCACCCAATGTGCTGAGAATGCGTTGTCCCTCCATACCGAGATTATGGACCAATATCGCTCGTGCAAGTAGTTTCTCCAATTCGCCGAGGTTCAGTGCCACCAAATAATTTTCGGAATGCGGCAAACCACCTCACCCAGGGAACCAACGGCTCACCAGGAAGCTCCAAAAACGGCCGAATACTAGAAACTCCTGTATCCATACTTTTATCCTCTTTGCCAAATGTTTTGTCCATATAACCAACACTCCAATAATGAGGCCGGAGGTGCAGCAGAATGTAACTTTATTGTCCAACTCACAGTACCACAAAGGCGCTCCCGTCTAGGCAGAGGTGAGGTCAAAAGAGACCGTGCTTCTTCCGCATCCGTCTTTTATATTGCGGGTGGCGGTGGAACCGGAAAGGTAGAGCTACCACCCATAACCACAATAATACATTATATTAATATCATAAACGACATCACACACTGATGTCACGTGCAACCCCTCTATAGGATCTGGCATTTCTTTGTTAATAGCAACATTATGCGACAAAAGATCTGAGTGATTTGATTTAGTTTTAACCAAGTTAAGTGATTTACATGTGACTGATTGTGTCATAACACTCACCAAATAGGCTACAATTTACAATTCTACCAAACGAATACTCACCAAAGGGCTATTTCAAATTATAAAAGCTGCTGATGTAGCCCTCTCAGCACAAATTGGTTTAAAAAATGTTGAAAAGACAGTTTTGCCAACTGTCTAAAAACGTCCAGATTTGGTTGAAAAGTGAAAGATGAAAAGCAGGGATTTTCCCTACTTTGCTCACCTGTGAAGCCCCCTACTTGCACTGATTGCAGTGTGGCCTCTTTACCTATAATTAGAGACTGCTCACAGTCCAATTTTCAACAACTTTTCTGGGTAAATATGGTCTGTACTAGATGGACTAAACACAACCCAATTTTCAACATATTTTCGGACCGATGGACCTGATTTAGCCCAAAATACGTTTAAATTACTGCTGGTGCTGTGGGTAGGGAGTCTGAAGGTGTGTTGAGACCAAACACGAGTAAATTTAGTCCCGTTTGGTCTGAACGCACTAGGACTGATATCCTGGAAGGGTGTGTCGACAGAAAGAGGTTAACACTAACCCATGTTTTAGGATACACCATATTAAACAGATAATTACTATACCTGTTATTTCCCAAGATAAAAAGGTCAGGCTACATACAGTATTTAAGTTTCAAAAAAAAATTTTTTTCAAATATTAATTTTATCATTTACTTGGTCCTTGCTTAAGATAAGATAAGATAAGCCTTTATTAGTCCCACAATGGGGAAATTCCAGGATTGCAACAGCACAGGGATAGCAACACTCAGAGCAACAATCAGAAGGCAAGAGAAAAAAAAAAAAAGAAACAAAAGCAGCAAGTATACATATGTACATATAAATATAAATATACGTATATATATATATATATATATATATATATATATATATATATATATATATATATATACTGTATATACAGTATATATACTGTATATATATATATATATATAGAGAGAGAGAGAGAGACACACACACACACAGTGCGGAGCATTGTAGCTGGATGGAATAAATATATGAGTATATAAACACACAGTGCGGAGCATTGTAGCTAGATGGAATAATATGTAGATATATAAACACACAGTGCGGAGCATTGTAGCTAGATGGAATAAATATGTAAATATAGTGCACACACACAGTGCAGAGCATTGTTGCTAGATGGGATGAAACAGCACAACCGTCTACTTAGTTATCCTACATGGTATGATTATGTACCCATACATATTCTCACCCTCCATAGCGACCGGTATTTTCCTAGTTGTATGCCAGAGGGGACCATTGTATAAGTCTATTGCGTCTTTTGCATTCAAAACTATTAGGTTGTCACGTCTTTTTGCTATCTCTGTGAGCAGCCCTGCTTAGGTTATACAGTCTGACAGTCGTTGGTAGGAAGGACCCGCGAAACCTCTCGGTTGTGCACCTAGGATGATGTAGTCTGCTGCTAAATGAGCTCCTCAGTGCATTCAGTATGTCCTGCATAGGGTGGAACTCGGACTCCAGCAGAGATGACAGTTTAGCCACCGTCCTTCTCTCTCCTATCTCCTCCACTTGGTCAAGGCGCTGCCCCAGGACAGAGCTAGCTTTCTTGATCAGTTTGTTCAGTCTCTTCCTATCGGCTGCGGTAATGCCACTGCCCCAGCAGACCACTCCAAAAGTGATGGCTGATGCCACCACCGTGTCATAGAATGTCTTCAGCAGCGCCCCTTGTACACCAAAAGACCTGAGTCTCCTCAGTAGGAACAGCCTGTGCTGTCCCTTCTTGTAGAGTGCGTCAGTATTGTGTGACCAGTCTAGTTTATTGTTCAGATGAACACCCAGGTACTTATAGGATGTCACCATCTCAATGTCTGTTCCCTGTATATTTACTGGTGCTGTGAGGGGTTGTCCTTGCCTGCAGCAGTCCACCACCAGCTCCTTAGCTTTCCTCGCGTTGATCTGGAGGCAGTTCCGATGGCACCAGCCCACGAAGTCCTGGATAAGCCCTCTGTACTCAGCTTCATCTCCATTGGAGATGAGGCCAACGATCGCAGAGTCATCAGAGAACTTCTGTGGATGGCAGTGTGTTGTGTTGTGTGAGAAGTCCGCAGTATAAAGGGTGAACAGGAAGGGAGCCAAAACCGTTCCCTGGGGGGCCCCCGTGCTACCGATGATCGTGTCGGACACGATCTTAAAAAGCTTAAAAAGTAGTATTACATTCTCTTATGGACTGACACCCACAATCCTACATGTTAAGTATTTTGTTAGTATTGCATGTTTAGACACTGATTACACTTAAAATTTTTTGTTTCATAACATGCATACTTGGTGCAAAACCCATACCTGTCAAGTGATACGGTTTCGCCGTATTTTAATACGGGGAAAATGCAATTTTAGCAAATACGGGCGTATTGCCATTTCTGTACGCCAAAAAGAAAAATATACAGCGAAAAAAAAAAAAATGCCTGGCGAAATTGAGCGTGTGGTGACCCCCACAGCCTACCGGGCTGGCAGAGCGCTCAGCGTGAGCAATTATCAGAACAGTGAGAGGTGGGGACTGATCATTATGCAGATGTGCCTCACACTTTCTTTTGTCCTGCAGCTCCGGAACAGAGAGGAATTCCGGTGCCAGTAATCCTGCGCCTGATATGTGTGACTCTAATGCAAATGTCCATGCTTTTCTGCTGTATACTGTGATGCTAATGGGCCATGCATGCATTGTCTGTAGCCGGGTATATAAGTTGACTGTCTGCTTGAAGCACCCTTTTAAACTTTAGTCCGCCGTGTCCGCCTGCATTTATTTCGATCCTCCACAAGCGCACCTAAGCAGTGTTTTTGTGATAGGGATGTGATTTGGGGTTGGGGAAATTATCTGAAAAAAGCAGGGGGTCTGGGGGACACAGTCCCCCAGCGGGGTCCGGGGCAGAGCACCGGGAAGAGGGGGGGCAAGGGGGCGAAGCCACCCGAAGCTCCTGGGTTTTTATGATTTTTAAGTACCAGAACTGTGCTTAAATGACGTAAAACAAACAGCTGAATGCCACTTATTACTGTATAATATTGACTTATTGAACTTAGTTCCCCGCTGACTCTCTTACCATCCTCACCTGTACATAACTGCCCATCTAACTTATTGTACATTATTTGCACATAACAGTACTCTTAACTTTCTGCACTGCTGCATATATTTGCATATATTTGCTTAAATTGCACATACTGTCAATTACTGCATATACTGCACTGCTGTCCTTTGCACTTCTGATTGGATGCTAAACTGTGTTTCGTTACCTTGTATTCATACATGTGTAATGACAATAAAGTTGAATCTAATCTAATCTAATCTAATAATATTGACTCATGTTCCAAGAAGATAGCATTCCTAAAATATTCCAACAAGCTTTATCCATCACATGCTTTAACACTTGATCAAATCAAAATCAGTTAATTTTATCTATTCCATAATAGAAATAAAATTCATTCATACCATTACTTTTTATAATTTCAGCATTCATTTCAGATCACCAGTTTCAATCTCCATTGAGTCTTGAGCAGTTCATTTTGCACAATCACTGATGTAGCCAAGTCTTAGAAATATTCAAAAGTTATGAGTCAATGTCCACTGTGCACTGTCAAACTTTGGAATCATAAAAGTAATCTAACTAAACTGTTTTGTTATTTTTTTCTCCTCAACATCAATGTCAGGGCACTGCAGGAGTTTTGGGGGATGGTTAACTTTTATAACCGTTTCCTCCCCCGCGCACTCTAACACTCTAATATCTAATATACATTGTTAATGTGGTAAATGACTATTCTGGCTGCAAATGTCTGGTTTTTGGTGCAATATCTACATAGGTGTATAGAGGCCCATTTCCAGCAACTATCACTCCAGTGTTCTAATGGTACAATGTGTTTGCTCATTGCGTCAGAAGGCTAATGGACGATTAGAAAACCCTTGTGCAATCATGTTAGCACAGCTGAAAACAGTTTAACTGGTTAGAGAAGCTATAAAACTGACCTTCCTTTGAGCAGGTTGAGTATCTGGAAAAAATTATAATTTCAAATACAAATCATTATTTCTAACCTTGTCAATGTCTTGACTATATTTTCTATTCATTTTACAACTCATGGTGGTAAATAAGTGTGACTTTTCATGAAAAACACAAAATAATTGTCTGGGTGACCCAAAACTTTTGAACGGTAGTGTACTTAACGTACTTTATCTTCCTGGAAGATTAAAAAAAAGCGGAATTCCGCGAATTAGCGGAAAAATCACATCCCTATTGTGATTTTCAAAATGGCTTCATGCAACGCGCCGCCGGCGAAGAAAACAAAGCTTGAAGAAAAGGGAAATCGAGGGACTAGACGTCACCAAAAAGAATGGGAGAGTCCTAGCTTCGAGAAGGGAAAATACGCTGGATGGATAAAGGCTTCTCCAGAGGGCCCTACACACTCCTTCTGTGTTCCATGTAGGAGGAGCATAAAAGTGATTACATCGGGGATTTTCGACCTGAAGTCGCAGACGCACTTCGCTACACAGGGCCACAAAAACTGTGTAGCCAAATTGAAAACGTATCGATCGACAGATGAACATTTTCAGCCAGTGAGAGAACTGACGCCTTCCAAATCCAATGCATCACTAGCAGAAGTGATGTTTTGTCATTTTGTGGCAGAGCACAATCTACCCCCATTGGTGGCAGATCACTTCAGTGATTTGTTGTGTTTCCTGACAGCAAGAGTGCTCAAGACTTTGCTTGCAAAAGAACCAAAACGACCATGATCATCAAAGAGAGCCTGGTGCCTGCCTACACAGAACAAGTCATAGAAGCATGCAGGAAGGGGCCTTTCTCAATCATGGTCGATGAGAGCAACGACAAGAACACCGAAAAGTGTCTCATCATCCTTGCAAGAATTTTCGATGGGGAGATGTTCCAGACCAGGCTGCTGGACATGCCCATTCCAGCATAGGGAAAAGCCACCGACATTTTTGCGGAAATTGACAACTTCATGAGGTATGAAATGGATTTTTTTTTTTTTTTTTTTTTTGCTTGCATACAGACCACTTTTGACCAGATTATTTTATTTTTTATTTATTTATTTATTTTTAGATTGCACAATATTCTATGGGAGAATGTTATGGGCTTTGCTTCGGACAATTGCAACACGATGGTGGGTCAAGACAATTCTGTCCTTTCCAGACTGAAGGAGAAATCTCCAAATGTTTTCAGGTATGGGCAGTATTATTCACCTTCAAATGTTACCTAAATATAACAAAAAAACATGCTTTAAAATCTTAACAAACATGCTTAGAGGTAGCCCAAATCCCCTATAGTGTACTGTTATTTTGTATCTTGGAACTTTGCTTTACATCTGAATGTATAGCATTATATTGAAAGGGCTGAAAAAGATTGATATTTTCATTGTTATTATTATTAACACAATTTCAAAGAGAATTATTTCTGATACTTAACTTATGAAACAAAAATCCATTTTGCTTGTGTTTCAGCATTGGCTGCATATGTCATCTGGCTAACCTGTGCTTGAAAGCTGGAGTGAAAGTGCTACCCATGAAGCTGGGTGATTTCCTAGTCGATATCTTCTATTTCTTCCACAACAGCTCCAAGAGACTGACGGACTTCAAGGAATTCCAGCAATTCACTGAGGTAAGTTAGATGTTAAATCCAAGGTATTTGTTCCATAAAGTAAAATTGAGTTTAATGAGAAACCTGCATTTCATGATAACAGGCAACATAATAACAGTGCCGTTAATATGCTTTCATTATTTGTCAAACACTACATGTAGTGCCAAGGTAGACTTACAATATTTCTTTATAATATGTTTCAGGTAGAAGAAGAGAAAATACTCAAGCATTGCCCGACTCACTGGCTGTCACTGGAGAAAGTTGGCAACAGAACGCTATCACAGCTTCCTGCCCTCAAGTCATACTTTGCCAGCCATGAGGATGTTGAGAAGCCAGGCAAAGTCAAGTCCATCAACGAGAGGCTACATGACCCCCTCACAGAACTTCTTCTGCTCTTCATGAAGTTCATCCTGCCTATCATCAACAACTTCAACACCATCTTTCAAGCAGACGAGAGCAAGATAGGCAGTCTCCTCCCTGAAATGGATCGTCTCTTGAGAAAACTATTGGTCAAATTTGTTCAAATGAAGTATGTAAAGGCGACCAAAGACCTAAGAAGGTTGGATTTCCTGGACAGTGACCTGCAGCACTCTGATGAGTTTATCGTCATTGGACTGGAAACCAGAGACGCCCTACAAACCCATGAACTTGACCCAGGCACAGAGCAGAAGTTCTTTGAAGCAGTAAGAGGCTTCTATGAAGCTGTAGTGAGAAAGATGCTCAACAAGTTCCCCTTTGATGACAAAATTCTGCCACACCTCTCTGTCCTCGACCCCAGGAAAACAGAGTCCCTGACCTATGGCCCCATTGTAGAGCTTGCTGCTGCATTTTGCCCCACTGTTGATACAGAAGAGCTGAAAGAAGAATGGGAGGACCTGCAACTGCTGCCAGAAAACACAGTGCCTCTACAAGACAAGGATGGCAAGCCTGTCCGTGTTGATGTCTACTGGGGTCAGGTGATGGCCTTGATGTGCCCCGCTTCCCCCAGCTCCTCAAAGTGTACTCAGCACTGCTTTGCCTTCCTCACAGCAATGCTGACAGTTAGAGGGCTTTCAGCATGGTCAGGAAAATTCACACCGACTTCAGAAAAAGTATGCTCCCAGAAACTCTGACTCTCACAATTCACTTCTTTCATGCAAGTGAAAATGAATTGTGACACTCCATGCTTCAAGGGCAAGCCTTCAAAAGAAATGCTAGAGTCAGCAAAGGCTGCTACTTGGAACTATAACAAGCAGCAGCCAGCTGCATGGCCCAAGGACAATGCCAGCAGCTAGACAAAACATCTCCTACCAAAGAGACCTTGTTGTTCTTAACTGATACAAACACCTACATTCAACACTACATCCACACTGACTCAAAAAACTGATGAAAAAGATTACTCACTCACTGCTCTCTCTGTGTCCTTGTGAACTTTTTTGTCTGCCAACTGTGCATTGAGGGCTTTTTTTTCTTGTAATCATAATATTGATCATATATGACCAGTATTCTGACAATCAATGGTTTTTTTGCTCCTTGCTATTGTATTATCCTTTCTTCCCTATGCATCCTGTACCCATCTGATGACAGGCGCGTTCACAGATGCTGCCGTGTCACCGGAAATGCAGGTCGTTTTCTGTGTCAAGTCAAATCCCTCGTATGTTATCAGTTATCTGTTAATGTACTTGGCAATAAATCTTTTCTGAGTTCTGAGTTCTGAGTTCTGAGCATCAGTGAACATTTTCTTGTTTTAAGTTCATCCAAGTGCATTAGTGTAACAAAGCTGACAATTAAAAACTCTTTAATTCCAAGTGTATATACACTACCGTTCAAAAGTTTGGGGTCACCCAGACAATTATTTTGTGTTTTCCATGAAAAGTCACACTTATTTACCACCATGAGTTGTAAAATGAATAGAAAATATAGTCAAGACATTGACAAGGTTAGAAATAATGATTTGTATTTGAAATAATAATTTTTTCCAGATACTCAACCTGCTCAAAGGAAGGTCAGTTTTATAGCTTCTCTAACCAGCTAAACTGTTTTCAGCTGTGCTAACATGATTGCACAAGGGTTTTCTAATCATCCATTAGCCTTCTGACGCAATGAGCAAACACATTGTACCATTAGAACACTGGAGTGATAGTTGCTGGAAATGGGCCTCTATACACCTATGTAGATATTGCACCAAAAACCAGACATTTGCAGGTAGAATAGTCATTTACCACATTAACAATGTATATTAGATATTAGAGTGTATTTCTGATTAGTTTAAAGTTATCTTCATTGAAAAAAAAACAGTGCTTTTCTTTCAAAAATAAGGAAATTTCTAAGTGACCCCAAACTTTTGAACGGTAGTGTATCAAGCTGACAATTAAGAACTATATTCAGAATAATTCTTATTGTGTACTTTCAAATTAAGCAATCTACCTTGTGCTAATGTAAATTTGAAAAATATTGTTTTTTTTATTTATTTTTATTTATTTATTATTAATATCACTTATTTTTTTTATATTTATTTTGTGGGCGACACATTGTGGGCTCACGTTTCCACAGAGACAGGACTGCATGTGTATTGAGGGTGTCACATCTGCAAGGACAAAGGACTTGAATCCGCAGAAGATAACAAGGAGGTGTGAGATTTGTCTCTTTGTCCCATAGAAGATGCCCCAGAGAGATTTCCGGTTCATCAGGAAATGAGAGACAATGGTGAAGATTCAAAGGGATGCTTTGTGACTGTATGTTTACTGAAAACACCATATGACTTGAATTCTGATGCTGGAAACATATAAAAGGGTGATGAGATATGATTCTTCCTCTTTCCTGCTTTGAGAATGCTAGAAGCTGTGTTCTGTCAATAAAGCTGGTTTACGACTAAACTCAGCCTCATCATTTGAGCACATCTTCTACACTGGTGACCTACGACGAGAAATGAGCAGACAGAATTCTCCCGAGCGGGGCTCGGCGGAAGCCAGCCTGATGGCCGCCTCCACGATCCGGCTGCCCGATTTCTGGCAGCACAGCCCGCGCTCATGGTTTAGCGCAGTCGAGGCGCAGTTCAACCTCCGGAGAATCTCCAACGACGACACAAGATTCTACCACGTGGTAGCGAAGCTGGACAGCAACACGGTCCAGAGAGTGGAGGATCTGGTTAATCATCCACCAGACAGCGACAAGTACAGCGCATTGAAGGACGCTTATCAGCCATTTCACCCCTTCAGTCCAACAACGAGCAGAGGGACTCCTGACGTTGACGGAGTCAGAAAACGATAGACCTGTGGACCTGATGGTGAAGATGCTGAAGCTCAAAGACTCTGAGGATGGCGAATTCATTTTCGCCCACCTTTTCCTTCGGACCCTGCCGCCAGCAGTGAGAGTGGCCCTGGCAGAGTCGCCCCGATTGGCCAGGCGAGACTACCATGGGTTGAGCAAAGAGGCGTAGCGGTTGGTCGACACCCACAGGCGGAACGCGGTTTCGGCCGCGGCGGCTAGCCCGGGAACAGCGTCCGGAGACAGCGCAGGTCCAGCGGCCGCGGCGCCAGACGCACCAACGACGGCGGCGACGGGAGCCAGACGACGCGGAGCGGAGGACGGCCCGTGCTTCTACCACCGCCGTTTTGCAGAGAGAGCGCACAGGTGCGTCCCACCGTGCAACTTTAAGCGCCAGGGAAACGCCAAGACCGAGGGCCGGTAGCAGCTGCGACCCTCGGCAACGAGAACAGGCTGCTTTACCTGACGGATGCACGCTCGGGGAAACAGTTCCTCGTGGACACGGGCTCTCAGCTGAGTTTCGTCACACCCACCTACGCGGAACGGCTGATGCCTTCTAAAGCTCCCTGGGTGTCAGTGTCAGCAGCAAACGGCTCCACGATTAAACCGTTCGGTGAGAGGACCATGCTTCTGTCCTTACAGGGCCGTTCATTTGAGTGGACATTTATTGTAGCAGCAGTCAGTTTCAACATGTTAGGGGCTGATTTTTTGTGCTCACATGGTTTATTGGTTGACCTTGCTAATAGACGTCTGATTAATGCACTGTCCTTTCATTCTATTCCCTGCACAGCTCGGGTGGCCCCGCCGACTGCACATGCCAGCGTCTCAGCTGCGGGTGGTAAGTTTCACACATTGCTTGCTCAGTTCCCAGCACTCACAGTCCCCACGTTTTTGGCAACGGTGGCTAAACATGGGGTGGAGCATTTCATAACAACCACCGGCCCTCCCGTTTTTGCAAAAGCTCGGCGCTTGGACCCAGCTAAACTGGCCATCGCGCGCGAGGAGTTCACTAATCTGGAAAAACTGGGCATTGTTAGACGCTCCAAGAGCTCTTGGGCTTCGCCGTTACACATGGTCCCAAAGGCTGACGGCTCGTGGCGACCTTGCGGCGATTTCCGCAGGTTGAACAACGTTTCAGCTCATGACCGCTACCCGATTCCGCACATTCAGGATTTTTCTGTTCATTTGGCGGGGGCGCGCATTTTTTCTAAAATAGACTTGGTGCGCGGTTACCACCAGGTTCCAGTGCACGCGCAAGATGTACCCAAAACAGCGGTCATAACTCCTTTCGGCCTTTTTGAGTTTTTGCGCATGCCTTTTGGCCTCAAGGGGGCCGCGCAGACTTTCCAACGCATGATGGATGCAGTTTTACGCGACCTTCCTTTCGTGTTTGTTTATTTGGACGATATTTTGGTAGCCAGCACGTCCGAGGGCGAGCACGAAAAACACCTCACAGCAGTTTTTCGGAGGCTGGCAGAGCACGGCTTAATAGTTAACTCAGCGAAGTGCCAGTTTGGGGTGGCGCAGATTGATTTTTTGGGACATCGCGTTTCGGCAGAAGGAGCGGTTCCTCTTCCAAATAAAGTGCATGCCATAACGGATTTTCCGCAACCTCAAACGGTCAAGGCGCTTCAGGAGTTTCTAGGGATGGTTAATTTTTACAACCGGTTCCTCCCAAGCGCAGCACGGCTCATTGTACACCGCGTTAAAAAAACAAAAGCCCGCAAATAAAGTTGAATGGTCTCCGGAGCGGGAGCGCGCTTTTGCCCAGGTCAAATCAGCCCTGGCAAACGCAGTTTTGTTAGCGCACCCAGTTCCAACGGCCCGCATGGCGCTCACCACTGACGCTTCCGATGTAGCGGTGGGGGCGGTAGTTGAACAGTTTGTGGCAGGTACCTGGCAACCCCTCGCGTTTTTCAGCAGGACTTTGCGCGATAGCGAGCGTAAATACAGTGCGTTTGACAGGGAGCTTTTGGCCCTATACTTGGCCATCCGTCATTTTCAGTTCTGGTTAGAGGGGCGATGTTTCACCGCGTTTGTGGATCATAAACCGCTAATGTTTGCGATGGCCAAAATTTCAGAACCCTGGTCAGGCCGGCAACAAAGGCAACTAGCCGCAATATCGGAGTTCACTACTGATATTCAGCATGTCGCGGGTAAACACAATGTTGTGGCAGACTGCCTCTCGCGCGCGGTAGCACCACCAAGCCCCATAGGGGCAGACTCTGTAGCTGTGGCCGCGGGCCCGGGCAGCGACGCGGGAGCACGCGCAGCCCCGGTCTGCGTTGGGTTAGATTATGCAGCCATGGCTGCGGAGCAGGTTAACGACGCGGACGTGCGCGCGCTCCAGTCTGGACCAACAGGGTTAAGGCTGGAGCACAGGGAGCAACAAAGTGGTATGCCCCCACTAATATGCGATGTCTCCACGGGACGGCCCCGCCCCGTGGTGCCAGTCGCGTGGCGTCGCCGCGTTTTTGACTTGGTCCATTCTCTCGCGCACCCGGGGGTGCGCGCATCGATTAAGTTGGTGGGGGAGAAATTTGTTTGGCCCGGGTTGCGCAAACAGGTCAAGGAATGGGCGGCAGCCTGCGTAGCGTGTCAGCGAGCCAAAATACACAGACACACTAAGTCTCCGTTGGAACCTTTTCACATCCCCGCTAAGCGTTTTGATCACGTGCATGTTGACTTGGTGGGCCCGCTCCCATTATCACACGGGCACACACATCTTTTGACGATGGTGGATCGCACCACGCGCTGGCCAGAGGCGATTCCTCTGACATCAACCACAGCGGAAGAAGTTGCGCGAGCATTTTTAGCAGCATGGGTTGCGCGTTTCGGTGTACCGTCGGACATAACGTCCGACAGGGGTCCCCAATTTATTTCCGAACTGTGGTCATCGATGGCCCACAGCTTTGGGGTGAAAATTCATCGCACTACCGCATATAACCCCCGGGCTAATGGTTCATGCAAACGCTTTCACAGGTCATTGAAAGCAGCCCTCAGAGCGTCGCTGACGGATACAAATTGGGTGGACAAACTTCCATGGGTTTTATTGGGGTTGCGTTCTGCACCTAAGGAAGATTTGCATGCTTCCCCGGCTGAATTAGTTTTTGCACAACCTCTCCGTTTGCCGGGGGAATTTCTCCCTGATAATCCCGCACCAAATGGCCCCCCTGCTCAGCCGTGGCAGAGCGACTCGGGAGCAAACATGCTCCCTGGCCCAGTCCATCACAGTTTACCACACGTTTTTGTGCCAAAGGCTTTAAAAAATGCAGAGTTTGTTTTTGTTAAACATGATGCTCAGCGTCCAAGTTTGCGGCCGTTTTATGAAGGACCGTTCCGAGTGCTGGAGACCGGGCAGAAGCATTTTCTGCTAGATTTAGGGGGCAGAAGGGAGTTGATTTGCATAAACAGGCTCAAACCCGCCTTTGTTTTGGCTGATGAGGAAGTGCAGCTCGTGAGCCACCCCCCCCCCCCCCCCCGCCGTGGCAGGCCACCTAGAGGACATTCTCCAAAATCTTCACAGAAAGGTGCTAACAGCTTTAATCCACAGGTGCAGAGAGATGTTGCAGGTGCAGCCAAGCCAGGTTGCAGCAGATTCGGCAGAAAGTTAAAACCTAGGCAATTGGTGGATTGATTAGCGATATATGGAGTGTTTTGTGTTTTTCTTTTTTTATGCCATGCAGGTCTTGCCCTTACTAGACGTTTGGGGGGGGGGGGTAGTGTGGGCGACACACATTGTGGGCTCACGTTTCCACAGAGACAGGACTGCATGTGTATTGAGGGTGTCACGTCTGCAAGGACAAAGGACTTGTGTGAGATTTGTCTCTTTGTCCCATAGAAGATGCCCCCGAGAGATTTCCGGTTCATCAGGAAATGAGAGACAATGGTGAAGATTCAAAGGGATACTTTGTGACTGTATGTTTACTGAAAACACTATGTGACTTGAATTCTGATGCTGGAAACATATAAAAGGGTGATGAGATATGATTCTTCCTCTTTCCTGCTTTGAGAATGCTAGAAGCTGTGTTCTGTCAATAAAGCTGGTTTACGACTAAACTCAGCCTCATCATTTGAGCACATCTTCTACAATTTATTTTTTATTTTTTTATTTATTTTTTTTGTGCTACTTGGCTTATTATTTTCACATTACCAAAAAGTTATGGCTCAAGATTGTGTCCATATAAGTGTACATTTGAATAAATATGATTGAAATAGTTCATGTTGCAATTGCTGTTTGTTTGGTTTTTGTTTGTTTTGTTTTTTTTTGCTTCAGTTTTCTTTCATCTGCCGATAAATACAGTTTTTAAGTACTCAGTACAGGTGTGAAAGCCCCCCCAATAAGGGAGGCATGAGGTATGCCTTGACAGGTATGAAAACCTGAAAAGAGGCTTAATTTATCAAATTCAGTTCTTACTAAAATCAGACAAGTTTCACCTTTGGCAAGTGTTATTGCAAGTATTATTTGTGATTTCAAAAAAACAAACATTTTCTGCAATTGCTCATTAAAAAAATGCTCGTTGAAAATTGAACAGTGGTATCTATGATGAATTAAAAAAGGCAATCTATTATGGACTGAAACACACACCATGATGAACACAGCAGCCACATGAAGGTAAGTTTTCTGAAGCATACTTGCTGCATGTTTAGTGCCAAAAAAATAAATAAAAGTAAAAATCTCAAGTCTCAAAACACATTTATGTTTTGAGAGTTGTTTTATGTACAAAACGTGTACAGACTGTTTACAAGCACTGTTCGCCTGATGTGGAGTTTTTACTGCTGAAATGCCGTCCCTATTATCTACTGAGGGAATTCATTACTGTGTTTTTGGTGGCTGTTTACATCTGCCCGTGAAGCAACTACACATTAGCGCTACACAAACTCCATGATGTCATCAGCGCAGTAGAGACGACCCATCCCAATGCTGTTTTTAAATTAAATTAAAACACCCTTTATTGTCATTCAACCATACAACCAATCATCAAATCAAATCAAATCAAATCAAATCAAACTTTATTGTCATATTGCTGTACATACAACTGTAGTGCAGGCAAGATGGAATTGCGTTTCTCTTGGCATCCATATAAATAGAAGCAGCATGATGTAAGACACACTCACACATAGCTTCACCCCCACCCCCACCCCCATCCATTCACACATCCCTGAGACATACTTGGGGAAAAAAAACTAACTCACTATAATATACAAATGATATACACAATGTCCGTAGGCGCAGTAGTGTGTATGAGAGATTCTGGGTCAACTGTTCAGCATCCTGACAGCTTGTGGAAGGAAGCTGTTGATCAGTCTGGTGGTTCTGCCTCTGATGCTCCGGAATCGTTTACCAGATGGAAGAAGTTCAAAGTGTTTATGCAGAGGGTGAGAACGGTCCTTGACAATGTTCAGTGCCCTGCTCCTACAACGGTTCTGAAAAAGTTCTTGGACAGAGGGGAGGGAGACTCCAATTACCCTCTCAGCCCCCTTGACTATCCTCTGCAGGGCTTTTTTGTCTGACATACTGCAGCTGGAGTACCATGTAGCAATGCAGTACGTCAGAACACTCTCCACCATACCTCTGTAGAAGGTCCTGAGAATGCAGATGGGGAGAGAGGCCTGTTTGAGTTTCCTCAAGAAGTGCAGTCTCTGCTGAGCCCGCTTCCTGATCCTCAAGGAATTCTTGCTCCAGGTCAGGTCCTGCGAGATCTGCACTCCGAGGAACTTGATGTTCTCCACTCTCTCCACTAAACGGCCGCCGATGCTGAGGGGGACGTGCTCAGGCTGTGACCGCCGGAAGTCGATAATCATCTCCTTCGTTTTGTCCACGTTGAGCACCAGATTGTTCTCCCTGCACCAGCCCTCCAGGTCTCTCACTTCTTCCCTGTACATTGATTCCTCATCCCTCTGAATAAGTCCTACCACCGTGGTGTTGTCTGCAAACTTAATAATCTGGTTCCCCTCGTGTCTGGATACACAGTCATGTGTTAGAAGTGTAAACAACAGTGGACTGAGTACACAGCCTTGAGGGGATCCAGTGCTCAGCGTGACAGATTTGGAGATGTTGTTTCTAACCCGGACAGACTGAGGTCTCTCAGTCAGGGAATCCAGGATCCAGAGACATGTGGCGGTGTTCAGACTGAGAAGGAGTAATTTCTCCATCAGTCTCTGGGGAATAATGGTGTTGAATGCTGAACTGAAATCAATGTACAGGAGTATGGTGTAGGTGTCTTTCTGGTCCAGGTGGGTGATGACAGAGTGTAGGGTGGTGACTATAGCATCCTCCGTGGAGCGGTTTGAACGATATGCAAACTGGAATGGGTCATGTATAGATGTACAGTAGGTAGGAAGTTCCGCTTCTATATGGTCTTTGGCATGACCCTGCCGGGATTTGAAACCCTGCCTCTCGGGTGTGGGGCAGATGCTCTACCAACTGAGCCACCACTCCACTCCACACTTTATTGCTGCTGGTGACTTTAACCAGTGCAATTTACGGACTGTACTTCCCAAATATTACCAGCATGTGGACATTCCCACGCACGATAAGAACACACTGGATCATGTTTACACAAACATATGCTATGCAAACAGAGCGGCACCCCGCCCCCACTTCGGACAGTCAAATCACATCTCCCTGTTTATGTACCCAGCCTACAGACAAAAGCTGAAACTGTGGGGGACCCACTCAGTAGTTTTCCCACAGACTGAAGGGCATGGCAGATCAAAGGTGCTGGGGGACAAGGCGAATTGTCATGGGGGATTGATATGTTAATACAGCACCTCAGGTAGCGGAGGAGTGTTGTGATATACACACGTGGACAAAATTGTTGGTACCCCTCTGTTAATGAAAGAAAAACCCACAATGGTCACAGAAATAACTTGGATCTGACAAAAGTGGTAATAAATAAAAATTCTATGAAAATTAACCAATGAAAATCAGACAGTGCTTTTGAATTGTGGTTCAACAGAATTATTTTAAAAAACAAACTCATGAAACAGGCCTGGACAAAAGTGATGGTGTGGAGTGTGTCAAATAAGAGGCAGATTCATGGCAGACGGTTTATTACACACTTCATATCTCTCAAGCACAGAACAGAATGAATCATTTCCACAAGCTCTCTGCTTTTACCCCAATCACTCTTCACAAGTTTCATGGCACTTCTGAACACACAGCATGACATTTACATTACACTGCATTCAACCCCCTATGTCCTTGACTCCTTCCTGCCATCTCGCCAGGAACTCCCTGGGCATTGTTCTCCTATGCTTATTCACTGTCTCTGTCTGAGATGCTAAATAATCTGACCCCCCCCCCCCAAGGTCCCATACCGCCCCTCCCCCCCAGCATCTTAGTTAGAACAATAGAACATCAGTCCACATGCCGTTTTGGTTTCAGTCTCCTCCCATATCTGCTGCAACTGGGGTTTACCGCCTCCGCGGCGCTGCTGTGCCAGTGGGGGGCTGTTGGGAGTGTGTCTGACTGCGGGTGGGCTGTGGCGAGGGGGCGGGGAACCTCGCCCTGTCCGTGAGGCTGCCCTGGTGAATTGTTTCCCTGGGGAGCTCTCCGTGGGGGTCTTCCACGCCGAGGGACCCTAGCCAACAGCACTTGCTCGTCCGCCACTGCAAAAGCAGGTTTGAGTCTGTCTATGCCAACTTTCTCACGCCTACCCCCCAAGTCTAGCAAAAAATGCTTATCCCCTGTTTCCAACACTCTGAACGGTCCATCACAGGGTGGGCGCAATGGAGGACGGTGGGCATCGTGTCTGACAAACACGAACTCTGCGTTCTTCAAAGTTTTAGGCACAAAAACACGCGGAAAACAGTGGTGGGCAGGGCCTGGCAGTGTGCCTGTGTTTGCGCTCCGCTGCAAAAGCTGAGATGGGCAGTTGTCCGGCGCGGGATTATCTGGCAGAAATTCCCCAGGCAGCCGTACAGGCTGTGCAAAAACCAGCTGTGCCAGGGAAGTTTCCAGATCCTCTTTTGGTGCGGAGCGCAACCCCAATAAAACCCATGGCAACCTGTCCACCCAATTTGCATCCGTCAATGAAGCCCTGAGTGCTGCTTTCAGTGATCTATGAAAACGCTCGCATAACCCATAGGCCTGTGGGTTGTACGTGGTTGTGCGATGAATTGTAACACCCAGGCTGCGGGCCATCGCGGACCAGAGTTCGGAAACAAATTGCGGGCCCCTGTCGGACGTAATGTCCGACGGGACTCCAAAACGCGCCACCCATGCTGTCAAAAAAGTCCATGCTACATCTGCGGACGTGGTTGCCGCCAGCGGGACCGCTTCTGGCCAGCGCGTGGTGCGGTCCACCACTGTCAGGAGGTGCGTGCACCCCTGTGATTGCGGGAGGGGGCCCACGAGGTCCACGTGAACATGGTCGAACCTCTTAGCCGGTACCCAAAACGGCTCCAAGGGAGCCTTCGTGTGTCTGTGTACCTTGGCTCGTTGGCACACCACGCAGGCTGCAGCCCACGCTTTTACTTGTTTGCATAGGCTCGGCCACACAAACTTCTCTCCCACCATTTTGACTGACACGCGCACTCCTGGGTGCGCCAGAGTGTGAACCGACTCGAACACGCGGCGGCGCCACGCGACCGGGACCATCGGATGCGGGCGTCCCGTGGAGACATCGCAGATTAGGGGGGCCGCCATCTTGCAGCACCCTGCTCTCCAGCCTTAACCCTGTTGGTCCAGACTGGAGCGTGCGCACGTCTGCATCGCTCATCTGCCCCGCGGCCATGGCTGCGTAATCTATCCCCACGTAGACCGGGGCCACCACGGCGCGCGAGAGGCAGTCCGCCACCACATTCAGTTTACCCGACACATGCTGAATATCAGTAGTAAACTCTGAGATCGCGGCCAGCTGTCTCTGCTGCCGGCCTGACCACGGTTCTGAAACCTTGGCCATCGCGAAAGTTAGTGGCTTGTGGTCCACGAACACGGTAAAGCTGCACCCTTCCAGCCAGAACTGGAAGTGGTGTATGGCCACGTGGAGAGCCAGCAACTCTCTGTCAAACGCGCTGTATTTACGTTCGCTGTCACGCAAGGTTCTGCTGAAAAAAGGGAGTGGCTGCCAAGAACCGGCGACGCGCTGCTCTACGAAAGCCCCTATGGCCACGTCTGAAGCGTCGGTGGTGAGCGCTATCCGGGCCGCCGGGTCCGGATGCGCCAGCAGTGCGGCGTTTGCCAGGGCTGCTTTAACCTCCGAGAAAGCCCGCTCCCGCTCCGGGGTCCATTCGACTTTATCCGCGGGTTTCTGTTTCTTGAGCGCGGCGTACAGTGGTTGCATGAGCTGCGCCGCGCGGGGAAGGAAACGGTTATAAAAGTTAACCATCCCCAAAAATTCCTGCAGCGCCCTGACCGTCTGAGGCCGGGGAAAATCCGCCACAGCACGCACTTTGTCGGGCAACGGGCTCGCTCCTTCCGGAGAGACGCGGTGCCCCAAAAAATCAATCTCCGTCACGCCGAACTGGCATTTCGCTGGGTTGATTATTAACCCGTGCTCCTCCAACCTCCGGAAAACCGTCCTGAGGTGGGTTTCGTGTTCATCTTCGGACGCACTTGCTACCAGGATATCGTCCAGGTAGATGAACATGAACGGGAGATCGTGCAGCACCGCATCCATCATGCGCTGGAATGTCTGTGCTGTGCCTTTTAACCCGAATGGCATGCGCAGGAACTCGAATAAACCGAACAGCGTTATTACCGCTGTTATGGGTACGTCCTCCGCACGCACTGGGACTTGGTGGTAACCGCGGACCAGGTCTATTTAGGAAAAAATGTGTGCTCCCGTGAGGTGAACGGAAAAATCCTGTATGTGGGGAATCGGGTAGGGGTCGTGCGCTGTGGCGTTGTTCAATCTGCGGAAATCACCGCACGGTCGCCACGATCCCTCAGCCTTAGGGACCATGTGCAGCGGGGATGCCCATGGGCTGTTCGAACGCCTGATGATGCCCAACCTTTCCAGGTTGGCGAACTCCTCGCGCGCTATGGCCAGTTTAGCTGCGTCCAAGCGCCGAGGTCTTGCAAAAACGGGCGGCCCGGTGGTGGTGATAAAGTGCCCCACCCCGTGTTTAGCGATGGCCGCCGAAAACGTTGGGACCGTGAGTGCTGGGAACTGAGTGAGCAGCGCGTGGAACTTACCGCCTGGAGCTGTGACGTTGGCTTGTGCTGTTGGCCGGGTCGCTCGAGCTATACGGGGAGAGAGTCAAAGGACAGTGCATTAACCAGGCATCTGTTAGCAACATCAACCAGTAAACCATGTGAACACAGAAAATCAGCCCCCAGGATATGGTAATTCAGTGTTGCTACGACAAAAGTCCACTCGTATGTACGGCCGTGTAGAGATAAGATCAATGTCCTCTCACCAAAGGTCTTGATATCCAAGCCATTTGCTGCCAACATCCCAGGGCCACTAGGTCCTGCCAGCCGGTCAGCGTAGGTCGGCAGAATGATGCTCCTCTGGGCTCCGGTGTCCACGAGGAAACGCCTCCCTGAGCGCGCGTCCGTCATGTAGAGCAGCTTGTTCTCTTCACCGAGAGTCGCAGCTGCTGCCAACTGCCGGCCTTGGCATTTTCCCAAGCGCTTGAATTGGCACGGTGGCGCACATCTGCGTGCGTTCTCTCCGAAGCGGAGGTGGTAGAAACAGAGCGTGTCTCTCTGGCACTCCTTGGCTCCCGCTGCTGCTACCGTCGGTGGCTCCTCGCCTCCTCTGTTCGTCTCGCTGAGCTCCACCGCCGCTGCGTGGACTGTGATTGCCCTGGTGGTGAGGATGATCCTGTCTGCCTCCTGGGCTAGTGCACGGTAGTCACGCCTGGCCAGCAACGGCGAATTGGCCAGAACCCCTCTCGCCTCTGTTGGAAGGTTCCAGAGGAAAAGGTGGGCGAACAGAAAGTGCCTGTCGTCCGTGCCCATTAACGCCAACATCTTCTCCATCAGGTCGATGGCCGAACCATCTCCTAACTCGGTCCGTCTCAGGATCCTCTCCGCTCTCTCACATTCCAAGAGCGTGTAATGCCGGGTGAGCGCAGCCTTGAGCGCCTCGTATTTGTTGTGGGCTGGCAGCTGATCGAGCAGGCTTGCTACCTGCTGAGCTGTGCAGGCGTCCAGCGCTGCGACCACATGGTAGAATCTGGTGTCGTCTGCTGTTACTCCCCGGAGGGCGAACTGGGTCTCGATGTGGTGGAACCAAGAGCGCGGGTTGTGCTGCCAGAAGTCTGGTAGCTTGACTGAAACCGCACACGCGTTGCTGGGGCTTCCCGACTGGGCCGGCTCCGGGGTTCTTGCCTCGTGTTCCATAATACGTCTTGGGTCACCAGTGTGGAGTGTGTCAAATAAGAGGCAGATTCATGACAGACGGTTTATTACACACTTCACATCTCTCAAGCACAGAACAGAATGAATCATTTCCACAAGCTCTCTGCTTTTACCCCAATCACTCTTCACAAGTTTCATGGCACTTCTGAACACACAGCATGACATTTACATTACACTGCATTCAATCCCCAATGTCCTTGACTCCTTCTTGCCATCTCGCCAGGAACTTCCTGGGCATTGTTCTCCTATGCTTATTCACTGTCTCTGTCTGAGATGCTAAATAATCTGACCCCCCCAAGGTCCCATAATGGTACCCTTAACTTAATATTTTGTTGCACAACCTTTTGAGGCAATCACTGCAATCAAACGATTTCTGTAACTGTCAATGAGACTTCTGCACCTCTCAGCAGGTATTTTGGCCCACTCCTCATGAGCAAACTGCTCCAGTTGTCTCAGGTTTGAAGGGTGCCTTCTCCAGATGGCATGTTTCAGCTCCTTCCACAGATGTTCAATAGGATTTAGATCAGGGCTCATAGAAGGCCACTTTAGAATAGTCCAGTGTTTCGCTCTTAGCCATTCTTGGGTGTTTTTAGCTGTGTTTTTTGGGTCATTATGCTGTTGCAAGACCCATGACCTGCAACTGAGACCAAGCTGTCTGACACTGGGCAGCACATTTCTCTCTAGAATACCTTGATAGTCTTGAGATTTCATTGTACCCTGTGTGGAGCGTGTAAATGAAGAGGCAGATTCATTTCAGGCGATTTATTACACACTCACATTTGTCAAGCACAGAACAGACTGAACTCTTCAGCAGAAACTCCTCTCTTAAGTTTCATGGCATTTTCATCACACACATGACATTTGCATCACACTGCATTCAACCCCCTCATCCTTAACTCCTTCCTGCTATCTCACCAGGAATCCCCTGCTCTTTGTTCTCCCAAGCTTATCCACTGTCTCCTGTCTGAGATGCTAGACAATCTGGCTCTCCCAAGGTGCTACCTCCCCCCCCCCCAGCATCTTAGATAGGACAATAGAATAACAGTCCTCATGCTGTGATAGAACAATTGAACATCAGTCCACATGCTGCTTGGGCTTCCGTCTCCTCCCGTATCTGCTGTAACTGGGGTTTACCGCCTCCACGGCACTGGTGTGCCAGTGGGGGGCTGCTGGGAGTGTGTCTGACTGCTCTGGTGAATCGTTTCCCTGGGGAGCTCTCCGTGGGGGTCTTCCACGCCGAGGGGCCTTAGCCAACAGCACTTGCTCGTCCGCCACAACGGAAGCGGGTTTGAGTCTGTCTATGCCAATTTTTTCCCTCCTACCCCCCAAGCCTAGCAAAAAATGCTTATCCCCTGTTTCCAGCACTCTGAACGGTCCATCATAGGGTGGGCGCAATGGAGGGCGGTGGGCGTCGTGTCTGACAAACACGAACTCCGCGCTCTTCAAAGTTTTAGGCATGAAAACACATGGAAAACTGTGGTGGGCAGGGCCTGGCAGCGTGCCTGTGTTTGCACTACGCTGCAAAAGTTGAGACGGGGAGCTGCCCGGCGTGGGATTATCTGGCAGAAATTCCCCGGGCAGCCGTAGTGGCTGCGCAAAAACGAGCTCTGCCAGGGAAGCTTCCAGATCCTCTTTCGGCGCGGAGCGCAACCCCAATAAGACCCATGGCAGCCTGTCTACCCAATTTGCATCCGTCAATGAAGCCCTGAGTGCCGCTTTCAGTGATCTATGAAAACGCTCGCATAACCCATTGGCCTGTGGGTTGTACGCGGTTGTGCGGTGAATTGTAACACCCAGGCTGCGGGCCATCGCGGACCAGAGTTCGGAAACAAATTGCGGGCCCCTGTCGGACGTAATGTCCGACGGGACTCCAAAACGCGCCACCCATGCTGTTAAAAAAGCACGCGCTACATCCGCGGACGTGGTTGCCGCCAGCGGGACCGCTTCTGGCCAGCGCGTGGTGCAGTCCACCATTGTCAGGAGGTGCGTGCACCCCTGTGATGGTTGGAGGGGGCCCACGAGGTCCGCGTGAACATGGTCGAACCTCTTAGCCAGAATACGAAACGGCTCCAAGGGAGCCTTCGTGTGTCTGTGTACCTTGGCTCGTTGGCACGCCACGCAGGCTGCAGCCCACTCTTTCACTTGTTTGCGTAGGCTCAGCCACACAAATTTCTCTCCCACCATTTTGACCAACACGCGCACTCCTGGGTGCGCCAGAGTGTGAACTGACTCAAACACGCGGTGGCGCCACGCGGCCGGAACCACCGGACGCGGGTGACCTGTGGAGACATCGCAGATTGGGGGGGGCCGCCATGCACGTCTGCATCGCTAATCTGCTCCGCGGCCATGGCTGCGTAATCTATCCTCACGCAGACCGGGGCCACCACGGCTCGCGAGAGGCAGTCCGCCACTACATTCAGTTTACCAGACACATGCTGAATATCGGTAGTAAACTCTGAGATCGCGGCCAGCTGTCTCTGCTGCCGGCCCGACCACGGTTCTGAAACCTTGGCCATCGCGAATGTTAGCGGCTTGTGGTCCACGAACACGGTGAAGCTGCGCCCTTCCAGCCAGAACTGGAAGTGGCGTATGGCCAGGTGAAAGGCCAGCAACTCTCTGTCGAACACGCCGTATTTACGTTCGCTGTCGCGCAAAGTTCTGCTGAAAAAAGTGAGCGGCTGCCAAGTCCCGGCGACGCGCTGCTCCACGACAGCCCCTATGGCCACGTCGGAAGCATCGGTGGAGAGCACTATGCGGTGCGTCGGGTCTGGATGCGCCAGCAGTTTTCTGTTCACCTTGCCGGAGCGTGCATTTTTTCCATAATAGACCTGGTCCGCGGTTACCTCCAAGTCCCAGTACAGGCGGGGGACGTACCCAAAATAGCGGTAAAAACTCCATTCGGTTTATTCGAGTTCCTGCGCATGCCATCCGGGTTAAAAGGAGCGGCACAGACGTTCCAGCGCATGATGGATGCAGTGCTGCGCGATCTCCCGTTCGTGTTCGTCTACCTGGACATTCATATTTTTAGTCGCGTTTTTAACACTGGGTTACTATAACGCGCGAGGAGTTTGCCAACCTGGAAAGGTTGGGCATCATCAGGCGATCGAACAGCCCATGGGCATCCCCGCTATACATAGTCCCTAAGGCCGAGGGATCGTGGCGACCGTGTGGTGATTTCCGCAGATTGAATAACGCCACAGCGCACGACTGCTACCTGATTCCCCATATTCAGGATTTTTCCGTTCACCTTGCCGGAGCACGCATTTTTTCTAAAATAGACCTGGTCCGCGGTTACCACCAGGTCCCAGTGCACGCGGAAGACATACCCAAAACAGCGGTAATAACTCTGTTTGGCTTGTTTGAGTTTTTACGCATGCCATTCGGATTAAAAGGAGCAGCAAAGACATTCCAATGCATGATGGATGCGGTGTTGCGCGATCTCCCGTTTGTGTTCGTCTACCTGGATGATATCCTGGTGGCCAGCGTGTCCGAGGACGAACACGTAACCCACCTCAGGACGGTTTTCCGGAGGTTGGAGGAGCACGGGTTAATAATCAACCCGGCGAAATGCCAGTTCGGCGTGACGGGGATTGATTTTTTGGGGCACCGCGTCTCACCGGAGGGAGTGATCCCGTTGCCCGACAAAGTGCGCACTGTGGCGAATTTTCCCCGGCCTCAGACGGTCAGGGCGCTGCAAGAATTTTTGGGGATGGTTAACTTTTATAACCGTTTCCTTCCCCGCACAGCTCAGCTCATGCAGTCATTGTACGCCGCGCTCAAGAAACGGAAACCCGCGGACAGAGTCGAATAGACTCCGGAGCGGGAGCAGGCGTTCTCTGAGGTTAAAACAGCCCTGGCAAACGCTGCACTGTTGGCGCACCTGGACCCGGCGGCCTGGATAGCGCTCACTGCCGACGCCTCGGACATGGCCATAGGGGCCGTCGTGGAGCAACGCGTCGCTGGTTCTTGGCAGCCGCTTGCTTTTTTCAGCAGGGCTTTGCGCGACAGTGACATTCTCCACAACATAAAAATTTGCCATTTACTCCCACAAACTTTTACAAAGACACAGAGGGAAGATATGTCCTGGTTAAAGGGGTGCTATATGGTGAAGATATTTTACTGGGAAATGTGTATGCCCCTAATGTCCAAGATGAAGAATTTTATGCATCCTTATATAGTCAACTTGGTAATTTGGACTGCACTATTATCTTAGGGGGGGATTTTAACTGTACATTGTGTCCCAAGGTGGATAGACACCCATCACAAATAGCTCAATCTAAAAATGCTAAGAATCTTTTCAATATTATGAAGGATTTTGATCTCTTAGATATGTGGAGGTATCACAATCCCCTTGCAAGGCAATATACATTTTATTCTCAACCACATCTATCAGCATCACGTATAGACTATATCTTTGCCTCTAAACACCTTAATTATTCAGTTGAACAGGTAGACATAGGTACTATTGCTCTTTCGCACCACGCCCCAGTGGTTTTGTCTATGCAGCCCCTTAGACGCTCTGAAAGTTCATTCTCATGGAGAATGAATGTGTTATTGCTTTTGGATGAAGAATTTATTAGGTTCTTGGAGGGACAAACAGATTTATTTTTACAGTTAAACGATAAAGATGACACTGACCCCAGAATCCTGTGGGAGAGCTACAAGGCCTATATGAGGGGTGTGATTATCTCACAAACATGTTATATATTAAAAAAAAAAAACAGCAAATAGCAAAGCAACTGGAGTTGGAAAAGAAAATAAAACAATTAGAAGAGACTTATTATGCAACAAAATCTGAGGTGACATTAACTGAACTTAAAAATACTAGAAA
The DNA here is from genome assembly GCA_020510985.1 of Pholidichthys leucotaenia. Taxonomy (NCBI): domain Eukaryota; kingdom Metazoa; phylum Chordata; class Actinopteri; order Cichliformes; family Pholidichthyidae; genus Pholidichthys; species Pholidichthys leucotaenia. The sequence goes on from CM035841.1 coordinate 382,360,427, forward strand.
TACATTACATGACTTGATAACTAGGAAAGCTGGAAAAGATATATTGTTTGCTAAGCAAAAAATGTTCGAAATGGGTAACAAACCCAATCGTCTTTTAACACGGCTGGCAAAGAATGTGCCAGTGAAATCTTTTATTCCAGCTACAGTGGGGTAAAAAAGTATTTAGTCAGCCACCAGCTGTGCAAGTTCTCCCACTTAAAAGATGAGAGAGGTCTCCAATTTTCATTATAGGTATACCTGAACTATGAGAGACAAAATGAGAAAAAAAAATCCAGAAAATCACATTGTCTGATTTTTAAAGAATTTTTTGCAAATTATGGTGGAAAATAAGTATCTGGTCAATAACAAAAGTTCATCTCAATACTTTGTTATATACCCTTTGTTGGCAGTGACAGAGGTCAAACGTTTTCTGTAAGTCTTCACAAGGTTTTCACACACTGTTGCTGGTATTTTGGCCCATTCCTCCATGTAGATCTCCTCTAGAGCAGTGATGTTTTGGGGTTGTCACTGGGCAGCACAGACTTTCAACTCCCTCCAAAGATTTTCTATGGGGTCGAGATCTGGAGACTGGCTAGGCCACTCCAGGACCTTGAAATGCTTCTTACGAAGCCACTCCTTCGTTGCCCGGGCGGTGTGTTTGGGATCATTGTCATGCTGAAAGACCCAGCCACGTTTCATCTTCAATGCCCTTGCTGATGGAAGGAGGTTTTCGCTCAAAATCTCACGATACATGGCCCCATTCATTCTTTCCTTTACACGGATCAGTCGTCCTGGTCACTTTGCAGAAAAACAGCCCCAAAGCATGATGTTTCCAGCCCCATGCTTCACAGTAGGTATGGTGTTCTTTGGATGCAACTCAGCATTCTTTCTCCTCCAAACACGACAAGTTGAGTTTTTACCAAAAAGTTCTATTTTGGTTTCATCTGACTATATGACATTCTCCCAATCCTTTTCTGGATCATCCAAATGCTCTCTAGCAAACTTCAGACGGGCCTGGACATGTACTGGCTTAAGCAGGGGGACACATCTGGCTCTGCAGGATTTGAGTTCCTGGTGGCGTAGTGTGTTACTGATGGTAGCCTTTGTTACTTTGGTCCCAGCTCTCTGCAGGTCATTCACTAGGTCCCCCCATGTGGTTCTGGGATTTTTGCTCACCGTTCTCGTGATCATTTTGACCCCACGGGGTGAGATCTTGCGTGGAGCCCCAGATCGAGGGAGATTATCAGTGTCTTCCATTTTCTAATAATTGCTCCCACAGTTGATTTCTTCACACCAAGCTGCTTACCGATTGCAGATTCAGTCTTCCCAGCCTGGTGCAAGTCTACAATTTTGTTTCTGGTGTCCTTTGACAGCTCTTTGGTCTTGGCCATAGTGGAATTTGGAGTCTGACTGTTTGAGGTTGTGGACAGGTGTCTTTTATACTGATAACGAGTTCAAACAGGTGCCATTAATACAGGTAACGAGTGAAGGACAGAGGGGCCTCTTAAAGAAGAAGTTACAGGTCTGTGAGAGCCAGAAATCTTGCTTGTTTGTAGGTGACCAAATACTTATTTTCCACCATAATTTGCAAATAAATTCTTTAAAAATCAGACAATGCGATTTTCTGGATTTTTTTTTTCTCATTTTGTCTCTCATAGTTGAGGTATACCTATGATGAAAATTGGAGACCTCGCTCATCTTTTAAGTGGGAGAACTTGCACAGTTGGTGGCTGACTAAATACTTTTTTGCCCCACTGTATATTAAATGACAATAATCAGAAACAAGTTAGTAATCGGCAAATCAATGAGAGCTTCAAAGAATTTTATGCTAATTTATATAGATCACAGGCTGATGAGGATAGGCTCGGATCAGGTTTCTTTTTAAATAATTTAAGTTTCCCGCAGTTAGTAGAGGATCAAGTTAAATTTTTTGAATCACCGATATCCCAACTTGAGATAGATATGGCTATCTCAGCACTTCAGTCAGGGAAATGTCCAGGAGCAGACGGCTTTCCTGTTGAGTTCTTTAAAGTGATGAAAGGGAAAATCAGTAATATCTTACTCAGGGTTTTTAATAAGTCATTTAAGGGATCCGAACTTCCAGAGTCTATGTATAGAGCAAATATAATATTACTGTAATAGAAAAAAAAGGTAAGAACCCAGAATTATGCTCTTCTTATAGACCCATTAGTCTCCTGGGCATGGACAACAAAATACTGTCTAAGATACTGGCTACTAGATTAGAGCAGATTCTACCTTCCATTGTGAATTCCGATCAGACGGGCTTTATGATGATGTCGGTGGCGCGCATGGACGCAGCGGCCCCTCTTGGCATCAGCGAGTGTGAAAGTTTTGAATGTTTTCCCAGACGTACATTCTGTAAAACTTACAACCGTGAGACCTTATTAAACATCAAGGTACTGCACGCTGCAAGAATCGCGGAGCTTGGTTGTGATTTGGACATTCTACGCCAGCATGGAATTCTGGCGGAGTCCCTGCTGGAAGCTACCCGAGAGAGGAGGAAGCGCAGACGGTGTGAACGCAAGCAAAAGCGTGGAAAAAGGGCCGGGATCCATGCTAGGCTAAAGGCTAACCCCTCCAGACCAGCAGTACCGTTGCTCCTTCTCTCTAACGTCCGCTCCCTTGACAACAAGCTGGACGAGCTGCATCTGCTGAGAGAAACCCGGAGAGAGTGGAGGGACTGCTGTGTGCTTGTGTTCACAGAGACATGGCTCCACGACAACATCCCTGAGGAGGCCATTCAACTGGAAGATATTGCGGTGTTCCGAGCCGACAGAGAAACGGCGAGCTCCGGTTAGAGCCGGGTGGGGGGGCATATGCATCTATGTTAACAAGAACTGGTGCGTTAACGCCACATTAGTATCTAAACACTGTTCTCCGTTGGCGGAGTTCCTTATTGTAAATTGTCGGCCATATTATCTGCCAAGGGAATTCAGCAACATGTTTGTAATGGCTGTTTACTTAGCGCCGAGCGCTAACACTAACGCTAATGCTAAGAAGGCACTTGGGGAACTACACGATGCTATTAGCGAAATCCAAACTTCACATCCGGACAGTTTTGTGGTGGTTGCGGGGGATTTTAACCACACCAGCTTAAAGACTGTGCTCCCCAAGTTTAAACAATGTGTAGACTTTAAGACCAGAGGAGAGAATATGTTGGACTTAGTGTACACAAACACAGATGCATATAAGGTGATACCCCGCCCCCACCTCGGCCTTTCTGACCACATATCCATGATGCTGGTGCCTGTCTACAAACCTTTATTGAAGCGCAGCAGGCCAGTAGTGAAACAAATCAGGATTTGGCCAGAGAGTGCAACCTCTGCACTGAAAGACTGTTTTCTGCACACAGACTGGGAGGTCTTCAAAATAGCAGCCTCCCAGGAAGACAAGACAGATGTGGAGGAGTGTGCTGAAATGGTCACCAGCTATATCGCGAAGTGCACTGAGGATGTCACTACAGTGAAGACCATCACTATGCGGGGAAACCACAAGCCCTGGATGACCGCAGAGGTGCGCTCACTGCTTACAGCCAGAGATGCAGCCTTCAGAGCGAAGGACAGGATCGCCCTCCGCTCAGCCAGGTCTGCGCTCTCAAAGGGAATTAAGGCGGCGAAGCGCGCCTATGCGCAGAAAATCCAGGGACACATCTGTGACACTAGGAACACCAAGAAAATGTGGCAGGGAGTTCGGACACTGATGGGCTATAAGTCTAGGCAGGGGGTCGATGATGACGACGCTTCTCTTCCAGACAGGCTCAACAACTTCTTTGCACGTTTTGAAGCATCAAACCTGACAACCAGAGGGAGGGCTGGCCCACCCCCACCTTCGGTCGGACCAGCTTTTACCATCAACACAGCGGACACACGGAGGACCCTAACCAGAGTCAACCCACGTAAAGCTGCAGGTCCGGACAACATCCCAGGACGTGTGCTCCGAGACTGCGCGAGCGAGTTGGCGGATGTCCTGACTGACATTTATAACATCTCCCTGAGTCAGGCCATCGTTCCCAGATGCTTCAAGACCTCTATCATTGTACCGGTTGCAAAGAAACCAGTTGTGTCCTGTTTGAATGACTATCGTCCTGTTGCACTGACACCAATTGTGATGAAGTGTTTTGAACGGCTTGTCAAACCACACATTACAGCCTGCCTCCCTGCATCACACGACCCGCTCCAGTTTGCATATCGTTCAAACCGCTCCACGGAGGATGCTATAGTCACCACCCTACACTCTGTCATCACCCACCTGGACCAGAAAGACACCTACGCCAGACTCCTGTACATTGATTTCAGTTCAGCATTCAACACCATTATTTCCCAGAGACTGATGGAGAAATTACTCCTTCTTGGTCTGAACACCGCCACATGTCTCTGGATCCTGGATTTCCTAACTGAGAGACCTCAGTCTGTCCAGGTTGGAAACAACATCTCCAAATCTGTCACGCGGATCACCGGATCCCCTCAAGGCTGTGTACTCAGTCCACTGTTGTTTTCACTTCTAACACATGACTGTGTATCCAGACATGAGGGGAACCAGATTATTAAGTTTGCAGATGACACCACGGTGGTGGGACTTATTCAAAGGGATGAGGAATCAATGTACAGGGAAGAAGTGAGAGACCTGGAGGGCTGGTGCAGGGAGAACAATCTGGTGCTCAACGTGGACAAAACGAAGGAGATGATTATCGACTTCCGGCGGTCACAGCCTGAACACGTCCCCCTCAGCAAAGGCGGCCGTTTAGTGGAGAGAGTGGAGAACATCAAGTTCCTCGGAGTGCAGATTTCGCAGGACCTGACCTGGAGCAAGAATTCCTTGGGGATCAGGAAACGGGCTCAGCAGAGACTGCACTTCTTGAGGAAACTCAAACAGGCCTCTCTCCCCATCTGCATCCTCAGGACCTTCTACAGAGGTGTGGTGGAGAGTGTTCTGACGTACTCCATTGCTACATGGTACTCCAGCTGCAGTATGTCAGACAAAAAAGCCCTGCAGAGGATAGTCAAGGGAGCTGAGAGGGTAATTGGAGTCTCCCTCCCCTCTGTCCAAGAACTTTTTTAGAACTGTTGTAGGAGCAGGGCACTGAACATTGTCAAGGACTGTTCTCACCCTCTGCATAAACACTTTGAACTTCTGCCGTCTGGTAAACGATTCCGGAGCATCAGAGGCAGAACCACCAGACTGATCAACAGCTTCCTTCCACAAGTTGTCAGGATGCTGAACAGTTGACCCGGAATCTCTCATATTCACTACTGCACCTATGGACATTATGTGCATTATTTGTATATTATAGTTAGGTTTTTTTTTTCTCCCAAGTATGTCTCAGGGATGTGTGAATGGATGGGGGTGGGGGTGGGGGTGGGGGTGGGGGTGAGGATATGTGTGAGTGTGTCTTAAATCATGTTGCTTCTATTCATATGGATGCCGAGAGAAACGCAATTTCATCTTGCCTGCACTACAGTTGTATGTACAGCAATATGACAATAAAGTTTGATTTGATTTGATTTGATTTATCAAAGGTCGGAACTCATACTATAACACAAGACGGCTTTTCAACATTATTCACTATCTTAATTTTCATCAGACTCCTGGGGCCATTGTTTCAATGGACGCTGAAAAGGTATATGATAGAATTGAATGGGAATATATGTTTGAAGTGATGAGAAGATTTGGTTTCGGACCAAATTATTTGAAATGGGTTAAACTTCTGTACCGAGCGCCTACTGCCTCAGTTTTGAACAATGGCCTTCTATCGGCTCCATTTAAAATGACTAGAGGTACAGCACAGGGAAGCCCACGATCTCCTCTTTTGTTTGCTCTGGCCATTGAGCCTTTAGCAATGGCTATCAGACAAAACCCACATATTCAGGGAGTAACTGTGGGAACAAAACAACACAAAATTCTGCTGTATGCTGATGATGTCTTGCTGACATTAACAGACCCGGCTAAATCATTACCAGTTGTGACCCAGTGTGTCAGGTTTGGTCTAATATCTGGCTATTAACCCTTTGCCAGTGACGTCCCGAGTCACGTGATTTTTGTTGATTCCGCCATATCGGACGGCAAGTCGGGCGCTGTGCGTGTGCGTTTCAACATGGCGTCCGCTGTCAGATGTGACGGCTTTGTCCGATGTAGCGCAACTACTAGATAAAAAACATCATGACCGGTACACGGAAAAGATCTGTTTTATCGGCGTGGACCCTTACAACTTGTCGCTTTAAAAATTCACCAGTTTCATTGATTTTTGCCCCAAACCTGACGTACGCTATATGGACATCTACAACTACCTAGTCAACACACCGTCTAGGTACACTGGAGAGTCTCTGAAAGCCTACAAAACTTTGTGTGATATCAGTTATGTGCTGATATCCCCAGTCATCACTTCAATGGTCCACTATGTCGTGAAGGCCCTACTGTATAGATTTGTCATGTTGTACAGAATCTATTAAGTGATAAATTATTAAAATTTAATAAAATATTCAATTATTGTTATTATTAGCAGCATATATCTCAATTAAATTAATTAAATTAATTAAAAACTAATTAAATATTTTTATAGATCTACATATATTCTGTAAAAGGATTTATAAATATTTGTCGTATCAATAGAATACTGGATAAACACAAAGACTCATAGACCAGATGTGACTCAGTGGTTAAGACAGATGTTAAACCTTCCACTAGAAAGAATAACATACATACTGAAATCAAAGGAAATTGTGTTTGAGAATATATGGAGACCTTTCATTGATTGTGTAAAGAATTTAAACATAACTTTTGAAGAAGAAGGTGAATGATGTTTGTGGACCTTGTAAATTGCAAAGTGTCGGGGGTCCGACAGCTTCTGGGAAGCTGTCGGACCCCCCACTGAAACCCTGGGTGATCATGAAGCAAGATGGTGTCATATTCTCTTCACACTTTCTGTTTTGACCAAAAATTAAACGCCAAATCAGTTTAATTGAAAGGCACAACAGAATCATTTACATTTATCAATGCACAACAAACTCTTACTACTTTGTCGAGACAAGTTAAGTTAGTGGTTTTATCAAGTTCCAGCATTGTGATAGGTAAAGTGCCCTGCAAGATACTATAGCGGTTCTTCACAATCCCAATCACCCATTCTACGTGAATACGAACACTAGCCAAATTTCGTGTGGACTCGATTTCTTTGGAATCCAACTGCTTCTTTCCTTTGGTGAAAGCTGGTATTTCAATGCGTGCACCATAGTATGCAAGGGACTCCTGTATGTTGAACCCTCTATCAGCAAGGACGAGGTCTCCAGGATTAAGGTTGTTCAGGTAGCCACAGTTTTCAGTTATGTGCTTGTCACTAACACGGCCACCCCATCCACGGGATATGAAGTTGACAGTACCTTGAGGTGTTATGGAAATAAGGTACTTGGCTGTGTTGTGGCTCTTGTAGGAGGAGTACGTCTGGGCTCTGGCCTTCAAATCGGAGGGACGTTCGATGAACACTTCAAAACAATCAATTGTTGAAACACATTTTGAATAATGTTTTCTAAAACAAGCTGGCAATGTTGAACGTAACAATTCTCTTTCTGGCCAGAAAACTAAACTGGGAAAAAGAAAAGCACTACAAATGGAAATGATATTCTGAAAAATCCTGGAAGCAGTTGACGCATGAATTCCAAATCTGTAGGCGAAGTCTTGGAAAGTCAGGTTCAAACGCAGCCTCATCAAGGTCAACAGAAACTGCTGAAATTTTGATACTCCTTTCACATCACATATATGTCTTTCAATATGGAAAAATAGTTCTTGCAGCAGTTGAAAAGACTGCAGTCCTGTATAAAATTTCACTTTTTCATCATTTCCAGTCAGTGATTCTTCAGTGTCAGACTGCGACTTGACCTGGGCACGTAAAGCATAAACTTCTTCTTGTAGTGATTGGCACTGCTTCTTTAATGCATCACACTCAGCTTTACATGAACAAGAAGTCCCTGCAGATGATACCAAACTCTCAGTGACCTTGGCTGGCTCTGATGCAATATCCACCTTGACACACATACCAGGCTGCTCCTCTTTCACCTCCATTGTCTCTTCCTTTTCACACACAGTACCTCCAGAAGACAGTTCTAAGAGTACACTGGCAGCAAGTGAGCGATCAAAGTTCTCTCTCTGTCTTTTTTTCCTTGCTTGTGTTTTAATGTACCGATGGAGGCTGGCGTTGTTTCTGTCTTTCGTTGGAGTAGACGTGAAGGTGAAGAGTGATGGTATGTAATCTGGGGAAAGAGGGTCAATGCTCTTCTCACCTGGAATATGGAGTAGTTAGAATATATAGTTTATACAGTTTGAGAAGCAATATAACGATTTATCATGTTTATATCATTCTTTTAATCCATGTAGACCTATTTATGTGGTACATTGAAGTACAAAGTAATAAACAATGGTGGGAGGTTTAACTGTATCGGTGAATGTGAATTATTGTAAAAATACTCCTTATTTTTGTAAATGTAATAAATTTTTTATTCATTGTAAAATAAACTCAGCCATATTGATCAACACATTAAATTTCAAACAGGAGCATGCATTCATGATCATTATCTTGTCATCTAGCAGTTGGCTAGTGCTAGGTCACAGATGGTAGGCCTTGGTGGGGCACACAGGGAGGGACATACCCATTTACCAGTGTTTACAATGATATAACATTACATCTATAGACACTGATACATCATACATACCCGATATAAAATGTTGATTGCATAGCCGCGAGTAAGGCGACGGGGACCAAGCTTTCCTCTTCAGCGCTGCTACCCACCTCCTGCGCCTGTCTTTGTCAGCTGGGAACCGGTAAAACTTCAAGTTTGATCCCTTTTTCTGGCGATTTGTACACCCAAAGGCAGAGCAGTGAAACACCATAGTGTAATCAATGCCAACATTAAATAAAACAAAGATGTAGTTTTAAATCAGGTAAATATATCGCGATCTGGTACACCGCTGAACAGCTGCTGAATGCGCCGTCCGCTCGCTTCGGCCGTCCAATATGGCGGCGTAAACAAAAGGATGTGACGTCACAGCAAATGGTCTATAAGATAAATTTTGATAATCCATCCATCCATCCATCTTCTACCGCTTTTCCGGAGGTCCGGGTCGCGGAGGCAGCAGTTCAAGCAGAGAAGCCCAGACTTCCCTCTCCCCAGCCACCTGCTCCAGCTCTTCAGAGAGGATACCAAGGCGTTCCCAGACTAGCTGGGAGACATAGTCTCTCCACCGAGGCCTGGGTCTGCCCCGGGGTCTCCTCCCAGTGGGACGTGCCTGAAACACCTCAAGTGGGGGGCGTCCAGGAGGCATCCTAATCAGATGCCCATACCACCTCAACTGACTCCTTTCAATGTGGAGGAGCAGCGGTTCTACTCTGAGCCTCTCCCGGATGACTGAGCTCCTCACCCTATCTCTGAGGGTGAGTCCAGCAATCCTACGGAGAAAGCTCATTTCAGCCGCTTGTATCCGTGATCTCGTTCTTTCGGTCATTACCCAAAGCTCGTGACCATAGGTGAGAGTAGGAACGTAGATTGACTGATAAATCGACAGCTTTGCCTTAGAACTAAGCTCCCTCTTCACCACAACAGACCGGTACAACGTCCGCATCACTGCAGATGCTGCACCAATCCGTCTGTCGATCTCTCGCTCCATTCTCCCCTCACTCGTGAACAAGACCCCAAGATACTTAAACTCCTCCACTTGGGGCAGGAGCCTGTCCCCAACCCGGAGAGGACAATCCACCTTTTTCCGGCTGAGGACCATGGATTCGGACTTGGAGGTGCTGATTCTCATCCCAGCCGCTTCACACTCAGCGGCAAACCGTCCCAGCAAGAGCTGTAGGTCATTGCTGGATGAAGCCAACAGGACAACATCATCTGCAAACAACAGAGATGAGATCCTGTGGTCACCAAGCATGACACCCTCCATTCCCTGGCTGCGCCTAGAAATCCTGTCCATAAAAATTATGAACAGGATCGGTGACAAAGGGCAGCCCTGGCGGAGTCCAACTCTCACTGGGAATGGCTCTGACCGAGTGTTGGCAATACGAACCAAACTCTCACAACGGTCGTACAGAGACCGAATAGCTCGTAACAACAAGCCCGATACCCCATACTCCCGAAGCACCCCCCACAAAAATCCACGAGGGACGCGGTCAAATGCCTTCTCCAAGTCCACAAAACACATGTAAACTGGTTGGGCAAACTCCCACGAACCCTCGAGAATTCTCGAGAGGGTAAAGAGCTGGTCCGATGTGCCACGGCCAGGACGAAAACCACATTGCTCCTCCTGAATCCGAGGTTCGACCAACGGCCGGACTCTCCTCTCCAGTACCTTGGCATAGACCTTCCCAGGGAGGCTGAGGAGTGTGATCCCTCTAAAGTTGGAGCACACCCTCCGGTCCCCTTTTTTAAAGAGAGGAACCACCACCCCGGTTTGCCATGCCAAAGGCACTGCCCCCGACCTCCACGCAATGTTGCAGAGGCGTGTCAACCATGACAACCCAACAACATCCAGGGCCTTGAGGTACTCGGGGCGAATCTCGTCCACCCCTGGGGCCCGGCCACCAAGGAGATTTTTAACCACCTTGGCGACCTCAGCCCCTGTGATAGGCGAGTCATCCCCCTCGTCCCCAAACCCTGCTTCCTCTGTGAAAGGCGTATCAGTGGGATTGAGGAGATCCTCGAAGTATTCCTTCCACCGCCCGACGATGTCCCCAGTCGAAGTCAACAGTGTCCCATCCGCACCATACACAGTGTGGACGGGGAGCTGCTTTCCCCTCCTGAGCCGCCGGACAGTTTGCCAGAATCTCTTTGAGGCCGACCAAAAGTCTTGTTCCATGGCCTCACCGAACTCCTCCCATACCTGAGTTTTTGCTTCAGCAACCACCCGAGCTGCACTCCGCTTGGCCTGCCGGTACACCTCAGCTGCTTCGGGAGTCCCACAAGCCAACCAAGCTTGATAGGACTCCTTCTTCAGCTTAATGGCCCCCCTCACCACTGGTGTCCACCACTTGGTTCGGGGGTTGCCACCACGAGATGCACCGACCACCTTGCGGCCGCAGCTCTGGGCCGCCGCTTCAACAACAGAGGTGGAGAACATGGCCCATTCAGACTCCATGTCTCCAGACTCCCTCGGAATGTGGTTGAAGTTCTTCCGGAGGTGGGAGTTGAAGACCTCCCGGACGGGGGCCTCAGCCAGATGCTCCCAGCACACCCTCACTATACGTTTGGGTCTACCAGGTCTGAATGGCTTCCTCCCCTGCCATCGGATCCAACTCACCACCAGGTGGTGATCAGTTGACAGCTCTGCACCTCTCTTTACTCGGGTGTCCAAGACATACGGTCGCAGGTCTGATGACACGATAACAAAATCGATCATCGACCTGCGACCTAGGGTGTCCTGGTGCCAGGTGCACATATGGACACCCTTATGCTTGAACATGGTGTTCGTTATGGACAGACTGTGGTTAGCACAGAAGTCCAATAACTGAACACCACTCGGGTTCAGATCGGGCAGGCCGTTCCTCCCAATCACCCCCCTCCAGGTTTCACTGTTGTTGCCCACGTGCGCATTGAAGTCCCCCAGTAGGACAATGGAGTCTCCAAGAGGAGCACCCTCCAGCACCCCAGTCACAGACTCCAAAAAGGGTGGGTACTCTGAAACATCATTTGGTGCATAGGCACAAATGATGGTCAGGACCCGTTTCCCAACCCGAAGGCGCGGGGAAGCAACCCTTTCGTCCACCGGGGAAAACTCCAATATAGAGGCAGCAAGGTGGGGCGATACAAGAATACCCACCCCTGCTCGTCGCCTCTCGCCCGGGGCAACTCCAGAAAAGGCCAAGCTCCAGCCCCTCTCCAGGAGACTGGTTCCGGAACCGGAGCTGTGTGTTGAGGTGAGGCCGACTATATCTAGCCGGTATCTCTCAACCTCGTACACCAGCTCAGGCTCCTTCCCCACCAGAGAGGTGACATTCCACCTGGTAAATTTTGATAAGTCAGAGATAATGCCCCTGAGTTATATGGGAAACACTGAACCTATGTATGTCAAACCGTTCCGCTGGGCCCTGTCAGGATTTATATATTTAGGCATTAAAATTACACCTAAAATTGCTCAATTATATGCAGAAAATATTAATCCCATGATAAAAGAGATGAAAGAAAGTCTGACCAAATGGAAGAGCCTTCCAATATCATTTTTAGGCAGAATTAATCTTATCAAGATGACAGTTCTCCCCAAAATAATATATCCTATATCTATGCTATTTGTGATATTAAAATCAGAGGATATTAAAATAATTACTACAGCTTTATCAGACTATATTTGGGCAGGCAGGAGTCCTAAGGTTAAATTGGAGATACTCCAATTACCAAATGATCAGGGAGGATGGAGTTTACCAAATGTAGAAAAGTATATTTTGGCAATTCAGGCAAGAATTCTCTCCTCCTGGGTTAATGAACATTCATGTCAATGTCCCTGGTTTGAGATGGAGTCAGTAATGTGTAAACCTTTTTCCCCTGTGAATTTGCTGGAAAGACGTGTAAATGAGTTACCATGTATTGTTAAGGATAATTTTCTGATATGAAATGTATTATGGGCATGGAAAAAATGAGGAAAATATTTAAAAGTAACTCACTTCATACCCACATAACATTAGATAATCCAGAACTCTCACTACAAAGTGCAGGATTAAATTTTACAAGCTGGCAAAGAGCAGGTATAAAGAGACTTTACGATTTTTTTTGAAAATGGAAGATTTAACACATTTGATTCATTGAAAACTCAACATCATCTTGAAAATAAGGATTTCTATAAATATTTACAAATTAGACATTTCATATATAAGAAAGCTAATTCTTTGGACTTTATAGGTGATTCTCACCAACTGGAAAAGTTTTTTCTTAATAGAGAGCACAAACACTTCATATCAAAATTTTACTCTGAAATATATAGTTTTGTGGGCACCCAGCACAATGCAGACTGATAATATTCACGCTCAGCAGGGACTGCATACAAACAGAAAGCCCCCTGGGGGACAACCAGTTAATCACGCGATTGATATGTATGGACTGATATCAATATGTAAATGTTCCTTGCATTCTCTTTTGTCCTATTGTTATACATCCCCGGAGTAAGGGGAGAAGTCTGGCGCCAGTTAATCAAAGCAATTGATATGTATTGACTGTTATCAATATGTAAATGTGTCATGCATTTTCTCTTGTCTGTGTTAATGTGCTGACTTTACATGCCTTAGGAAGCTCACTCACAGCGCACACAGAGCACACGGCGCTACTGTGTATTTCCCTGATGATGGAGGAATAAAACTCTTAAACCTCCAGCTCGCCGTGTCCGCCTGCACTTATTTTATGCCTCCACAGTTTGAGTTTAGATAAACTTGCATGGTTAAGACAATCCTGGTGTACTCTACTCAAATGTGCCATAGGAAATGATTTATATTTATATTTTGCCATATATTTATAGTAAATATAAAACAGGAATTTCATCAAATTGTCCTCAATGTAAAAGTCAAGTTGGCACAAGATTTCATTGTCTGTGGGAATGTAATATCATTCAGACATTCTGGAGGGCAGTATGAACAAACATTAGTAAAGCAGTAGGTAAACAAGTAGCAATCAGTCCTCTACTATGCTTACTTGGAAATGTTCCTGACTCTTTGACGCAATATGAGGATGTTACTCAAACACTTCTAATGTTGTCTAGGAAAGTCATTATGGTGAAGATGAAACAAAAAAGTTCTATTTTGGTTTCATCTGACCATATGACATTCTCCCAATCCTCTTCTGGATCACCCAAATGCTCTCTAGCAAACTTCAGACGGGCCTGGACATGTACTGGCTTAAGCAGGGGGACACGTCTGGCACTGCAGGATTTGAGTCCCTGGCGGCGTAGTGTGTTTCTGATGTAGCCTTTGTTACTTTGGTCCTGGCTCTCTGCAGGTCATCCACTAGGTCCCCCCATGTGGTTCTGGGATTTTTGCTCACCGTTCTCATGATAATTTTGACCCCACGGGGTGAGATTTTGCGTGGAGCCCCAGATCGAGGGAGATTATCAGTGGTCTTGTATGTCTTCCATTTTCTAATAACTGCTCCCACAGTTGATTTCTTCACACCAAGCTGCTTACCTATTGCAGATTCAGTCTTCCCAGCCTGGTGCAGGTCTACAATTTTGTTTCTGGTGTCCTTTGACAGCTCTTTGGTCTTGGCCATAGTGGAGTTTGGAGTCTGACTGTTTGAGGTTGTGGACAGGTGTCTTTTATACTGATAACGAGTAAAAACAGGTGCCATTAATACAGGTAACGAGTGGAGGACAGAGGAGCGTCTTAAAGAAGAAGTTACAGGTCTGTGAGAGCCAGAAATCTTGCTTGTTTGTAGGTGACCAAATATTTATTTTACTGAGGAATTTACCAATTAATTCATTAAAAATCCTTCAGTATGATTTTCTGGATTTTTTTTTTCTCATTTTGTCTCTCATAGTTGAGGTATACGTATGATGAAAATTGGAGACCTCTCTCATCTTTTAAGTGGGAGAACTTGCACAATTGGTGGCTGACTAAATACTTTTTTGCCCCACTGTATATATATTTATATTAATATGTACATATGTATACTAGCTGCTCTTGTTTTTTCTTGCCTTCTGATTGTTGCTCTGAGTGTTGCTATCCCTGTGCTGTTGCAATCCTGGAATTGCAACAGCAATTCCAGGATTGCAACAGCACAGCAACAGCACAGCAACAGGTGGCCTTTCTGTCAGGGTCACCTCTGATGGGGGGGCGTAGTCGGTCCAGGGGAAAGCACATCTTGTGTCCTAGCATTAGTAGGGCTTGGGAGCGGCCCATTATGGCGTGAGGCGTCACTGTGTAATGTAGCAGGGTGCTCTGTAGTGTGGCTGAGAATGGGAGCCCATCTACAAGGTGTGCCCTGAGACCATTCTTGAGGGTCTGGTTGAACCCTCCCACCCGTTTGCCTGAGGGTATTAGAAGGCGGTTTTTATGTACTTGATGCCCCTTTCTCTCATGAATGCCTCAAAATCCACCAAGATGAATTGCGGTCCGTTGTCCGCTGTGATAGCATCTGGCACACCCCAGCGGGCGAAGAGGGAGGTGAGGAAATTGGTGACTATGTCGGTGGTGACTGAGCCAATGGGTAGCACTTTGGGCCACTTTGAATGAAGGTAGTAGGCCACTAGTAGAAAACGTTAAAATACGGGGGCCCTATGGAGTTCACCGCATATGTCCAGTTGGACATATTTCCACGGGGCTGTTGGGTATGGTAATGGGTGCAGGGGCGGAGGTAGTGGCACCCCAGTTTTTTCGCTGGCCAGACAAGGCACACAGTCTTTCGCCATGGTTTCTACGTCTTTGTCGATGTTTGGCCACCAGACCAAGCCCCTGTACTGTTGTTTTACTCTGACAACACCCAGATGTCCCTTGTGTATCATGGTCAGGATGCGGCCTTTTAATGCTTTGAGAATTATCGTACATTGTCCTCTTGGCATGCAGACATCATTCCAGTCTGACAAATTGTCTCTGACCCTGTAGAATGGTGCCAGTTCTCCCAGTACTTCGGCAGGCCAGCCCTCGTGAATAAAGGTGTGCAGCTGGGTCAGTGTCGGATCCTCTTCTGATGCTGCCTGGAGCTCTTGCAGGGAGACGGTGTTTTGGAGTGGCCCATGGAGCATGTGGATCAGCTCCGGCTCCGGGGGTCTCGGTCATGGTTTGGAGTGGGGTTAGGTGTGGCCCGGGAAAAAAGGTCTCCCACTATGTTTTCTTTGCCCGGCGTGAACTGGGTGGTAAAGTTGTATACTTGTAGTCTTTCTGTTCACCTGTAGATGTGCAAAGGTTTGTGCCCCGATCCTGATGTTTCCAGGAGCACCATGAGGGCCCTATGAGCTGTCCGCAGTGTGAAGCATTGTCCATAAAGGTACATGTACCAGCATTCACATGCCCAAACGCATGTCAGTGCCTCCCTCTCCCCCACTGAATACTTCTGCTCAGCCAATGTGAGCGACTTCGATGTGAGCACCACTGGGCGCTTGGTTTCCCCTTGAAGATGAGACTGGACCGCTCCTACTGCTGTGTTGGAAGCGTCAAACGTCACAAATGTGGGGCTCTGTAGGTTGAAATGGGCAAATACAGGCGGAGGGGTGAGCTGCGTCTTTGATCGACTGATAGCGGCTGAGATTGCTGGGGTCCACACCCAGGGTGCATCCTGCTTCAGGAGAGCGTGCAGTGGTCTCCGAATAGTGGGGAATAAAGCAGCAATAAAAGTTTGCCATGCCCAAAAAAGATGAGAGTTGTGCAGGGCATGATGGTTCGGGTAGTTGCAGTATCGTCTCGATGTTTGAGTGCAGGGGGCTCAGGCCCTTGGCAGTCAGGCGGAACCCCACAAACTCAATGGTCATTGCTTCAAAGATGCACTTCTCCCCATTGAGTCTGAGGCCATGTTTTGCTAGCACCTCCATAACCCTCTTGAGGCGGGCGTCGTGGGAAGCCGGTGCCATGCAGTGTACTGCGATGTCATCCCGGTACAGCACCACCCCTGGGAGGCCGGTGAAGATGGTAGCCATAATTTTTTGGAAGCAGCTCGGGGCAGAACTGAGGCCGAAGAGCATGCAGGTGTCCCTGAACACTCCCATGTGGGTGACGAAAGCTGTTAGGTTGTGGCTGTCAGGATGGAGGGGAACCTGCAGATACCCTTGGTGGAGGTCCAGTTCGGAGAAAATTTTCGAACTGTTGAACGCCGCCGTCAGTTCCTCCGTCGTGGCAGGGGATATTTGTCTGGAATTACCACCCTGTTCACCATACGGAGGTCGATGCATAGTCATAGGTCGTCCGACTTCTTCTTTGCCATGACCAGGTTGGAGATCCAGGGGAAAGCGTTGACCCATGCAATGATGCTGGTGTCCAAGAGTTTCTGCAGCTCCGCTGTGACATCATCCCGCAGTGCGAGGGGGAGTCAGCGGAGAGGCTGAATCTTTGGTGACACAATTGGATCAATGAGCAGTTGGTGATTGAAGGAAGTGATGGATCCCAATCCCACAAAGAGCGCCGGCCAACGGTACCGTCAGAATGATAGAGCCCATTGGGTCAGTGACTGAAAAACCCAGCTCACTGATCAAGTCAGTGCCCAGGAAGTCAGTCCCCTGGCGTGCTACTTGGAAGGTGAATGACGGGATGGTTTTGGGGCCACAGCTCACAAAAAAGGTGGCCGTTCCCACCATGCTGATCTTGACGTGTCCAGAATAAGTCGTCTGCCTTTGCTGTGATGGCTTTTCGGGGAAATAATTTCCAGACCATAGCCACGCTCAGAAGGGACTTTGAGGCTTTCATATCCAGTAGTAGTGACACGTCAATGCCATCCAGGTGTATTGTGCACCATTTGAACGGCCAACTCTTGGCGCAGACTATGTGTACAGTGGCTGGGCCCTGAGGGCAGGTTTGCGGGGTTTGAGTGGCAGACCCTGGCAAAGTGGTTGGCCTTCTCAGAGGTTGGGCTAGCATTCCCCTTAGCCTCTCGTCGCTAGCATTGTTTAGCCCAGCAGTGTTGACAAAAATCTTGAATTCCTCGAGCCAGTGGGACCAGGAAATCGGTGGCTCACCAGGGAGAGCGAGGAAAGGCTGCATGGCTGTATCATAATGGGTTTTACCCTCGCTGCCATTGTTATGTCTAAATAATAATGGCAGACAGCAGACGTGTACTGAACACACTATTTTCACCACACTCAACTATATACAGATGGGTGATGCCACCCAGGGCCATGGCTAGTTCGCCACGTGATGACGTCATGTATGGCAAGCCACCACATCCAAACATCACACCCATTATCCCATGTTTGTTTTTGCCATGATAAAGGACACAAAACCAAACCAGTTCAGTTAACCTGTCCTTTATTAATGAATAATAAAATTATTTTTGCATTCTCATCCAGAGAACATAATGTGCACTTCAATAAATTAATTTCAAATAATATTGTTAACATTATCAAGCTTTAAGGCCAGTTGTGTAATAAATTACTGTTCAAGCCGTACAGAAAATTATTAGTCACCAGAACCATATAACTTTTCTGTCTAAAACTACATGAAATAAGAAAACGACTCAAAAAGGAACAGTTTGACTTACAAGTATGCAACATGTTCAGCCAAACCACACCTTTATAGCTTGGTGACAAAAAATAAAAATTTTATATGCAAGAAAGGCACCATCAAGCAATTTATAGACAAGAATGAGCAGGTTTTTGTTGGTTTCATTCCAAAACAGGCTGGGGTTTGAAGGTTATTCAGTATGCATGTGATTCCTTTTCCACAGTTTTGATAGGCCCAAAAAAATTCATATAGAAAGGAAACTTCAGTAAGTACAACAAATCTATTCCAATGTTATACAAGTATTAAACTACCAAGTCACATTTTCAGGATCTTTAAACTCACCAGAGTCAACTGTGCTTTCACAATAACCATACCAGGAAAACTTCTGCAAGGGCTATATGTCTTCTCAAAATACAGTAAATCTATATGTGTTAACAGTTGTCAACCGTTAGAAGATAATACTCGGTATGTTTAACTACAGAGTTAATTTGCTAAGCAGTGCACTAACTTACTGGGGAATATAACAAAAGAAAAATTACACAAACACTGACAGGGGTAGAACAATGAGAGATTTTTTAAGACTGATGTGGTCTCATTAGAAAAAAAAGTAAGTTAAAAACTTTTGTTTAATTTTCTTTTAATAGTGGGAGCACTGAATACATCAATTAAGACATTTGCAATTATGAAAAATTGCAGTGAAAACATACTGTATCTTCTTAGTTTGAATATGGAATAAATATTCCACATAAAGTACATACTGTAGCTCTATTAAATAGCATAAGTAGAATTTAGGTGAGGAGGGAGTTCAGTGTAACTCTGAATCAAACTGAGGGCAGCAAAAGAGAATATCCGTACCTTTTTCATAAAAATTTGGACAAAACATGCAGAATTCATCTGTTCCACCAGCAACTGTTTGACTGATCAGACATGCATCAGTCGTGCTCCGACTAGACAGGCCTGCTCAAATTTAGCATTCAGCTCATTTGAGCAACTAACTCACCGGGCTGCAGTTCAAACCAAGTGACAGTGGTCCAGCAATTGTCAGATTATTTTCCCCCTATCAGATTTGTTGCATCCAGTGAATACCTTGGTGAAAATAACCAACTACGCAAACCTACATTTCTGTGGTTCTAGAAAATGTTCAGAATTAAATGCAACTGATCTGCACACATGCAAACTGACATTTAATTCTGATGCCCCCCTTGCACCACGCCTCACTAATAATTTAGTAATATGTCTGACAAAAAAATGTAGTAATGTACATAGGCTACGACAGACATGAAATTAATGGCGTAACAGAGTTTTTCTTCTTTTCCAAGAAAGAAAACAATCAGTCTCAGCTCTTTGTCAGTCTCACTTTTCATAGTATTTGGTAGTTGTGATCAAAGGTGTTAGCATTTATGTGAGAAACAGGTAAAGGACTTTTTTTTTTGATTTGAAGAGGCTTATAGGAGGTTTAGTAACACTCAAGACTTTTGTCAACTTGCAACTTGTTCTGGTTGAAATATAATTACTCCATGTTTGCTTTTATTTTGGCCATAAACCAGTGAGCCACAACTTTTTTTTTTCCTGCCTCACAGACCGGTAACACTTAAAAAAGTAAAAAAAATTATCGACCAGCAGGTGGGGGGGGGGGTGAAATGAATGGAATACACTGACATACAAAGTGTGTGACTAAAAAATCCTGACCTTCAGTGGGAGCACTGAGGTCGTTTCTCTGCATAAAGACGGCCATGCTCGTAAAAGGGTTGCAGATCGACAACTTTGCAGTCCGTAAGTCTTCTGTGGTAGGACAGTAAGGCCAAATTCTCTAACAATGACTATTTTTTATTCATTTTGCTAGCTAGCATGCAGGTTCAACTTTTGAGCATCACCGCTAATGACTGAGATAGTTATGTGCCAAGACAGGACAGGCAGGAAGTCAGGCCGATAGAGAATATCTGGTAAAGTTTCAAGATAAAACACTTTCATAGTCAACAGAACAGAATAAATGATTTATTTTTTCCTCGTATTTCTCTCTGCGGCCTGGTACCAAGTGGTCTGTGGACTGGTTGGGGACCACTGCCATAAACCATTTAGAATTTTGTTTCTTTTGTTAATTTACAAAAAAAAAAAATAAATGGTTATTTGGTTGGTCCAAACTTAATGAAAACACTGAATTGATGGAGGGGAAACTTCTATGAAATTAAAGTACACATATAATTTAAATAGTTTGGCTTGCATCTAGTCAAGTTGAAAGGTTGGACCCAGAAACCAAATTAGGATTTCTCTTACGATCTGCATATCAAACACTATTTTTACCAACATATGAGATTTATTAAATGGTTATTTTTTTAATAAAGTGATGCATTTTGTTTGTGTATTGTTCTTATATTTGTCTTGCATGAATATGGTAAACTGCATACATATTTATACATTCATTTAATTTATAGCAGTAATTTTACTACCCTATAAAGGATGTATAATATAATAAAAATGTGTATGCAACTCATCATAATCATGCCAGACAAAATACAAAAACCATTTTTGTCCGTATATAAATTTGCACATTTTGCAACATAATCTGTGTACTACCCAGTAAAAATACTTTAAAAAAAGTGGTTTCACCCACAGTGGTGTGTACATACATTATGTAACTGTGTGTTTGTAGTGTATGTGGCTATGCCAGCTGCAAGTGTGAGGGTTTATTAAGAAATTCTGAGCTTCCCTTAGCAGTCTGTAAGAGGTCGGAGGTGCTGCCGCCTGGTTCCTGGGACAGGAAGTTAAAATGTTCTTCAGCTGGCTCTACTTTGCGCTCCCGAATGAAAAGTTCAGATCCATCCCAGCTATTAAGGTCCCCGTGGGCATGGCCACGCTCACTGCCATTGCTGCTGCTGCTGTTGTTGAGCGCGGATGAGAGACCAGCCGCACGACTAGTTAAAGGCTGGCTGAGGTTATGCACAGAGAGGGATTTACCAAGACTGCCTTCCCAGTCTGAAGGTCCCCCTTCTGGGTTTGACGAGAGAAGCAGCAGAGGGTTGACCTCAAGGCTCAGGGGCCTTCTCCAGACCCCCTCAGATTTTAAATCGGGCTTTTCTCGCAGCTGTGCACTTCCTTTGTCCGAGCCCACCTCACTGTCCCCATCTTGGCCAACGCTGACTCTGCATCCCGCGGCAACGGAGGGATGCAGGCTCCTGTCCTCTGCTGCCAGTCCATCTGTCACATTACCTGAGACAGTGTCAGTGGCGCATCGGAGGTGGGAAGGATGCACCATAGGTGGCAACTGGAGGGTGAAGCTCCCGCTTGAGGGAGGTGGGGGCAGGTCAGTGAAGTGTGCTTTTCTGGAGGTAACACTGGGGGTCACCAGGGTTGGATAGGGGCTATCTGGAGGCAGCAGAGGTGAAGGGGAGAGCGAAGCTGTAGACGGAGGGTACGACGGAGGCTCTGAATCTGGAGGCCCATCATCATCAGCGGGTGCCAAGATGAGCCGCAAGCCTCTCGGGTTAGCACTATGGGATCGGCGTATGCTACCGTTGTTGTCCCCTCCACCGCCAACAGGATCGCCGCCCTGAGGAGAGGGCAGATCCCTGCCGATTATGGAGGAAGGGTAGTCGGAGCTGTGATGCTGGTGGTTTTCCAGCTCAAATAAGGGCAAGGAGGAGAGGGTGAGTGCCGAGGGGCCCTTCTGGAGGACTTGGCGGTAAACGTCCAGCAAAGAGTCCAGCTTTGACTCAATGGAAGAAACCTGGTTGCAAGAGAGAAGAGAAAGGGAGTGAGAGCATGGAAATAAGCAAAGAAGAAAAAAGCAGAACATTTAAAGAAATGTTAAGCAGTTGATACCTTATCTACCTGAAAATAAACTGTACATAAAAATTGACAATGCTACACGTTTATTTACAATCCTGTTTAAAAACTCATTTTATTGTCAGTCAGGTTTTACAGGAAGGAACAATTATATCTTGCTTTATTACTTTTTTTGATATTAATACGATATCAAGCTCTCATTACTTCCATTAAAAGTTTACGGGGCGGGGGGGATGTCACACAGAGCATTTAATAAAGAAAGGTGTATAGAAGTATAAACAAGAAGTATTAAAAAGCAGTAAGCGTAAACAAAAAGGAAAATCACATCAGTAAATGACACGACTGAGTTTCTCAAGTCTCAAAAGACACTTTCAGTCTTATGGTTTGTGGACAGAAGGTCTCTGTATTTCTGCTGATGGCGAGAGACCAGTTTGTTTCAGTGGTGGTAACCTGCAGGCCCGAGGAAACCCCACTGTTGCCTGATGGAGGATGAAATTACCTCACCAAGTTTGACCCCGCAGAGCCTGTTTGACAGGAAATACTGGCACTGAAAAGTGAGCTACAATCCACAAATAGTTTTCTCACTCAATGTAGAGTTTCTCTGCTCCATGTGGTTAAAGGTGGTGCGAAAGGTGGGGGCGATGATGTATGTGGACCTGTTCTGTTTGCAGGTAAAGTGTAGGGGGTCCGATGAATCTGCGAGCTGATGTAGGGCTTGACTAGTTGCTTGAAGCACTTTGTGATAACAGAAATAAGCACTAGAGAGCAGTATTCACCAAGGTTAGTCATTTGGGGACAAGAACAACTGTGGGCTCTTTGCATGAGCATCCATTGCGTGCAGAAACACACCTCTCCCAAGCGTGCCAAAGCTGAGGAGGTGCTCCTTGCTTGGGCACAGTATGGACAGTTCAAGCAGTCAGCCGGACTGGATTTTAGTGGTCAGACATGCTTGGGCACATTGAGAATTGTGAACGCACTAAAGCTTTTTAGCACCCTCAGTGTGGAGGTCTCCACTGCGAGAGTCTTGGTCTAGTAGCATCTGCATGGCAGGGGAGAAGTGCTAAATCCAGATGAACCACACCTTGTTTTAAAATGTAGTGCTTGAGCACATGCATTCACACCTGGTATTAACACGCGTGTTTGGAGATCCTGTTGGCTGTGATCATGCTCCTTTAAGGGCCGATGCACACGGAAGCGTTTTTCACCCAAACTGGCAAACTTGTTTTACAGTTCAGCTGTTCGTGCGTACTGTACGATGCTGGGATTTCTGAGACTTGAAACCAGTCTCCAGAGTGGAAGAGTTTTGCTGGCACCGGGAGAAGACAGGAGAAATGGCCAGCAGCACATACATACTGTATTACAATCATTTGTTGTGGATCTGGTGGTCATACCCCGCTCATGCACCTGTGACACTGACGTCACCATTACAAAACTCACGAGCTGCACCTTATTGGTCGGCACGTCCCCTGGAAGACAGTCTGTTCATGTCTCTTCATCCCCATCCAAGATGGTGCAGGGATGTTAAACTTTCTCATACATTCAAACTGCACAGCGAAACTCATTTCTGAAAACAACTGAGGCGACAAATAAATGGTGTAGTTCAGCATGAGCTCCCTGATACTACTGACGGTTGACAGGAAGTCGTACTTGGTTCTGTAATAAAAAGTTGCACTGCCACCTATTGGCCCAGCATAGATACAGCAGCAGTTTTTCACACCTTGGGTGCAGCAGTGTTGTCCCGTGTGAACGGGACGGAGTTTGTGTGACGCCAGCGTGTGCATGCACATCTTTTGTTCAGTTTAAATGGAAGCTTTTTCATGTGCACAACTCCTTAGCTGCCCACTGTGAGTGAGTGAAGTGGGGAGAAAAAAAAGGGTGCACACCTGAAGGGATGAGTGTAGGATAATGAATTCAACCGAATAATGGGGGAAAAAATGGAAAACCTCTGACTGCAGTCAGAGTTGTTCAATCCCACCAGAACAAAAGAAAGAAAACTAATGCAACTTGCTGCTGCACAGAGGAGGAGGAGGAGGAGAAGGGAGAGCTGTCCATTTACAATGACGGCTTGAGTGGACTGTTTTCAAAGTTCGTTTTTTTGTTTGATAAATTACATGAGGTTAATCTTATTACTTTTGTAAAATGCCCCAAAAAGCTGGTTATGCAGTAAAACAAGCCAGAAAAGCAGCCCAGTGCATTTAGCAGCAGTTCAAAGCTTTTAAAACTACGCCACACAGTGGACTTTTTCAATATTCATCTTTCTGTAAGTTAAGAAATGGGGGCACGACATACAGTTGGTGTTTTTTTTTTTAAATAATCAAGCATAAAGCTGAAAAAGTGGGAAAAGCAAAAAAAACAAAACAAAACAGCCACAACACACTAAAACATAATGTTACATATGTAAATAGGCTGGTACCAGTAAGATGGCGGCCGGGTTGGATGTGGGTGGACCGGGGTGGCTGACTGCCGGTTTCCGGTAGTGACGCCACCCGGGGTATAAAGGAAGTGGGCGGAAGAGGCTCTGCCTCTTTCGTCGTGGAGCCACCTGGCATGCAGGCAAGTGCCGTAAGCCTTTGTACGTATAGTTATACAGTTATCCTGAATAAAGCCCTGTTAACAGAGTTCTGCTTCCTCGTCATTCTCATAATTATGGACACAACAACTAAGAAGCAGTCAAAGGAAGTCAGAGGACAGCAGCCATCCTCACTGGTGCCATCTTGAGGGGGACAATCACAGTCTTACATTTACTTCTATAGAATCAAACTTTTTTGGTTGTTTTCTTAACCAGGAGTCAAAAAGAATGTACCTAAAGACCCACACACACTGGCTTTAGCATTAAGAATAAGACCCAGTCTTTTTAAAAAATGACTATCTAGTGACACAGTGCTGTAAAGCATTTTAAAATGATTGTGATAATATAGTATTTCCCTTCTCTGATTTTTCTGATACATACCTGTCTCTCCACCTTACACACACGTCCCAGCATGCTCATGCCCTCCAGAGAGTCGCCATCTGGATGCAGTTTGTCCCTCATTTTCTTATCCACGGGTATCTGACCTTTTCCCAGAATCTGATCCACCCTAATGGACACATACACATCTCGCTTTCATTATATTAGAAAAATAAAGATGTAACATAAGTGCAAGAGGTATCCAAGGCTCGTTTAGGGTTATCTCAAGTCAGACAACAAACCTATAGCAGGGTGTTAAGATTGGAGTCGGCTTATAATGCTCATAAATACAAATGCAAAAACTGTAAAAGGAAAAACATTTAATAGATGAGAACCATCAGTGCATTAGGGAAAAAAAATCCCATTACCTAAGTCGCAAGTCTAAGGTGATAAATGGATAAATCACAAACAAATGCCAATACGCATGATATCAATGCTTAGTGATTTTGCACTAAACAAACTGCATTAAATTCATGGCTTGTGACATTGTTCCCATTCTTCCTACTAGTCGAATTAACAAACCAAAGTCAGCAACGATCACATATAAATGCATATTAGACCAAATTAAAAGCAACTTAATAATTATGGAACCGCTGCCATAACAGGGAACATCCGTGGTATGTACGATGGCATCAAGAAAGCACTTGGTCCGGCTCAGAGCAAGACGGCCCCCCTCAAATCCTCCACTGGGGAGATGATCACAGAAAAGAACAAGCAGATGGAGAGATGGGTGGAACACTACTCCGACCTCTACTCCAGACAGAACACCGTGACACCTTCAGCCCTTGATGCCATCGACTGCCTCCCATCCATGGACGAACTTGACGCCGAGCCAACCATCGACGAACTCAGCAAGGCCATTGATAGCTTGGCTGCTGGCAAGGCACCCGGCAATGACGGCATACCCCCTGACCTGATGAAGCACTGCAAGACTGCCCTACTGCTGCCATTGCATGACGTCCTCTGTCAGTGTTGGAAGGAAGGTGCCGTACCACAGGACATGAGGGACGCCAAGATCATCACCCTCTACAAAAACAAAGGGGAGAGAAGCGACTGCAACAACTACAGGGGCATTTCCCTCCTCAGCGTTGTTGGCAAAGTCTACGCACGAGTTGTTCTCGTTCGTCTACAGAAGCTTGCCGAACGTGTCTACCCCGAGTCTCAGTGTGGCTTCCGCGCTGAGCGATCGACAGTAGACATGATATTCTCCATCCGCCAACTCCAGGAGAAATGCAGAGAACAGAACATGCCCCTGTACGTCGCCTTCATCGACCTCACCAAAGCGTTCGATCTGGTCAGCAGAGAGGGCCTTTTCAAGATCCTGCCAAAGATAGGATGCCCACCAAAGTTGCAAAGCCTCACTGAATCGTTTCACACCAACATGCAGGGGATAGTGCAGCACGATGGCAACGTCTCAGAGCCATTCAACATACGCAGCGGAGTGAAACAGGGCTGTGTACTTGCGCCAACCCTCTTTGGGATTTTCTTTGCTATGCTCCTGAGGCATGCCTTCAGCACAGCAACAGAGGGAATCTACCTGCACACAAGATCTGACGGCAGGCTTTTCAACCTCACCCGCCTGAAAGCCAGAACCAAAGTACGCGAGGCTCTAATCAGAGACATGCTGTTCGCAGACGACGCTGCAGTCGCAACCCACACACAGCAGGAGCTTCAGACCCTGATGGACCGCTTCTCCCAGGCATGCAAGGACTTCGGGCTTACCATCAGCCTGAAGAAGACTAACGTCTTGGCACAAGGCACGGAAGCACCACCAACCATCACCATCGACGACTACGAGCTGGAGGTCGTGAATCAGTTCACGTACCTGGGGTCCACGATCAGCAACAACCTCTCCCTTGATACAGAGATCAACAAGAGGATTGGAAAATCAGCCTTCACACTCGCTCGCCTCACCACACGAGTGTGGGAGAATCCCAAACTCTCTGTCAAGACGAAGATGGCAGTGTACAACGCCTGCATCATCAGCACACTGCTCTATGAGAGTGAGACGTGGACAACATACGCCCGGCAGGAAAAGAGACTGAACTCCTTCCACTTGCGCTGCATTCGCCACATCCTGGACATATCCTGGCAGGACAAAGTGCCCAACACAGAAGTTCTGTCCCGCGCCGGCCTTCCCTCCATGTTCACTCTACTCAGACAGCGCAGGCTCCGCTGGCTAGGCCACGTTCACCGTATGGAGGATGGCAGAATCCCCAAAGACGTCCTCTACGGAGAACTGGCAACTGGCAGGAGAGACGTTGGCCGCCCACAGCTGCGCTTTAGAGACGTCTGCAAGAGAGACATGAAGGCCCTGGAGATCAACACAGAGCGCTGGGAGGACCTTGCAACGGACCGCTCCAAATGGAGAGGCACCCTGACCAGATAGCTCAAGGCGGGTGAAGAGAGACTGACTGCTGCAGCAGATGAAAAAAGGACCCGCAGGAAGAACCGCCACAGACCCAGCAGCACGGAGACCACCCACAAGTGCGACCTGTGTGACAGGGACTGCCATTCGCGCATTGGCCTGTTCAGCCACAGGCGGTGCTGTTCCAGCAGAGTAGACATTTAGGATTCTCTTCCATGGTCATCATAGACCGACGGAGGCCGACGACTGGGGCAGACATAGGTAGCATGTCCATTTGAATATGACTTTTTGTTAATTTGCTTGTTTTCTAAATCCTCTCGTGCTCGCTGCCTGCCACACATTGTAAATTCCAACCAATGGCCTCTGTAAGATAGTTAATAATAAGTAAATATAGATTATGTACACAGTACATATGTATTAGCAGTCAAACACTTTAGGGGGCCTGTACAGTAAGGACTAACTAATGGGATTATACTCCAAACTCAGACTACAGGAAGTACAAGTAACCTGAGCCTCTTCCTCTGTGCAAGGACAGAAGGGACATTTTCCTGGGTCTGCTACATGATCAGGACCAGAACTTCTTGTATTGACCAGCCTGGATAAATTTGAAACTTTTGATCAGGCACTTCTCTCAGTCACTTGGGCAAGTTTAATGAGCATGGCCACACAGGAAAACACGTTATAAACTCACTGGAACTAAACAGGCGAGCATGAACGTACACACAGGGATGACAGAATGGAAGCTGTGAGCAAATGCCCGCGATTTGGTGTTTATTCATTAAATTTCAGATGAGATTCTTCTTCTAATAGACCGGTTAGTCTTTGTGTCAGTAACCAGTTTACACCACCACTCAGATAAAGACAGCAAGCAACATGCTATTACACAGCAAGTTACACTATTAATGTGTTCAGTAATTCAACATGACCAGGACTGTAAACACAGAACAACTTTTTCATTTAAAATAAATGCAAAAGTCCCAATTAATGACCAAATAATCACCACCTAGTGAAACAAAGTTCTCAGTGAGCCTGCTTACATGGTCACAATAATCAGATAACTGAAAATATTCAAATAATGCTAATAATCCGATTGGATGTTTACATGCTCTGAAAAAAATAGAATATGGGGCAGTAAACTATGTGCTATAATTCAGTAATGGCCTTTATCCGATTATTCTTTTTACATGACGACTTGAATATTCAGATAAAGCCAGAAATCTGATTATAATCAGTTTATAAAGTGTGCATGTAAACATGGCCAATGTGTGATTTATGAATAAAAAGAATCTTTGTTGAGCCAAATCTTCTGTAAAGTAAAAATACAAAGTTTTAAAGTATGGCATGCTATCAAGAAGTGAAAAATACCAGACAAAGGCATTCAACAGATCCATGCTACCTCAAAATTAGATTTAAAGATCGCTCTGATTGACTTCTTCAAGATACACAAATTATGATTATGTCATATTTAAACATGAAAAAAATGGAGTAAGCTAATGCTATTATTGATTTACTTTATAATAGGGATGTACCAATGCAGGTCTTTTTAAATACCTTTTCTAATCCTTTATTTTCAAACGAGTATCTGCTGATACCGAAACAAAAACCAATATGCAGCTCACGGCCTGAATAAATTCAGCATAATCCTGTTCATGGAATTTCTGCACGTGTTTAAGGCTGGAGATGTTAGTTACAAAACTACACTTTTACAACTGAACTTTTAAGGGTTTTTTAATATATACATTTTGTCATTTATTAGGTATACATTTATCTCTAATTTAATAAAGAAAATAACAGAATTTGTTAAGCTGCAACATTTATATATCAGCATGAGATTGTTAACAGCTGAAAGGTCACTGTGTTGATTTTAATCCCACTAAACAGCAGCGCTAACGTAACTGATTAAAATTTAGTTCATTGGAATATATGCAGTATGGACATTAATATGAAATAACTAATGAAAAAGAAAATGCAAACGACGGTCTGGACTCTCTGAAAACATCACAAGAAAAATAAATTTATAGGAGATGTGAGTTTATGTCCAGTATGAGTTTGAGTCTGATATGAAGCCCTAATAAACAGTCATAGACATCTGTCCTCCATCAGTTTTAATATAAAGTATCTTGGAAGAAATACTGCTGTATTAAGCCTGAACAGTGACATAAAAAGCACTTTTTTAGAGCAATTTAATTACTTCCTAAAAAATTAACAGCTCATCTCATCATCACAGACATCGGACAGATGGAACCTTCTTTTGAATGTGTTTGTTTGAAAATATTTCGGAGCATTTTTATCATCCAGAAGCGCTGCCAGAAGCAAACCAATAAAGATCTTTTCTGTCGCAGGAGCGTTCACTCTGTCAGTCTAGGATTTTATGAAGAACTACATATACAGAACAGATAAAATCAGTTGTCTATAAGTCTTCTATTTAATTAATTAATTTATTTTTAATGACATTTTTGTTTGCAGCCATCTTGTCTCTAACACTTCATCTTTGACATGCAGACTCCACAGTCTGTGTTTCAGGACTTAGAGAGAATGTCGGCAGTTTCAAAAGCAGTTTACAGGTTTATTTAATGATTTAATGGACTGCTTTGTGTTTATTGCTCCCCGATACCGATCCAGTTGTTTTGCCTGGATCGAACCCGATAGTGATACTAAATATCGGACTGGCCCATCTCTACTTTATAAGCAGTGAATGTCAATTTTAATGTAATAATAAAAAAAGATTGCTGCGCAGAAATTTTGAAAAGTGCAGCCTCTTCTCAAACCAGTTCATAAACTGCCAGATTACTGTACATCTGGACCACAAATTAAAGTGGGATTAGTGTGAGTTTCTGCAGGATGAGTTGCCAACTCGGCTCAAGTTACATTTGTGGAAGAGAAGTAAAGTTTGGTTTTTAGGTGTACCACCAAGTTCCACTTGTTTCCTCAAGCAAATGGTTAATGTTGTTCACATGCCAATATGCTTTAGTTTCAAGGCAAACAGCACTTTAAGCTCTGACCCTGGTGCAGGCTGTTTCCTGCGGGCCTGGCTGTAACCTAAACGCAGGGAGGGAGCGGAAAAGTTCTTGACACGATTCCTGATGGGCCATGGAGGGGGACCCACTACAGTGTCTAGTCTGGGAGAGAGAGGGGAACACACACATCCTGGGTAAGAAAGATGTACTGAGAAGTGTCATCATGCTAAATTTCTATGAATAAGCTGTAAAACTGTAGCGGGAACATCTGCAGAAAAAGTCACCTGCTCATGTTTATGGTAGATCATATCAAGGAAAAGGGTTACTCTCAGCACTGATCACAGAGTTGAACCTGAGTGTTTAGTGGATGTGAGCGTTTTCTGACCTGGTCTGAAGGCTCTTGATGCGACACAGCATGTCCAGGTGTCCTGCAGAGTACTGCTCAATCACGTCCTTCACGTCGTAGGGGCGCAGCGTCTCCTTAAACTTCTTCTTTGCAACGTGGAACTTCATGATCCTACACATGCAAAATGCAAATATACAAAAGAAGAAGAGAAGGGTTGAAAACAGTTTGAAAACTAAAGGTGTAATTACTAAAACCAACCAGGAGGTGGAAGCAGAAACTTAAAAAAAAAAAAAACCACACAATGGCACTTATTGGATTTCACCTGTGGATCTTCTTTTTTTTCTGCATTAAAGATACTTTGTTTCAAAAAAACTTCCAGACTGATCTAATGGGAAACCAACGTCTCTTGGTTTTCTCCTCCAGTACATACATAACAACCATAATGTACGAGTCTGAAACCTGAGTGTAATTTTCTCTCTCCTTTTATTTGGCGAACAGAGTCACCGCTGAGTGAATAATATTGATACAGGTAAGGAGATCCATCTTCTTCGCTCACTTAGAGTCCCCGGTGGATTCTGCTTATTTCCAGTTGCCCGTTCTTCTCACTGTCTAAATGGAGACAATAGAGACAGATGACTCTCTGTAATAACAGCCCTGAGTGTTCAACCGTCAACCCGACACCCTGGGAAAGCCCTGGGCTCTGGCTGCCCATGGAGGAGGCCTGCCAGGCGGGCAGGGCTGGGTGGTAGCAGCACAGTGTGTGTGTGAATATATTTACGTATCTCTGTCTTGCAGTCAACAAAAGAAGCTGGTGATGTACAGTCAGGGTTTATTGGAAATCAATCTGTGAACTTAAATAAAATAAAACGTGGAAAAGAATGAGCAATATTTGACTGAATATTGTGACTAAAACACTATTTTTAAGTGAATAAATAGTGTAGTAAGAAAGAGTCTGCTAATAACTGGCAGAAAGCCTTGACTCACATGTATTAATCTGTATCTGCAGGAATAAGGAAGTTCCATGTAATACGTTTTTGAGAGCCACTTGATCAAATCTAAGCTCTCATATTCAAAGATCAAACACATTACAATCAGCCTTGTCCAGGGACGTGCACAGAGATTTTGAGGGGGCCGTTGCTCTAACCTGAAATAAAGCCAAAATTACAAGGAGCAGAATGCACTCAACTCAGATGCAGACCCACATCTTTTTAAGCCGTACAGATTTAAAACCTTGACCTCTGACCCCAAACCCATAGTCAGAGGTCAGGGTGAACCTGTGTACCAAGTGTGTTAACCCTAGCGTTACTCGTTCTATTAAATAGGGCACAGTGAATGTAAACACTGACTTATGATCTCAAACCCATAGCTCTAGGTCAGGATCTGAAGGTGAACCTGGGTACCAAGATTGGTGGCCCTAGCTGTCTTTGTTGTTGAGATATAGTTTATATGGCATTCTGACCTTGACCTGTGACCTTTTGACCCTAAAAGTACAGCCATAGGTGCTAGTCACAAGATAAACCTGTGTACCCAGTTTGGTGGTGTGGCCTATTTCCTGTCAAATTAGAGCTCGGATACAGCCGGGTGGCCGGCCACAGACAGCACCGACCGCCCTACCCATGCCACCCCGTCTGCATGGGTAATAAAAATTATAATTTATGAGAAAAAAGTCATGAATTCATGAAAATAGGTGCAAATTTATGAGCAAAAAAGTCACACACGCAATAACAGTCATTAAAAATGCACAAGAAAATTTAAAAAAACACTATTAAAAAGATGCACAAGAGAAAAATAACACATTTACAAGACTTTTTAATGAAAAAAGTCAACGGTAAGACAGAAGGGGGAAAATACTGATGAAAAGTCACAAATTTGAGAGAAAAAACATGCTAATGTATGACACAAAAATCACAATTTTAAGGAAAAGATCTAAATTCATAAGCAAAAAAACCCCCCAAAAATTTCACAAAGTCTCAAAATTTTGTGAAAAATTCTCTATAAGAAAAATTAAGAAAGGAAAAACATCTTAAAAAGACAAGAAAAAGTAGCTATTTTATGAGTGTAAGAAAGTGAAATATAAAAAAAATTCAAAGCTTACATGGAAAAAAGTCACAAATTTATTATTTAAAAGTTTCAGATTTACCATGAGAATAAAGTCTCAAAGTAACATAAAAAAAAAAATTATGAAAGTAGCAAGAAAAACTACAAAAGGTCACATAATTTAGAAAGAAAATGCCCCAAAAGTTTTAAGGAAAAGTTGCAACCTGACAAAATAACTAGAGAAAACTTGCATATTTAAAAGGAAAAAAAGACTAACCTACTTCTAATGTTGACCGGCCAATTGTTTTCCCCTCAGCTCAGACAAAGATGGCAAATGAGCTGTTGCCCAGGCAACAATACCCCAAACCTGTGCACGTCCTTGACCATGTCCAAGTGAAACTACAGAAATTTTGCCTCATCAGCTCACACTGCGTTTGCACTTCTCCAGGATCTATGTTGTCATGACAGGGGTACTGTAAGCAAAAATTTGACCACCCTGTACACTTTTTTCAAAAATCAAAAAACATATACTTGCTTTCGGATTGTCTGCGAATGAGAGTGGTCTGATGTTTATGTCTTTATTGCATGATGATGGTCACATTCATGATGTTGAAAATCAGCCGATCAACAACTGACCAGCCCAGAAAGAATGACAGAGGTGATGTGTGAAATGACAAATTTTCTGATTTCATGAGACGTCAGATGAAGATTCCCTTAAACGCCCTTCATTTAGCCATCATTTTACTGGCTCACTATAAATGTTTGTTAGACAGAACGACAACAGCTAGATCATAAGTAAATTAGAAGACATGTTTCCCACCAGCTTGCATATTTTCTGTAGAAGTCCCGCCCCTAAATACACATTTGCACAATGAAAAATACAGAGAGGGTGAGAGAAAGCAGTCAAGTGAGAGAATCATTCGGCGCCAGTTGGATAAACCTTGTTCACGGGGTGCCGGTGCCAGTGTAAGAGATCGGGATGAGCCGCGACGCATGCACACACACACACACACACACACACACACACACACACACACACACACACACACACACACACACACACAGAGTCATCCATTCACACACTCAGAACAAAAAAAAAACTCCACAGCAGACTGCCCCAAAACTCCCCTCGGGCAAACCATCAAACTCAGCAAGAGGTTGCGCAGATAAAGGAGGAAAGATGTAGCCGAGAGAGAAAAAAGATCAGTACCGCCTGAGGGATCCAAATGTCATGTGAACCGCAGCGTTCATGAATGAATGTGTGTTTTTCCGATTCAGGCTCATCTGTATAGTGGAGTGAGGAGGCACAGGGTCTGTATTGTGCTTTGTTCTTCTGTCAGATTAGGAATTCTTTTTTTTTTTTTCCTTGTGGACTGTAACTTGTTTGTTTCTAAGTGAACTTTGTGAAATAGTAATGTGTCATTTTTTAGTGGGTAAATTCACTTAGTCATCCTAGTCTGGCACATGGAACCATTTATACATATTTTTAATAAGAGTAAATACAGGAACCCTTGTGTTGTCTTTTTCCTTACCAGAACTCCCTATTTATTCAGTAGCATTATGCCCCCTTTATATAGGAGTGGAGATCATTGAGAGATCTGTCCAGTTTTTGATGTATCACTGATCTTCACTGATGTCCACAGTTGCCATCTCATCTACCTTCACTACCTCTACTCCTTGCATCTTCACATTACACCTGCCTTCCTCTCATTCACACACATGTATTCTGTCTTGCTTCTACTGACTTTTATTCCTCTTCTCTCCGGAGCATTTGTCCACCTCTCCAGGTTCTCTTCCACATGCTCCCTACTCTCGCTACAGCTCACAAGCCTGATGAGCCCATATCATGGGGGGAAAGTAGTGACCATATTGGTGTAATGGGAGCCTCTTTGGTGTTCGTCTAACAGTAACTTAACCTGCTGTGTCAGGGACTAATGACCTCTACAGCGATGGATAAATAACCGTTCATTCCATAGTGCAGCATGTTATTTATTTTTTTGTTACTTTTGGTCCGTCAGTGTTATTATTAGCTCTGATGCTAATGGCTAGGATCCCCATCTAGTGCTCGTGGGTTTGTGGGCTTGGACTCAAATGCTGTTACAGCCAATAGCACAGTGGTGGTGAGCAACTTTAGACAGTTTTCAACTTTGTGACGTAGAGAAATGTAACCTGTAAGAGTCACAGCATACCAGCTTCTGCCAGAATGTATGTATATAAATAGTAATACAAGTATACAGATATTTTAAGATTTTTATTGTAACCATTTTGGATATTTGAAACCTAGGAAGACACTATTTTTTTATTGAATGGGACCTTTAAATCACATGAGTCTATCAGAGTACCATATTGCTTTTGTGTCAGAGTTCTTATGAGTCACACTGGATGCTTTCTAACGCTTTTGGGTCTGGGTGCCTCTAGATAATCTGTTTTTTCCCTAATAGGAAAAAACGGGGTGTATTTATTATCTTGTTTCAAATGCCAGGGGTTGTATCTGGAAATATAAACTATGGCTGCTGTCTGCAAATCCCAAGATACACAAGGATACATGGTCCCTGACAAATAAACTATAATAATTAATCTAAAAAACAAAGATCATCATCTGCTGACCATCTGCTGACTCTATCCCATTATTTAACCTCTTGCACTCTGATGTACCATGGGCAGGCACGTCTCTGCGTCCTAGAGCGCACTGAAAAAACAAGCTGCATTTCCGTTCTCCCACTACAGACACAGCCGCGAACAGATTAGATATGATTGACCTCTCATTCGACTAATAAGAGCCTTGAATTGGGTTTCTGAAACCTTGAAGAACCAATGACTGAAAACCTAGCAAGAAGGACCCGCCTACCAACGGCTGCGAATGCAGCGAGCCAATTGAAGCACAGAAGTTCGAAAGCTGTTTTGTGTAAGGCTGGGTGAAGAGAGACTGACTGCTGCAGCAGATGAAAAAAGGATCCACAGGAAGAACCGCCACAGACCCAGCAGCACGGAGACCACCCACAAGTGCAACCTGTGTGACAGGGACTGCCATTCGCGCATCGGCCTGTTCAGCCACAGGCGGTGCTGTCCCAGCAGAGTAGACATTTAGAATTCTCTTCCATGGTCATCATAGACCGACGGAGGCCGACGACGAAGGCTGGGTGACACACACGCGTTCGCCAGTCTTTTTTTATTACTACTGTTATTTGTTTTGAAAAATCGTTCGCCAAAACCGCAATCATGGAAGCGCAAAACCACAATAATGGAATTATGTTTTGACCGGGTCGCGTGACCAGAACCACAAGTCCGTAACAAGCGGACCAGCTTCTTGTTCGTCAGACAATGAGGAAGAGAAGTTCGCCAGCTACGCTGCTGTTGTGAGCAGGTAAGTGTTATAAGCTAAATTATTCTTTATCCCTGAAAATTGTAATCAAAAATGACTTTTGACCGATCGGTAAATTACAACTGTGCTTAGTAGACCGCGGCGCACGAAATCCAAAGTCCGTGTGCTGCGGTACACGGTTCGTGCACCGTGTCCAGACCGTGAACGCCCCCCCCCCCCCACGGCTACTCTTCTGTAGCGGGGGTGGGGGGGGCGGGGACCGCGGGGACCGCGGGGACTGTGCGCCACCGCCGCCACATCGCCACATGACTGTTCCGTCATGTCGTCATGTAGCGATGGCCGATGTCCGTCCTCTGTAGCGGGGGGTGGGGGGGGTGGCAGTTGTTATCTTCCACATTACAAATATTTTAGAATAATTTTTAGTGCACTGTAGGTTATTTTTTCTTGTAAAAAAAAAGCCACACATTTTTTAAGTGGCATGCTTCTTTGTGTGTGGGGGCTTGTTTGTTCATTCATTCATGAATGAATGAATGAACCCCCCCCCCCCCCCACACACACACAGTCCTGAGTGTCACCTTTCATTAGAGCCCAAGATGAAGCTTCTATATTGAATCATTCAAAAGTTACAGATGTTTTTCCAAACTGTGTCATTTGGCACAATTTGGCACAGTTCAAAAACGCCTGGGAACAACCTGAGAACAAAGCTGTGTAATATATTCATTTTTTGTGGTATTGTTACAAAATTTTGACCTCAGCTGGATAACACTTGGTTCTACATTTCTGTTGCATTTTTCAGCCCGGATCTGAAGCTGTGTGTTATTTGCAAGCATTTGTATCCAAAAAAACACCCAGGCGAAATTTATTTTCTTCAAGTTCACTATGTGAAGATGACTGTTACTCAGTGGCAGGAGCACTTAGAGAGATTATGACTGTTTTGCCAAAAAATTCAAAGTGTTTTCTTTTAAATGAGACCAACCCCATGAAGATGCTTCAAAGGGTTGAAGCATCTTGTTGGCTGTGATGATTTTCCACACAGCCAACACCGGCCCCTGCTTGTACACATTGGCCTACAACTTCCAGTCATATACAGCCCAAGGAAGATGCGCTGGAACTTCCGCAAAGCCAACTGGAAGAAATTCAGTGAAACTCTGGACCGGAGCGTTGTTACCATCCCACTCCACACCATCACTGTAGATGAAGCATACAACCGCTTCTGCAGCGCAATCTTCAAGGCTGCCCATACTGCAATCCCACGAGGCTACCGACCCCTCTATGTCCCATGTTTGGACGGAGAAAGTGCTGCCCTCCTACAATCCTATCAAACATCAGGGGACCCAGAGATAGCAGACCATCTCATTGAATCGCTAAATACAGCCCGGCGAAAGAAATGCGAGGAGACAGTTGCTGACTGGAGCTTTACCCACTCTAGCAGGAAATGTTGGAGCCTCATCCGTCGCCTAGGAGCTGCACAGAAGCCCCCTAGCCAAAGCCGAGCATCCGTCACACCCAACCAAGTTGCATCCCACCTACTGACTATCGCCAAAGCACCCCAAGACAAAGACACCAGAAGAGCAGTTACAACTGAGCTAAAAAAAACACCAAAAAATGCCTGTAGAGGAAACGAACCCTGAACCCTTCGAGGCTGCTGAACTGGAGAAAGTCCTACAGGGCCTGAAATGTGGAAAGGCAGCAGGATACGATAACATCTTCCCAGAATTCATGAAAAATCTTGGCCCCCGAGCCCTAACCTGGTTGACACAATTCTACACAAGGATCACACAAACAAACTCGATCCCAAAGAAATGGCGGACAGCAAAGGTCATTGCCATCCCAAAACCTGGCAAAGACCACAAACTACCAGCAAGCTACCGCCCAATCTCCCTACTCAGCGTTCCTTACAAAATCATGGAGCGCCTAATACTGCAACGCATTTCCCCAGAAATAGAGGATATTCTAAGTGTGGATCAAGCAGGTTTCCGCAAGGACCGCAGTACAGGAGAACAAGTACTGGCCCTAACCACCTTCATCGAAAATGGCTTCGAGAGCAGACTGAAGACAGGGGCTGTGTTTCTCGATCTTACAGCCGCCTATGATACGGTCTGGCACAAAGGCCTCCTCCTGAAACTTATAAAGGCGATCCCTGCTTGGGCAACAGCAATTATAAAAACCCTGCTGACCAACCGAAGGTTCAGAGTCCACCTCAGTCAGAACACAAGTGCATGGAGAATGCAGAAAAACGGACTCCCACAAGGCTCAGTTCTAGCTCCAACTCTGTTCAACC
Organism: Pholidichthys leucotaenia; assembly: GCA_020510985.1. Lineage (NCBI taxonomy): Eukaryota > Metazoa > Chordata > Actinopteri > Cichliformes > Pholidichthyidae > Pholidichthys > Pholidichthys leucotaenia. The sequence continues at coordinate 382,398,568 of CM035841.1, forward strand.
TCTACATAAACGACCTGCCTACTACAAAATCCCGCAAATTCATCTATGCAGACGACATCTGTTTGGCATTCCAAGCACCAGACTTTGAACCACTGGAACGGGTGCTCACGGAAGATCTTGCCAAACTGGACCAGTTCTGCAAAATCTGGCGCCTAAAACCAAGCCCAGCAAAAACCGTCTCCAGTGTATTCCATCTCCACAATGCAAAAGCTGCCAGAGAACTAAACATCCACCTGAGCGGACTCAAGCTTAAGCATGCCCCAAATCCAACTTATCTTGGAGTGACCCTTGATAGGACCTTATCCTTCAAGGAACATCTAAAGGGGACGGCTGCTAAGGTGAAGGTACGAAACAACCTGCTCTGCAAGCTCGCTGGTGCAAAATGGGGGGCGGCAGTCTCCACCCTGCGCACCTCAGCACTGGCCCTTTCATACTCTGTAGCAGAATATTGTGCCCCTGTCTGGTCCAGGTCATCTTACACACACCATGTAGACACCCAGCTCAACTCAACCATGAGAACTATAACTGGAACAATCCGCTCAACACCACTCCCCTGGCTCTCTGTACTGTCAAACAGCCCCTCCACACATCCGGCGAGCAGCATTAACTCAAAGGATGCTCCAAAAAGTTAAAGATTTTCCTCACTTACCAATCCATGCAGATATCTACACCCCACCCACTGCCCGACTTTCATCCAGACGGCCGATTTGGAAAAACCCTCCCCCAGCTGACTTTACCATCCAGACAGCTTGGCAAGAGGAATGGGAGACCAAGGAGGTCCCAAACAAACAGCTGGTGATAAACCCCAACCAACAGGTCCCGGGCACCAACCTCCCAAGGAGACAGAGGTCTACACTCAATCGCTTCAGGACTGGACATGGCCCCTGCTTGGCCAGCCTTCACAGATGGGGCAGTAGCCCTAGCCCACTGTGCGCATGTGGAGAGGAGCAAACAATGGAACACATCATAGAGGTTTGCCCGCTCCAAAGATTGGAAGGAGGATTACACACCCTCCATACAGCAAACCAGGAGGCAACTGCTTGGCTTAAGGACTTTGCATTCGCTAAATAAATAAATAAAAGGGTTGAAGAACAGCTTTTGATTTACTTTGGGCACGTTATTTTTTGGTGTTTTTAGGGAAATTGACCAGAGTGCAAGGGGTTAAATCCAGACTCAAAACTCATCTGTTTAAACAAGCTTACTCTCTTTGATAATTTACTTTGTCATTCACTGTCCTTAGTTTCTTGTATATGTTAACGAAGCTTCATTATTGCATTTTAATCTGTTTTGAATGTTTTAATATTCTTTTGTAAGGTGATTTTCGGCTGAAAGGTGCCTAGAAATAAAATGTATTATTATTATTATTATTATCATTATTATTATTATAGTGGGAACAGGGATTACGGTACAGGAATTGCTTAAGCACATTACAGTAAAAGTCTGAATAACAGAATTACTACATTGCCATATACACTAGTAATTACATTGTCTGTCCTTCTGTCTGTATTTAGCATGTTGCAGATCTGGTAGATAAAGTTTAAACTTTGCACATTTGTTAAAAAAGCAGAGGCTTTTATACTGACATTCTACCCTGGATTTACAACTTCCTGTCAGTGTCTGGTGATCTGGTTTTGGTTTTCAAAACGGACAAAGGAGGAAGGGCGTGGGTTTGGTTCGTTCTGTCTGAATGATAAAATGAAGTGAGTGAGAGCAGTCAGCCGTATTTCATTAGTTCGTTAAAAAATGAAAGTGGAGAAAACAAATTGTCAAGAACAAAAAAAACGGAACAGATTTGATTGGTTTTTCCATGTTTTAATTGAAAGGAAACAATGAATTTTGGTGGTTTCATCGTTCCAAGCTTTGAAACAAGATAACAAATTTTCTCCGTTTTTTCCTTTTACAGTTTTTTTTTTTGTACTGGTAAAAAAAAACAGATTATCCCAAGGCACCCAGACCCTTTCGGACAACAACGTCAGAGTCTTTTAAAAGAAGAAAATACTCCAAAATGAGGTTGCTTGGGGATGCAGAGCGGCTAAAACAGTGATCTCTCATGCAGGCAACCTGAGTTCACATTCTGTTGTTCCATATTTCTTAAGCTGTGCATCTGTGTTAACTTTCCCTTTCAGTCATTCATTGCTTTAGGCATCAACCACACATGTTTAAGGGTTGCACATTAAAACTACTCACTAAGGTTAGGAAAAGGCGACGGTTCATTACAAACACGTTTTGGCCTACACCCTCTGCCCTGTCACACGACACCTCTACTACAGCAGACAGCTTCACTCTCAGCAGCCACGGAGCTCCCTCCACATCTGTCCTTGGACGCACAAGGGCCCTCTGGAAAACGGAAACATTCTACGCCTCCAGTGTGAAGATGAGCTGGTGACTCACAACATCTGATCCTGCTTTGTTTGACATGCTCTCTCACCAGGAGAACTATACCAACGTTTGCTAAGTGATTTAGATCAAGACCACCTCTTTTTATTGTGTCTCAGTCGGATTGTTTTGGTCCACACCCAAGTAGGACTACTGTGTTCACAAAAGATGAAACAGACCGCACCATGAGAGAAAATGAACTAGAGCTCGATTGAAATAGACTAAAGCCTGTAGGTGAGAAAAAAAACCCTTATTCCCTGAAGATTTTCAAGAACTTCAGCGGTTTAAAAGTGTTTTGGAATAACAGGAAAGGCCATAAAGTGCAACGGCAGCCAGAGCTCACCTGACAGCTCTGATGACAGCCTTGAGAGGAGCTGACAGGTCCTCCACGGTGACATCACAGTGGCAGCCTCTCTCATCAAACGACTCCTCTGTGGTCATTCCTGCATCCACTGAGAGAAAGACAGCATCATTTCATCAATAAATGCAGCTCAGTGGAAAACCGTTTCAAGTCGTAAAACTCATAAATAATCTTCTGCATATCGGAAAAGACAAGAGGCTCCAAGAATGTTTCAGACTGATAATATTTTTGGCTTTTAGCAGTGAAAATTTATCCTACGCTTGGATGCAATCTTCAGGAATGGGCAGCGTTTTGCCGGCTCAGCTATGTAAGGTGAGGGAAAAGGGGTACATTTATCCTTTATTTTTCCAATAATTACAAAATTGGGCCAGACAAATAAAGAGGAAAATGAAAGAGAGCAAGAAAAAATATTTGGAAGAGAGAGGAAGATGCTGAATAATAACGATACAGTGACTATAAAAGGCTGTGAAATCAATTCAGATAATTGATTCAAGGGAGTAGGAGGAGAAGCAGAGCTGCTGTTCAGGCAGTCAGCAATTTCATCTATTTCTGTGAGGTATTAATACATACTGTAAGCACCCTGGTGCAGTGTGGACAGATGCACAATTTCAAATAATGTGCAAAGGGCAAAAAAAAGGTCATAATTGGGTAAATATACAAAATAACTCATGTCCATCAAGGTTAAAAAAACAATAATAAAACAAATGTTCCTCATTAAATATTCTTTATACAACAGTAAGCTCCGGCTGAGCAATCTGATTGGACAACAGGGATTCCAGGAGTTACTATCTTCCACGATAATTGCACTCCAATGTTTCACTGGATATGTATCACTCCGCTTCAAAGGTGTTCTAGTAACCGTTAATTACTAACAGTAATTTACTGTCAAGTCTGCAGACTTGAGAATTACAATACTGTGTTGGACACCTTAATTTCCACAGTGAGGCGCTGTTTGAAAAGAATTATACATCTGTGAGCCAGAAGTCCCACCCTTTTAAAAAAAACAACAACTTTATTCAGTTTACAAAGGCTGCCCTCGCAAAAACATCGTTAAGCCATTTCCCATCTGTTTAAAAAAATAGGCATTGCTGGAGTTGGTTTTATTGTCTCCATTAACAAACCACAATACCTTTGTGGTGACGGACTCTTTGTTTCATCTAAACATGCCAAGAAAAAGTGAGCGAAGCCACATCGCTAGCATGCTAACTAGCCACCAGCATTTGCCACTTTTCGATCCCAGCCCTTCTGCGGTACCGACTCAACAGGTGACCGGTTTGTTTTATAAACATTTATTACTTTTGCACTTGACAATATTTAATTTGTTTACATGCGTGTGAAACGACAATAGACGTCTTCACGCTGATTGAGATGTTTAGCAGCTGTTACTGCAGCTACATTCAGAAGGGACAATTTTTTTCTCAGCTGCACAACATAACTGGTTAAACAAACAAATCATCATATTTTGTCCCGTATTGCTGTCATTTAATAAATTGTGCTTGTGGAACTGTTGTAAAAAAGCAATATTACACTCAAGGTCATGGCAGTATCATGACTATACTAACTACGGGTGTGATACTCCAATGCCCTCTGCATTAGAGTATCACACCCACAGTGACTATATGGGGCTGTCTACACATCCAGGTACTTGCACGTCATAGGGCATATGACGCATCAAACCCACAGTTACTATATTCATTGACACGTATGACCTCGAGTGTAACATTGCTTAATTTGAATGCACAAACTCCAATTCCAGTGAAGATGGGATGTTGTGGAAAGCGTAAATAAAAACAGAATACAATGAATTGCAAATCCTTTTCAACCAATACTCAATTGAATACCATTAATGCTGAAATGTACAAAGAGGTTTTGGAGCACCATGCTACCATCCAAGCAATGTCTTCTTCAGGGACGTCCCTGCTTATTTCACCAAGACAATGCAAAGCCACATTCTACACGTGATACAACAGCGTGGCTTCGTAGTAAAAGAGTGCAGGCACTAGACTGGGCTGCCTGCAGTCCAGACCTGTCTCCCACTGAAAAAGCGTGCTACATTATGAAGTGCAAATTATGACAACGGAGACCCCAGACTGCTGAGCAACTGAAGTTGTACGTCAAGCAAGAATGGTAAAGAATTCCACCAACAAAGCTTCAGCAATTAGTGGCCTCAGTTCCTAAACACTTACTGAGTGGTGTTAAAAGGAAAGATGATGTAACACAGTGGTTAACATACCTTGGCTTGTCTTTGTAGTGTATTCAGCTGAATACAGGTTTAAAGGATTTGCAAATTATTGTATTCTGTTTTTATTTACTTTTTACACAATGTTGCAACTTCACTGGAATTGGGGTTTGTACAAGGACAAGACAAAAGAAGTGAAAAATTAGATAACATTTAGGGAAATCTAATTTTGGGAATCTGAAAAAGTGCTAACAAGAACAGGGAAGGTTATTCAAAATATGCCAGTGGGTCTCCAACATACATTTTCCACACTTTCCACATATCTTACAACCTATTTTACAAGTGCATGATGTCAAAATCAGCATCAGATGGGATATTTATAAGCTTTGGGATACACATATAGCTTCATTTTCTGCTACTGCAGCCCAACAGACACGGACATGTTGTAACCAAGGTGAAAATTAGCATTCGCCACGAGGGAAATGCGGACAAATTTGTTAAGCGGCTGGTGAATCTGATTAACCCAGCCACCGTGGTGGATAAGCAAAGAGTGGGGCCTTCCTTCTGGTAAAGCTCATTCAATCTCAGACCAAACAGTCTTTGAGTTTCCTTCGTTAACAATGTTGTTACACTCCAGGGGTGTGGGTGGCGGGAATGTGTGTTGACACTTGATATTAAAGAAGTCATGAGTAGAGGATAAAGCAGCCTAGCCAGTGATCTGTTAACACAAAAATGTTCAAAGGTGAAAAGAGGGAAAGTGGACCTTTGCAAGAGGACACAACATGAGATCACGAGCAAAAAAGTTAAAGTGAGATTTGGAGAAGAGCCGACAGTGGGGAAGTACATGACTGGGTAGTTTTTGATGTGTGTAGTCATAAAATGTGAGAGCCTGGGTATGTGCACACTCATGAGATTAAAAGTTTCTTAAATGTCTGAGCTTGTTTGACTTTAAAAGACTGTTCATGTTTTGACTAATTAAATTGCATCACACCATGGGTTTAGGTGCTGTAAGGTTATGGTGCATTTGAAGAGTGTCACTAAAGGCAGAGAAAATCAAAAACAGTGGTGGCTGCTGGTGTACCCATCAGCCTGCTACTGACCTCTGACCTTGAGTTCAAAGTCACCCAAATTTCAACTCATCTAAGATTTGTCATAGATACAATTATGGTATCAATATCAAAAGCCTCCCTCATTTCCTTCTCAAGTTATCACAATTACAAGATTTAGGGAAAAACTGAGGTCAAATTCAAAGATGTCCAAGATTTGTCTTCGATATAACTATTGTGTCAATTTGAAAAGCCTACATCATTTCTTTCTCTAGTTATTGCATTTAAGGCCGCTTTACACAGCACGGAGATCATTGGGAGACCAATGAGGGATTAAAAATTGACCTGATCTTTCAATGATCTCCAAAAGCATTAAAAAAGCTGTTTCTGTGTAAATGTTTTGGAGACTAGAATGCTCAAACTTGTCCACATTGGGATAAAAAAGAAAAAATGATTTCAGAGAGAGTTCCACAGCCGAGATGTCCTTGGTATGTAAGAAGACTGGTGAAGGTTTGTGCGAGACTTAACTAGTGTAGGGATGAGCAGCTGCAGAAGATCTGGTTGTACAAACACAAGATGATAATGAGGGAAGAATTCCTGACAGCTCAATATTCCACAAAAAGGTAGGAAACCTTGACATGTTACAACTGACGTCTGCAGTCTTCCTCAGAAGCATCACTGATTGACCAATGTGATGTGTCATTTATCAGCGGTTTTTCTAGGCGTGGCCAACCTGACAGAGCCGCCTGGCTGGCCATGCCTACCCGCCATCAGATGGTGTCTGGAGGATGGAGTCCCAGGTGTGGGAGAGCATGAATGCTCCCTCCTCCTGGTTTGTGGTGTCTTTTTCCCGCTTCCTGATTTCTATGGCCTCTTTGATCCAACGTCTGTGTCTGTTACTCCCTGAGCCACTGATTTTTGCAGTCCCAGTCCAAGATATGATGATTTCTTTTGCAGTCATCTGATATTGGTGATCTGAGTGTCTCTTGCTCTGCCTTTTCTGTTTGAGATCTTGTAAATCTTCCTTGTGTTTCCTTTTCACATTCCTTCCGGGGTTCTTTCTTTCTTTTTTTTTTTTTTGGACTTATTTTGTACCCGTAGGTAGATTTGTTCTGCAGTCCGGTGACAAGCCACCAGCTGCCGGTTGCTGTGTGCGCAAGCGCCCCATATCCCTAACCTGCATGTTTTTGGCATGTGGGAGGAAACCGGAGAAATCCCGGAGTAAACCCACGCAACACGGGGAGAACATGCAAACTCCACACAGATCACTGTTGGCCGGGGGCAGGGATCGAACCCACGATCTCATGATCCCCGCGATCCCCCGGCCAAGGGTAAACTGTGCTGCCGCAGTGCTAACCACTGCGCCACCGTGCAGCCCAAAATATGTTTTATTACAAGAGTTGCATGGTATTTCGTATATTATGTTGCATTTTTGACCAGATCTCATTTGTCCTTGGATGCACGAATAACAGTCTTAATTTTATGTGTGGTCTTACTGCTGTGTCTCTCTTGTGTACAGTGGGGTAAAGTATTTAGTCAGCCACCAACTGTGCACGTTCTCCCAATTAAAAGATGAGAGAGGTCCCCAATTTTCATCATAGGTATACCTCAACTATGAGAGACAAAATGAGAAAAAAAAAATCCAGAAAATCACATTGTCTGATTTTTAAAGAATTTATTTGCAAATTATGGTGGAAAATAAGTATTTGGTCAATAACAAAAGTTCATCTCAGTGCTTTGATATATACCCTTTGTTGGCAATGACAGAGGTCAAACATTTTCTGTAAGTCTTCACAAGGTTTTCACACACTGTTGCTGGTATTTTGGCCCATTCCTCCATGCAGATCTCCTCTAGAGCAGTGATGTTTTGGGGCTGTCACTGGGCAACACGGACTTTCAACTCCCTCCAAAGATTTTCTATGGGGTTGAGATCTGGAGACTGGCTAGGCCACTCCAGGACCTTGAAATGCTTCTTACGAAGCCACTCCTTCGTTGCCCTGGCAGTGTGTTTGGGATCATCGTCATGCTGAAAGACCCAGCCACGTTTCATCTTCAATGCCCTTGCTGATGGAAGGAGGTTTTCACTCAAAATCTCACGATACATGGCCCCATTCATTCTTTCCTTTACACGGATCAGTCGTCCTGGTCCCTTCGCAGAAAAACAGCCCCAAAGCATGATGTTTCCAGCCCCATGCTTCACGGTAGGTATGGTGTTCTTTGGATGCAACTCAGCGTTCTTTCTCCTCCAAACACGACAAGTTGAGTTTTTACCAAAACGTTCTATTTTGGTTTCATCTGACCATATGACATTCTTCCAATCCTCTTCTGGATCATCCAAATGCTCTTTAGCAAACTTCAGACGGGCCTGGACATGTACTGGCTTAAGCAGGGGGACACGTCTGGCACTGCAGGATTTGAGTCCCTGGCGGCGTAGTGTGTTACTGATGGTAGTCTTTGTTACTTTGGTCCCAGCTCTCTGCAGGTCATTCACTAGGTCCCCCGTGTGGTTCTGGGATTTTTGCTCACCATTCTCGTGATTATTTTGACCCCACGGGGTGAGATCTTGCGTGGAGCCCCAGATCGAGGGAGATTATCAGTGGTCTTGTATGTCTTCCATTTTCTAATAATTGCTCCCACAGTTGATTTCTTCACACCAAGCTGCTTACCTATTGCAGATTCAGTCTTCCCAGCCTGGTGCAGGTCTACAATTTTGTTTCTGGTGTCCTTTGACAGCTCTTTGGTTTTGGCCATAGTGGAGTTTGGAGTCTGACTGTTTGAGGTTGTGGACAGGTGTCTTTTATACTGATAACGAGTTCAAACAGGTGCCATTAATACAGGTAACGAGTGGAGGACAGAGGAGCCTCTTAAAGAAGAAGTTACACGTCTGTGAGAGCCAGAAATCTTGCTTGTTTGTAGGTGACCAAATACTTATTTCCCACCATAATTTGCAAATAAATTCTTTAAAAATCAGACAATGTGATTTTCTGGATTTTTTTTTTTCTCATTTTGTCTCTCATAGTTCAGGTATACCTATGATGAAAATTGGAGACCTCTCTCTCATCTTTTAAAGTGGGAGAACGCACAATTGGCGGCTGACTAAATACTTTTTTGCCCCACTGTATGTTCATGATCCTTTGAATTGGTTCTTTTATCCCTCTGATGTATGGTATGGTAAGACTGTCTTTGTTTCTGGTTTCAGCTTTGGGCGTGGGTTTTGTTTTCTTTTTACTGTCTTTGTTGTTGACTTGCTATTTTGATTTGTTTATGCCTATATTGGTTATTAGCAGTCGAAACATGCCAAGGCAAAAACAAACATCTCTTACCTTTTTGTCTGATAAAAAGGAAAGAATGAAAAAATAACTGGAAAAGAAGACAAAATGAACTTACTTGAATTATTACTTGACAAATATCTGCAGCAGGCAGACTTTAGATCCCATCAACCACTGTGGCTGGTAGGAAAAAAGTTGGTTTCCAGTATGCTCCATGGCACACACCAATTTACTTGCTTTCATTAAGTCAGCATTTTGTAAACAACCAGGACTCTTAGCTTTGTTTGCCTTTAACAATTCAAACAAAAGTTAGCTACAAAAGATGTGTTTGTAATGTCTGTTAAGCTGGAGCTTGAGTGAAAGATTAAGCAATAAGCCCGCTGTGCTGCTGTGATTTCAGTCGGATCGCAGGCTCACCATCTGGGACAGCGGAACGACTCTGGCTCTTCAGCCTTAGCGACGGCCTGAACCGTGTCCGATCGTTGAAGCTCCAGCTCTTCTGCACCTTGGCAGGGCTCCCGCTCATCAGCTCCGTGCTGCCCACCACCTCATTGCCAGGGGAACAGCGCTGGCGGTCGCTGATGGATGTCTGCCGGCTCTTCATGCTCTGACCACGAGGACTCGCCATCCGGACACGCTCCTTGAAGCTCAACTTCTGGCTGCAGGGAGGGGAGAAGAAATAAGGAGGAAAGGGGAGACAGAGATTGGTGAGAGAGAAGAGGAAAACAACCAAAGCAGCAAAGGGAAGGATTTGTGGGGGGGAACTGAGTTTGGGGTTCATAGGGGAGACAAAAAAGGGTTGCTGTCAACACCCATTTCCCCTCAGAGAGTGAGAAGAGTTCAGAGTACACACACAGGGCAGACTTCTGTCTTCTCCTTCAGATAAAAATTCATCCATCTGACTGACATGCCCAAAGCACCAGAAAAGTGCCAGACTGCCCACCGAGCCTCGAAAACAAATCCTCATGTGTTGAATCGTGAGGCGCTGCATTTCTCACCTGATCAACTCATGATTTATTTATGTGTGCTGACATGAAGGATGGCGACACTGATACACCATCTTCACATTAAACAGAGAAGTCGTTATTGAGAGAAAACTCCGCACTAAACTCAAAGACAGAATACTTAACATCCCAGTTTTCAGAAATTTGGTATTTAAAATGGATACATCACAATCATTTCCAGCTCCACATCTATAATCTTGGACTCTAATAGGGAGCTTTTTATTATTTCATGTTAAACTTTTTTAAACTAATCAGTCTTAGCTTTCTCTCTCAGTGCTACCCTCCCTTTAAGCTAACATAACTTTGCTCCGATTGGCTGCCCCTCGCAAACACAACAAGCACACACCTGTGGCTGTAAGAACAGCAGACAACACATGATGGTGTCCTCTTTCTTTAACGTCAGATGGAAAAGCAAACTTGAGGATCCAGGCAGAGTTTTTGCCTTACATAGATTTTTTTCTACAGGTACAGTATGCTGAGCTAATTTGAAATGTTGTCCTTTGTTAATATGAATATTATTATTAACTGTATAACAGTAGAAAAGAAAATCAGCATAATAGTCTAAACATGCTTAACACTGTCATTAACCCTTTGATCAGAATGTGAATAACACACAACCTTAGAAGTGAATACAGTTGAAACCAGGAGTTTACATACACTATAAAGACACGTAACATTTTTCTCACTGTCTGACATTAACCAGACTAAACTTTTCCTGTTTTAGGTCAGTTAGGATTTCTAAAATTGTTTCTATTTGCCAAATAATTTTAATATTTGCCACATAATTTTTTTGAGTTTTTTTTTATTACTTTCTTCAAAGTCAGAAGTATACATGCACTAAGATTACTATGCCTTTAAACAATCTGGGAAAGCCCAGATGATGATGTCGTGGCTTTGGAAGCTTCTGATAGGTTAATTGACAACATCTGAGTTAATTGGAGGCACACCTGTGCAAACACTGCTTCCTTGTATGACATCATGAGAAAATCAAAAGAAATCGGCCAAGATATCAGGAAGAGAATTGTGGACCTCCACAAGTCTGGTTCATCCTTGGATACAATTTCCAGATGCCTGATGGTGCCACGTTCATCTGTTCAAACATTATACGCAAGTATAAACACCATGAAATGTCCAGCCATCATAACACTCAGGAAGGAGACAGGCTCTGTGTCCCAGAGATGAATGTATTTTTGTGCAAAATGTGTGTATCAATCCCATAACAAGAGCAAAAGACCTTGTGAAGATGCTGGCTGAAGCTGGTAAAACGGTGTCATGGACTGAAAGGCCTCTCAGTAAGGAAGAAGCCATTACTCCAAAAGCAACATAAAAAAGCCAGATTACAGTTTCCAAATGTACATAGGAACAAAGACTTTACTTTTTGGAGACATGTTCTGTGGTCTGATGAAACTAAAATTGAACTGTTTGGCCATAACGATGTACATTTGAAGGAATAAGGGGGAAGCTTGTAAGTCTGAGAACACCATCCCAACAGTGAAGTACGGGGGTGGCAGCACAGCATCATGTTGTTGTTGTTTTTTTTGCAGGATGGACTGGTGCACTTCACAAAATAGATGTCATCATGAAGAAAGAACATTATGTGGAAATATTGAAGTCACATCTGAAGACATCAGCCAGGAAGTTAAAGCTTGGGCATGAATGGGTCTTCCAAATGAATAATGACCCGAAGCATACCACCACATTAGTTACAAAGTCGTTGAAGGACAACAACGTTAATGTTTTTGGAGTGGCCATCACAAATCCCTGATCCCAATCCCATAGAAAATTTATGGGCAGAGCTGAAAAGACATGTGTGAGCAAGGCGGCCTACAAACCTGACTCAGTTACACCAGTTCCGTCAGGAGGAATGGGCCAAAATACCAGCAAACTGTTGTGAGAAGATTGTGGAAGGACACCCAAAACGTTTGACCAAAGTCATGCAGTTTAAAGGAAATGCTACCAAATACTAAGGAAATGTATGTAAACGTCTGACTTTGAAAAAATAAAAATTTCTCAGAAGAATTACTGATAAATATAAACATAAAAAATATTTAGCAAATTGAAATAATTTCGTAATCCTACCTGACCTAAAACAGGAAACATTTAGTCTGATTTAATGTCAATGAGAAAAAAAAGGTTATGTATGTAAACTTGTGGTTTCAACTGTATTTCTCAAGTATGAGAAAAGTCATTTATGAAACTGGTACTGAGTGTTGAAATTATGAAAGCCTCATTTCCACTGACTGCGGTTGTGTTCATTTGCGGCTGCAATGCGATTTGAGTTGACCTGTGGCTCTCCCCACCAGCTGCGTTTGTGTTTGGAAGCGGTGCAGATCAGAAAAGGTTCACATGACAATCTGTGTACTCTTTGTTATTTCCATATTTTGTCTCTGAAACGGAAACATAACCGTTGTGTGGTTTGGGCCTTGTCAAAATCAGAAAAATCAGAATAAAATCAGAATTGAGCCAAAATGGGATAAAGTTTTGGCTCAGTTTCATTAGTTGTGCTTTCATTTCACTGTTTTAGGTCACAGCAGGAAGTGCATTGAGCATTTTTTCATATTTAGACCTACTTATTATTTTTTTTGTAAAGTATTAGATGTAACTGTTTGCTTTTGTAAATCTGGTTTTATAGAAATTATCACACAAATTGAAAAGCCATGCTTTTTCATAAATTCTGGCTCTTACTTCTGGCTGTGACCAAATCAATAAAATGGAAAAAAAAAATAATGAAATCAGATCCATTATTCCGTTTTGGATCAATTCCGATTTTATTTTGACAAGGCCAAAACCATATAACAGCTATTTCTAGTTGTTTGGTTTTTGATTCAGAAACGAAATACTGAAAGAACGAAGAGGACACAGATTCATGACAAGATCACATGAGAATTATATACAGTAAAATAACACGAGAGCTCCAGACAGACAGAGAAATCAGTCACGATCATATGATAACAACAAGAGTGCTGTTTGTCCATTCACCTGGATTCATGTGCTTTAATAATGCGTAAGCAGCCTTTAAATATTAATTCTGTGAAGTGTTTGTATGTCAAAGTTTTTGTCTCCTCTGACATGGTGGTGGAGTAGACCTCAGAAAATAATGGACAATCCTTAAATAGATTCTTAATGAACAAACAGCAGCATTTTCTTATGTGTTGGATATATAAATAGACTTGTTTCATGTTTTTAGGGAACCACTGCAGTGAGCCGCAAGATACCATATCTGGCGGGGAGTAGAACGCTGACTAGAATGGGAACTACCGTATTTGCTGTGGCCACCGCACATATCACAGTTGTACCGGACTGCAACGGGAGTCAGTGAAAATTAGGGGTAACAGTATAAAAATATCACCACATTTGACAATTTATAGTTGGACAGGAAAATTTTCAACCCCCATTCCAAATTATGTTAATTTAAAAAAAAGTTAAATAGCTTAATGATTTAAATGTTTGCAAACAGCTGAAAGTTTGCAAATTTTGAATGAATACAATTTGTAATGGGGATTGCATAATTTTGAGTACAAGTGCATATTAAAGCATCTTACAGTATTAAATATATCCTGAAAAAAATATCTACAAATTTTATAAATATTTACCAATTTGCATATATATGTAAATATCTAAAATACATATAAAGTGAAGACACAGAAGTCAGAAACTGAATTTTCAAAATTGATGAGTGGGTGATATGAAACATGTTTATGCATGTAGCACCTCATTTTAAATATCAAAAAATTATTACAGTAGATATAAAAAGTTTATACACCCCTGTTCAAATGCCAGGTTTTTGGGATGTAAAAAAATGAGGCCAAGATAAATCATTTCAAAACTTTTTCCACCATTAATGTGACCTATAACCTGTACAACCCAACTGAAAAAACAAACTGAAATCTTTTAAGGGGAAAAACTAAAATCTTACAATAACCTGGTTACATAAATATGCACACCCTTAAACTAATATTTTGTTGCTGTACCTCTGGCGTTCATTACTGCACTCAGTCTTTTTGGGTAGGAGTCTATCAGCGTGGCACATCTTGATGTGGCAATATTTGCCCACTCTTCTCTGCAAAAACGCTCCAAATCTGTCAGATTGTGAGGGCATCTCCTGTGCACAGCCCTCTTCAGATCACCCCACAGACGTTCGATCGGATTCAGGTCTGGACTCTGGCTGGACCATTCCAAAACCTTAATCTTCTTCTGGTGAAGCCATTCTTTTGTTAATTTGGATGTGTGCTTTGGGTCATTGTCGTGCTGAAAGGTGACGTTCCTCTTCATCTTTAGCTTTCTAGCAGAGGCCTGAAGGCTTTGTGCCAACACTGACTGGTATTTGGAACTGTTCATAATTCCCTCCACCTTGACTAAGGCCCCAGTTCTAGCTGAAGAAAAACAGCCCCAAAACATGATGCTGCCACCACCGTGTGTGATGATCAGGCGAGCGTGCTCCGCCTCCCCTTCTGTTTCTGTCTTCTCGGCTCCGGAATATCAACTACACCTACGTGATTACACACCTGCTGCGTCCTAATTACCCAGCATATTTAAGAGCCAGCGTGTGGAGAACTCATCGCTGGATCGTTAGGTTTGCTGTCACCTTTGCGGTGTGTACTCCGGGGCTGATCACGCTCGCCTGATCAAGAAGACGCCGGACGTCCACCCAGGTCACTGTCTTCCCCCTGTTCCCCTGGTCCACGCAGGAGTTCCCTGCTGGACTCCTCTGCTCATTCAGTAAGAGTAAGAGTGTTTTCCTAATATTATTCTCCTCTTTGGGAGAATCTGTCCCTAATTACCTCTTTCTGCTCTTCTCCCATAGGCTATGTGCGCTCCAGCAGGCACCGGTTTTTGTGTCTATTTAAGTGTGTGGTTTTGTGTTGTGATTTTCCTCAGTTGTGCACTTTTATTTTGAATTGTGTGTTAGTTTTATTTTTCCAATAAACTGGTGCATTTTTACATCTGAGTCTGAGTGTTCATTCTGGCAGCTCTGCGTTTGAGCCTCTCTTGCCCTGAATCATGACAGAATGATCCAGCAAGGATCGAGGCTCAGCGAGCGCTCAGCCAGGCAAACAGTCAGCACTCTCGCGCTTGGATGCCACGGAGTGCCAGGTCGTGTTTCTTTCCAAGCAGCTACAAACTATCACCCAGCAACTGTAACCGAGCACTTGTGTCGGCTTCCTGGTGCGACACCTCCTCTTGCACCTGCTGCCCTGGCAGCTACTGCCATCTGCAGGAACATTTCCATCCCTACGCCTGCCTGCCCCCTATGGGGGGGGGGGGAGGGTGAGGGGATGCAAAGGGCTCCTGCTTCACTGCTGGTTATATTTCCAGCAGGTGGAGGGGGAATATACGGAGGATTCGGCTAAGATTCACTTCATGACCCTGTTACTGCGGGACCAGGTGCTCAAGTGGGCACAGTCCATCTTGAGCAGTTCGGATGGGCCCCTTTATTCATTTGAGCAATCTGTGCGTGAGTTCGCCGAGGCTTTCAACCATTCAGAGAGTGAGGGGAACATAATCAGCCAGCTGAAGGGACTTTGGCAGGGGGACCGGTCAATAGCCGATTTCTCTGTCGAGTTCCAGGTCACTGCGGCGGACTCTGGATGGAATGATGTTGCTCTTTGCAGCGCGTTTCTCTGGGGTCTGAATTCGCATCTCCGCGACGAGCTGGCTATCTGTGCGTTCCCCTCCTCTTTGGATGAGCTTATCGCGCAGGCGGTGGCCCTGGATAACCGGTTTAGGGAGCGCGTGAGGGAGCAGAAAGCCACTGCTCCACGGCCAGCTCCCCCTCCCTCTGGCGCAGCTCCAGTGGCTCCCTCAGGGCCGATGGCCCTTGGTAGGTTCCATCTGTCTCTGGAGGAGTGCCAGCGTAGAGAGAGGGCGGGGGTGTGTATGTATTGTGGGGTCACAGGCCACGCAGTTTCGAAATGCCCCGTGAGACCAAAAGATCCGGCCCTTCAGTAACCGTGGGGGGTCTGGCAGGAGGGTCTACGCATAATCCTCCCAACCATTTTGAACTCCCGGCCCTCATCCAGTTAACAGGGGCTGAGTTCAAAACTTTCGCCCTGGTGGATTCTGAAGGAAAGCAAAATTTTATTCAACAGGCCATGGTCCAGAAATTCCAGATACCCACCAGGAATGTCCCGACACTCCTAAGTGTCTCGGTGGTCTCAGGCAGCAGCATCGCAGCAATTACCGAACAGACTGAGCCCATTTCCGTCATTCTGTCCTGTAATCATCGCAAGACTATTCAGTTTTATGTTCTGTCTCATTCGACCACCACCATGATTCTGAGGTATCCGTGGCTCCACTCTCACAACCCAATTATAAACTGGAGTCAGGGCTCTATTTTGTCCTGGAGCCCTTTTTGCCTCTCATCATGTCTCTGATCGGCCGCATGCTCTCCCTCTCTCCCCATCTCCTCCCCTCCGGCTGAGCCAGTGGATCTCAGCTCCGTGCCCAAGGTCTATCATGACTTAGGGGAGGTCTTTAGCAAGTCCAGGGCCCTATCGTTACCACCTCATCAGGCCTACGACTGCGGTATCGACCTCTTTCCAGGCGCACGGCTGCTATCCAGCCGGCTCTACAGTTTATCTGGGCTGGAGAGAGAGGCGATGGAGACCTACATTAAGACTCCCTCAGCACCGGCATTATTCATCCGTCCCCCTTGCTGCTGGGTTCTTTTTTTTTTTTTTTATTTAAGTTTTTGTAAAGGGTATACAGGTCGTTACAGCAATGCATTGTTTACATTTTCATCACATGTTCCCTTATTTTCTGATATCTGACAACATTGGAAGATTAATTCTTACAACACCCCTTTTTTTTTTTTTAAAGTGAAAGAAAAAGTGAAATTAAAGAGAAAAAAAACCAAAAAACAAATAAAAACAAACAAACAAACCAGTAAAAAACAAACAAAAAGAAAAAGTAAGTAAATAAAGATAAAAGAGCATCTGAGTAGCGTTGGAACAAAGAGCGGAACCATTATTGAAATGGTATTTGTCAAAGATTAGATCTAATGGAAGACACATATGCGGTCCAGGGTTGCCAAAAGTTCATGAACTCATCCATGTCCTGTCTCAGTGCGAATGTCAACTTTTCCATCGAGTAAATGTCTTGGATCACGTTAGTCCAATCTTCAGGTGTAGGACAGTCCTTCAACATCCATTTTTTAGTTAGAGCTTTTTTGCTTGCCAATATTAAAACATTGAATAAGTATTTTTCTCCTCGTCTTTCCAGTGAGTCCGGTAGTAAACCCAAATACAAAGTTACAAAAGAAAAGGGAACTGTAATTTTGAATATTTTCCCCAATATTGTCTGTACCTTGGTCCAATATTGGTGGATAACTGGGCATGACCAAAACACATGAAAATGATTTGCAGTCTTTTCACCACACGAGCGCCAACAGTTCAATCCCTTATGGGTAAATTTGTTTTGTGCAGGTGTTCTGAAAAATCTTGCCAAGTTTTTCCATCCAAATTCTCTCCACTGCAGGGATGAGGTACTTTTCCATTGCTGTTTATTTAGCTTTTCCCATATTTCCAGTTGTAAAGTGAAATTCCCCTCTTTTTCCCATCTCTCTTTTATATAAGATGTGTTGTCTCCTTTTAAGTCTTGAAGACCTTGGTATATTTTAGAAATGTATCTGATCCCTGGGATCCCTTTATATGCCATTAAGAAGACCTTCAGAACACCTGACTGGGCCCTTTCCAAAACCTCCTTTTTAAGTATATTGTTTATGTGGTGTCTAAGCTGGAAGAACCTGTAAAGGTCTTGATTTATTAGGCCTTGTTTTTTCAAATCTTCAAAACTTCTTAAGATTTGCCCTTTAAAAAAATCGTAATATTTTATCAGCCCTTTCTCCTTCCACTTTTTAAATCTGGTGTCTGTTTTATTAGGAGTAAAGTCCTGATCATAGGCAATCCATTGCAGAAGTCGATAGGGCTCTTTAGTTTGATTCTCTCTGACTATCTTAAACCAAATTTTTAGCGGGGTCTCTATCCACGGGTTAGTGTTATTCAAAAGCTTAGGTAAGGCATTGTTCCCTATTATCGCCTGTAGGGGGATGTCACTTGTTATTTGGCATTCGATCTCCTTCCATTGTGCAGTGTAGACTGGGTTACATATCTCTACTAAAGTTTTAATTTGTGCGGCTTTAAAGTAGTCCCTGATATTTGGCAGCGCGAGCCCACCTTTGTCTTTGTTTAGCTGTAGGGTTCTATATCTGATTCTAGGTCTCTTGCCCTGCCATATGAATCTTGAGATCCTTCTGTCCAGCTCCTGCCATGTTTTTTTGGGAGGTTCTACCGGTATTGTTTGGAAAAGGTATAGAAGACGTGGAAGTATATTCATTTTGACTGCTTCAATTCTTTGTGCAGTACCCAAGAATGGTATCATATTCCATCTTGCTAGGTCAGATTTTATTTTTGTCACCAGTGGATCATAGTTTAGTGATATAATTTTGTTGAGTTGTTTCGGGATATTGACCCCCAGATATTTCATAGATTCCGACTCCCAGTTAGTTTTGAGTTTGCTTAGTGAATAATGATTTGGGTCATAGTTGAATGTTAAAACTTGGGTTTTATGCATGTTTAATTTGTACCCTGAAAAATCTCCATACTCTGAAAAAACTGAGGTTAGTTCTGGTAAAGAAGTGTTCGGCTGCCCTAGGTATATTAAAATGTCATCAGCAAAGAGTGCTATTTTATGTTCCTTCTGACCAAGTGTAATACCTTGAATTTTTTGGTTTTGTCTTATCCATTGGCTCAGAGGTTCTATGAAGATTGCAAAGAGCAGTGGAGACAGGGGGCAGCCCTGACGACATCCTCTTTCCAGTTCAAAAGAAGATGATAAAATACCGTTAATCCTTATTTTAGCTGTTGGTTTTTTATATAATGCCTGTATAGTTCTAATGAAGTTGTTATGAAAATTGAAACTGGATAAGATTCTATATAGAAAAGACCAGTCAACCGAATCGAATGCTTTTTCAGCATCTAATCCCAATATGACTGCATTTAAGTTATATTTTTTTATATGATGAATTATGTGTAAAGTGCGTCGAATGTTGTCTTGTGTCTGTCTTTGTCTTATAAAACCTGTTTGGTCTAAATGAATTAGGTCTGTCAGTATATTTTCTAACCTTTTGGCAAGGATAATGGTAAAAAGCTTATAGTCCTGATTTAGTACACTGATTGGTCTGTAGTTGGAGCACTCTAGTTTATCCTTTTCAGGTTTAGGTATAACTGCAATGACCCCTTCTCTCCAGGAGGGGGGGATTTCCCCTGTGTGGAGGACATAATTAAATGTTTTCAGGAGGAGAGGAGATAGTTGCTGTTTAAAGGTTTTGTACCACTCTGCTGTATAGCCATCAGCTCCTGGGGATTTGTTAGCTTTAAGTTTCATAATTGCTTTTTCCAATTCTTTAGGATGTATTTCTGACAGTAGTGTTTTATTTTGTGACTCCGTAAGTTGGGGAAGGTTTAATGTGTTTAGGAATGCCTCGGATGCGTTTTTATGTTTTTTGTGGGAGTATAAGTTCTTATAGTAATTCTCGAAGTTTTTAAGAATATCCTGAATTCTGAATTTTATTTCCTTTGATACTGGGTCTCTGATTTTGTAGATTGCTCTTTCTGTTTGATGTTTCCTCAATTTATAGGCTAGCAATTTTGCCGATTTACTGCCTGCTTCATAGTATTTTTGTTTCAGAAATGTAAGTTTCTTCTGGATTTCTATTGTGTAGATCTCATTTATTTGGTTTTTAATTTCCTTAATCTTGAGCGAGTCAGTAGAATGAGTGTTGCCTTTGTGTTCTTTTTCTAGGTTCCTAAGTTCTGACTCTAATGTGGATAGTTTTTCTTGTCTTAGTTTCTTTTGGGTTGCCAGTTTTGCAATAATCTTTCCTCTTATTACAGCTTTGCATGCATCCCACAGTATTAAAGGGGATACTTCTCCATTATCGTTATCTTCCAAATATCTGAGAATATCTGATTCCAATTCATCTTTCAATGGTCCTTTCAGGACATTTGAATTTAACCTCCAAGAAAATGTATTATTTGTGTATTTTTGGATATTTAAGTCCATGTAGATCGGACTGTGGTCGGAGAGATCCATCAGTCCTATTTTACATGTTTTTACTCTTCCAATGTCTCTATTAAACATAAAAAAATAGTCAATCCTTGAGTAAGATGAATGTGGAGTTGAGTAAAATGTATAGTCTTTTACACTGGGGTTGAGTTCCCTCCACACGTCACAGATTCCCAATTCTTTTAGTAGCATCCGAGTCTTCCTGTTTTGGGTGTTATTTTGATGTGGGGAATTACCAGAAGCATCCCAGTATGGATTCAGTCTAAGATTGAAGTCCCCACCACATATCACTAAACCTTGAGCTTTAGTTATCATTAGGTCGAATACATTTTTATAAAATTTCCAGTTAGCCCCTGGGGGAGCATACACATTCAGCAGGGTGATATCTTCTCCCTCTAGCCGCCCAGTTACCAAACTGTATCTCCCTTCTTTATCTTTGTGTTCTGATTTTTTTTCAAATGTAATTTTGGTTGATATCAATGTCGCTACTCCCCTCCTCCTCCCTGATTTATATGAAGATGAAGAGATCATTTTAAACCCTTGTCTACTGAGTTTATTGTGTTCCACATCTGTTAGGTGGGTTTCTTGTAAAAATATTATTCCTGCTTTGTCTTTTTTCATTTTGCCTAGAATCTTGGATCTTTTAACTGGATTCAGGATTCCTTTTACATTATATGAAATTATTTTGGTTACACCCTGTTTCTCCATTGTGTTGTTTTGTTTAGTATAACTGTGTGGTGGCCCTCTTTTGTGCTACTCAGAAACTGAAAGAACATTAAAAACAAGAAAAACATTAAGAACATAGTGTAAAAAAACTTTAAAACAAAAAGCTGTCATAAGAACTTCCTGAGCTGAGGTCTTTTTAAAGACCCTGTAAGAGCCTTGATGGAGAGAAGGCTCTGAGGGAAATTCCTCAAACTCTGTTATGTGTTGAGGGCCCTCTCTTACCACTGAAAGTAGTCCCATGCTTTTAACGTGAGTTTCAGAACCCAATCCAAACTTGTAATGATTTTTTTTTTTCCCTTTTATGCCTAAACCCTGTGAAATTGTGTGCACCCTCCCACCCCCATCACATCAAACATTCACGCAAAAACAGTATTTGTTAGTATGAGGAGAACATGTGGATTATTGTCACATTTCTATTTTAACAAGTTTTTTTTTTTTTTTTTATTACAAAGACTTATTTGTTTCAAATAATATGATTGTTCCATGAAATGTTTTACCACATGCTGAATATGCCTCTCCTTTAAAGTTTGTTACCTTGTATGAGGGGGGTTGGATGTGCAGATTGATTCAAGAGAAAAAAAAAAAAAAAAAAAAAGGTCGCTATTCCAACCTGAAAACGGATAGTTTATCCGCGACGCTCTGGTGCTGGGTTTCCCGCTGCTGGTCCGTGGATTTTGAGGGTCTTTGTGTTGTCCATGTTTGCGCTTTGATCTTCTCACTCGGGTCTGCTGCGGGTTTAAATACCGTTACCGGGAGCCCTCTTTTCGCCATGTCAGCTGTTGCTTCTTCCGCCGAATTATAGAGACACGTTTCATCGCCGTAGAAGACCCTTAACTTCGCAGGAAATGGAGTCTGAAAGCGCAATTTCTTCTCTCTTAACACCTTTTTCGCGTCATTGTATTCCCTGCGCTTTTTAAGGACCTCCGGGGCGTAATCGTGTTCCACGTAGACTTTTCTCTCCTGGTGCATAAATCCTTTTTTCTGCCAGGCCAGTCTTACAACCTCTTGTTTTATTTTGAAATTGGAAAATCTTACCAACACCGAACGTGGGGGCGCTTCCGCCGCCGGCCTAGCGGCTAATGAACGATGTGCCTTTTCTATCTTCAAGTCGGTGGTTTGTGGAATATCCAATTTCTCTCTTAGTAAGGATTCCACGCATTCTGCCATTGAGTTAAAACCATTTTCGGTTCCTTCTATCAGACCATGAATTCTTATGTTGTCTCTTCTTTGTTTTCCTTCTTGGTCGGTTAGCTTAGCCTCTATAGCTGCTTGTCTTTTGCGTAGGTCTAGCACAGAATCTTCGAGCACTTTTATTCGATCCTCTGTTTCCAAGATTCGGTTCTCGGCCTGGTCCACTCTGCTGTTTGTCCTTTTCAATTCTTCTCTGAATTCCCGAAATTCGGCCGTAACTTCTCGGCGAAATCGTCGTAGCTCCTCAAATAGTGATTTCAGGCTAACCCTTTTGTTAGCTATCACCAGTTCCTCGTCTTCTGAACGGAGATCTTCCAGTTCAGATTCTCCGGCCGATACGTGTCCTGGCCTGGAGAATTTCAGTTTCTTCTGTTTTCCTTTAGACATGATGATTTTGTCTTTTGATTTTCACTCCTCCAAAAATCCGTTAAGTTTGATTTTCAAGGTGTTATCCTGGATTGGGTCTGAGAGCTTCAGTGTTAAGCTGCAGTCGCCATGGCGTCCAGACCGGAAGTCCGGGTTCTTTTTTGTAGGGAAAAAAGACAGGACACTGCGGCCGTGCATTGATTACCGTGAGCTTAACGTGATTACCTGTAAGGATAAATATCCGCTGCCCCTCATCAACTCAGTGTTTGAGCTGCTCCAACTGGCACATTACTTCACCAAGCTCAACCTCCGTAATGCGTATCACTTGGTCCGCATTTGTGAGGGAGACGAGTGGAAGATGGCATTTAAAACACCGCTGGGCCATTTTGAGTATTTGGTCATGCCATTCGGGCCGACCAACGCCCCTGCCATCTTCCAACAGTTAATTAATGATGTCTTACGGGACATGGTGAACTAGTTTGTTTTTGTGTATCTGGACGATATTTTGATTTTTTCCCGCATGCTGGAGGAGCACATAGTCCACATTCAGTCCGTCCTGCAGCAGCTGCTGGAGAATCAGCTTTTCGTCGAAAGCGGAGAAGTGCAAATTTTCCACTCGCTCAACTTCGTTCCTGGGGTTCATCATCGCCGAGGGCACAGTAAAAGCCAATCCGATGAAAATCAAGGAGGTAGTAGACTGGCCTACCCCCCAGTCCAGGAAGGACCTCCAGTACTTCTTGAACTTTGCTTACTTCTACCACCAATTTATCCGTGATTATAGTAAAGTGGCACAACCGTTTACACAGCTGACGTCAACCAAAAGCCCGTTCAAGTGGTCCAAGGCTGCTGAACAAGCTTTTGTGACTCGAAAGGCCTGTTCACCAACGCGCGCATCCTGGCACATGTGGATCCTTTGGCACAGTTCGTGGTCGAGTTGGATGCTTCCGATTCCGGGGTGGGTGCTGTCCTCTCCCAGTGTTCCGCCTCTGATCAGAAGCTCCACCCGTGCACATATTTCTCCCAGTGGCTAATGCCAGCTGAGAGGAATTACGATGTTGGGGACCGCAAACTGTTGGCCATTAAGCTGGCGTTGGAGGAGTGGAGACATTGGCTGGAGGGAGCTAGCCAACCGGTCATTGTCTGGACCAATCATAAAAAATTAGAATATCTTCGATCAGCCAGACGGTTGAATTCACGGCAGGCTTGGTGGGCCCTGTTCTTTAAAAGGCTCAATCTGTCCATCTCGTACTGACCAAGGTCCCACAATGCCAAAGCTGACGCTCTCTCACGCCAGTTTTCTCCTGACTCCTCCTCCTCCACCTCTTCCTCCGTAGCTGCTGCGTCTCCCCTAGAGACGATTCTCCCCTCCTCCTGCTTTCTCAGGACACTCTCGTGGGAGATTGAGCAGAGGGTTCGGCAGGATCAATCATCAGAACCCATCCTGTAGGGAGGACCGCCTGACCGGCTGTATGTCCCCTCAACGTTACGTGGCAAAGTGATCAAGTGGGGGCATACTAGCTTCTTCGCCCGACATCTCCCACACAATCAAGCTGCTCAGGAGAGCGTTTTAGTGGCCCACACTCGGACGGGATGTGTGGGAGTTCATCAAGGCCTGTCACACCTGCACCGCTAATAAGTCGGACTCTTCCCCTCCATTTGGCCTCCTCCATCCCTTCCCGGTGCCGAGTTGTCTGTGGTCACACATTACATTGGACTTTGTGACGGGCCTCCCTCCATCCCAAGGCAACACTGTGATCCTCACCATCATTGACCGGTTCTCCAAGGCCATCCACCTAGTCTCTCTCTGCAAATTATCATCTGCCACGGAGACAGATGATCTGGTGATGCAGCACATTATTCGGCTGCATGGGATACCCACGGACATTGTCTCGGACCGGGGTCCACAATTCACATCCCAGGTGTGGAAGGCGTTCTCCCGCCTTTTGGGTGCTACAGCCAGCCTGACGTCCGGATACTATCCACAAAGCAACGGTCAGGCCGAGTGTTCCAATCAGTCCTTGGAGGCCACCCTATGGTGCGTAGCATCTCGCAACCCATTTACCTGGAGCTCCCACCTGACCTGGGTGGAATATTCTCACAACTCGGCTGTCTCCTCATCTATTGGGCTTACACTGTTCGAGGCCTCAGTGGGCTGCACATCACCTTTGCTGCCCATGGTGGAGAGGGGCCTCGCTGTCCCATCCGTGGAAGCCCATGCACGCTGGTGCCGCCGTCTGTGGAGGGCCACAAGAGCTGCCCTCCTCCACTCTGCAGAGTGCAATCAACAATATGCTAACCGCAGACACACTCCGGCGCTGAAGTACCCGGTGGGACAGAAGGTCTGGCTGTCCAGCGAACAGATCCCACTCAAGACGGAGTCTTGGAAGCTCTCACCCCACTATCTGAGCCTGTTCACCATCAAGCAGCTCATCAACGATGTCACTGTTTGGTTGGACCTGCCATCTTCAATGCGGATCCACCTGACGTTCCACGTCTCCCGTGTTAAGCCCCTCTCCACCAGCCCTCTCTGCCCTCCTCCGGATCCCCCACCTCCCCCCCAGGTCATCGACAGCCAGACCACGTATACGGTGTAGAAGATCCTGGATGTCTGTCGATGGGGTCGTGAGTGCCAGTACCTGGTCGACTGGAAAGGGTACGGTCCGGAGGAGAGGTCCTGGATTCGGGGGTCCTACATCCTGCACAAGCGGATGGTGGTCTATTGAGCCCATCCGCGCAAGCCCAGTGGGATGCCAGGAAGCACCCCTTTTGGGGGGGGCACTGTGATGATCAGGTGAGTGTGCTCCGCCTCCCCTTCTGTTTCTGTCTTCTCGGCTCCAGAGTATCAACTACACTTGCAGATTACACACCTGCTGCATCCTAATTACCCAGCATATTTAAGAGCCAGCGTGTGGAGAATTCATCGCTGGATCGTTAGGTTTGCTGCCACTTTTGCAGTGTATTCTCCGGGGCTGATCACACTTGCCTGATCAAAAAGATGCCGAACGTTCACCCAGGTCACCGTCTTCCCCCTGTTCCCCTGGTCCACACAGGAGTTCCCTGCCGGGCTCCTCTGCTCATTCGGTAAGAGTGCTTCCCTAATATTATTCTCCTCTTTGGGAGAATCTGTCTCTAATTACCTCTTTCTGCTCTTCTCCTGTCGGCTGCGTGCGCTCCAGTGGGCACCGGTTTTTGTGTCTATTTAAGTGTGTGGTTTTGTGATGCGAATTTCCTCAGTTGTGCACTTTTATTTAGAGTTGTGTGTTAGTTTTATTTTTCCAATAAACTGGTGCATTTTTACATCTTAATCTAAGTGCTCGTTCTGGCAGCTCTGCGTTTGAGCCTCTCTTGCCCTGAATCATGACACCATGCTCCACTGTAGGTATGGTGTTCTTTTGGTGATGAGCAGTGTTGTGTTTGCACCAAATATACCTTTTGGAATTATGGCCAAAAAGTTCAACCTTGGTTTCATTGGACCATAACACATTTTCGCACATGCATTTGGGAGATTTCAAATGTGTTTTTGCAAAATGGAGCCAGGCTTGGATGTTTTTCTTCATAAGATAAGGCTTCTGTCTTGCCACCCTAGATGGGAGATTGTTGTCACATGTACTAAACAGCCAGTACTGGCCAGAAATTACTACAGCTCCTTCAAGGTTGCTGGTGGCCTCTTGACAGCCTCCCTGGCAAGTTTTCTTCTGATTTTTTCATCAATTTTGGAGGGATGTCCAGTTCTTGGTAATGTCACTGTTGTGCCAAATTTGATGATGACTGTCTTCACTGTATTCCATTGTATATTTAATGCCTTGGAAATTCTTTTGGACCCTTCTCCTGACTGATATCTTTGAACAATGAGATCCCTCTGATGCTTTGGAAGCTCTCTGTGGATCGTGGCTTGTGCTGTAAGATGTAACTACAAAAATGTCAGGACAAGCCTACTAGAACAGCTGAACTTTATTTGGGGTTAATCAGAGACACTTTAAATGATGGCAGGTGCGTGCTGACTCACATTTAGCATGAGTTTGAAAGTGATTGGTTAATTCTGAACACAGCCACATCCCCAGTTATAACAGGGTGTGCATATTTATGCAAACATGTTATTGTAAGTTTTTTACCCCCCCTCCCACACAAAAAAAGATTTCAGTTTGTTTTTCAATTGGGTTGTACAAGTTATAGTTCACGTTAATGGTGGATTAAGTTTTGAAATGATCTATCTTGGTCTCATTTTTTTACATCATAAAAACCTAGCATTTGAACAGGGGTGTGTAGACTTTTTATATCCACTATATACATGTGTTAATAACATGAATTTAAATATCCAATCATTACAAACATGTACATCCTTTAAATGTCTCAAAAAAAAAACAAAAACCCACACACAATTGAAGAGTTCCTTTGCAAAAACAGGTAAGGCCAGTTGTGTTCAAAATGAGAAAAAACACTTTTTCATCTGTTGGTTTATATGTGTTAGTATTTCCAGTTCAACTTCTAAGACATGGTCATTTGAAATATGAGTATCTCAGACATAGTGAATCCAAAAATTGAACTTCACCTCATTGTTATTTTTTGGCAATTTATGACAGCAAAAACAGATAAGTCCACAACACATACTTTTGCAAAAACAGACATGTCCCGAAAACCATGCTAGTTTGTCTGGTGAACACATCACTGGTTCATCTGCGTCATCAAAATTATCCATATTTGACATAAAATGCAACAAAATTGTAAAATAAAACTTGCAGTGAAATCATGCAAAGTGAGCAGACCCAAGTAGGGGTCTCTGCAGAATGCTGTCACAGCAGATAGACACATGATTGGCTGGTCTCAGCATCTGGACATGTGACTGGCTGATCCTCGCTGCACCATTGAGTCATGTCATCCAAATACCAAGCACTGATTTGCGGTGTGGAGTTATCTGCTTTTGTAAAAACAGGGTCCCAGCGTTTATCGTCTTTTGAAAAAAACCATGAACTTCGTAGTGTATATAACAGCGGATATAGCAGATTTTTAGAAAAAACAATTTGACCTTCTATAAGTAGGTAATATGAACAGTTGTTTGTTGTACAGAGGGAAATTTTCTTGGAAGTGGCGTTTAGAGGTTTTTGCCAACGAACTCTTCATTTAATTATCTAATCGTTAGTCTTTGCCTTCCTTTATTTTAAAATCTATCATCAGCTGTCCATTGGGGTCAGTGATGACTGTCAGGTTTGAGGCAATTTTTAGTGTAGGCAGGCTTTCATGTGGGCTACAAGGCCCACTCTTGACCTGCAGCAGCACTGGCATTTGTTGCAGGTAAAATCCTTTGAAGAGGTGGAGAAGTGATGCTTTCGTGTGTTTTCTCATGCTCTTTCTGTCTTTTCTCCTCGATTGCTGCAGTGGCTTGTTTGAGTTTATATTTCCATGCAGTGCACTGAATTACTTCTTCTTCCCATGTCAGGTGTAATGCTAGCATTTGTCAAGTGCCTTTTTAGTACGTCCTTCAATCACAGTTTTTGCCCACCTTGACTTCTCTTCCCCTACATCAGCTTGGAATAAAATACTGCCTTTGGTAGTCGAGTGTCATCCATTCGACGAATGTGGCCAGCCAAGCACAGTTGTAATGTAGTGATGAGGGCCTCAATACTAACAGAGTTAGCACAACGTAGAACCTTCACATCAGGGATGCAGCCTTGCCATCTGATATGCAGGATGGAATGTAGATGACAAAGTTGTACTCTGGTCAGGGCTTTGATGTGTCTGCGGTATAGGGTCAAGCACTCATAGAGGAGAAAAAGAGGAGAAAGGGAAGGACAGCAGCCTTATAGACTTTCACTTTCGTGCTGTAACCAACATCATGGCAACTACATAGGCACTTCTCAAGGAAACTAAAGGCTTTTGTAGCTGAATATATTCTACGTTCAACCTCGAGGTCAGCAGAGTTAGTACTGGTTGCTGTACTGCCAAGACTGGTGAAGGCCTTGATTGTTTTCAGGGGTTCTCCGTGTACTGGCACCGATTGAGATTCACTAGTCCTGCTGAAGAACTCTATGGGGCATTGATAGAGCAGTCTGTCTTCGATATGTTAATTTTTAGACCAAACAAGTCTGCTGCACAGGTAAACTGATCCACTATGTATTGCATATTCTCAAGGATGTTTGCAGCAAGTGCCAAGTCATCAGCGTAAAGGAGCTCCCTGATGCATAAATCCTTGGTTTTGGTAGTAGCACAAAGATGGGAAAGGTTGAAAAGCTTGCCACATGTTTTTGTACGGATATAAACCCCTTTGTGTAAACTGATGTTCACGGTGTCCAAGACAGCTGTAAGGAAGAGCGAGAATTGCGTAGGGGCAAGCACGCACCTCTGCTTTAGACCATGAGCGACTTCAAAGGCTTTACTGGGATCTCCATGTACTTGGACTTGTCCCTTTCATCCCTGTATGGAACTGCTTAATGACGTTCACAAGCTTCTCAGGGCAACCACAGAACTCAAATACTTTCCAGAGGATTTCCCTGTCCACACTGTCAAATGCCTTTGAGAAGTCTAAGAATAATATAAACAGGGGATGATGTTGCTCCACTGCTTCTTCTTGCAGCTGTCAAAGCGTGAAGATCATGTCAGAGATTGATCTCCCAGTCCTGAGGCCACACTGACTCTCTGGAAGCACTTGTTCAGATGTGATTTTAAGCCGGTTGAGAATAATCTTTGCAAGGACTTTCCCAACAATGGCCAAAAGTGAAATGCCCCGATGGTTTCCACAGTCTGCCTGGTCACCTTTCCTCTTGTAAATGTTAACAATCAGAGCATCCTTGAAATCTTGAGGTAATCATTCAGAAGTGAGACACATGTTTAAAAGTTTCAGCAATTCCTTGCAAAATGTCTGACCACCATTCTTTAATTACGCCTGAAGGGATACCATCAAGTCCAGGTGCTTTATGGCTAGCCATAGTCTCCAATGCTTTCACAAGTGCCTCCATGGCGATTTCCTGGCAGAGATCACCACAACTCTGATGTCTTTTTAACCATGCACAGGCATCTGAGTGAACAGAGCCTTGCTGGTTAAGCAGATCACAAAAGTGTTCCTTCCATCTGTTTTTAATCTCTTGAAGGTCAGTGTGTAAGTTTCTCCCCTCAGCTGACTTGACAGATGCCACATGTTATTTCTGGGGCCATATATGCCTTTCAGTCCTTTGAAAAGACCATGGTAGTTGTGCTTGTCAGCCATGTGCTGCAGGGACTCTGACTGTCTGTGCCACAAGCCATCCTTCAGCCATCTCACTTCTCTCTGTACTTTAGCCTTGATCTCTCCAAAGGCAGCTTTGCTCCTCTCAGAGTTTTCCTGCAGATGACGATGGTGCAGTCATTGCTTCTCATTTAATAACTTCTGGATCTCCTCTTCATCTTCCCAGAACCAGTCTGGTGTCTTATGTTGTTGATAACCCAGGGTCTCCGTAGATGCAGAATAGACTGACCTTCTTCAGTACCTGCCACTGATCTTCGATGTCCTCTGAACTAGATGCGGTTGATGCTGAACTCTTGATTGCTGCCGAGACCCCTTCAGCCAGACTCCTATAGTACTCCTCCTTTGCTAGCTTGCTAGTATCAAGCTTCTTATGATTTGCTGCTGTTCTGGTTTTTCTGTGGGGGAGGGAGATATTGAACCCCACAACACACTTCACAAGGTAGTGACCCGTTGAACACTCTGGTCTACGCAGGGCTTTCATACACATGATCTCCTGTAGATCACTCTTTCTTGTGAGAATGTAGTGTCCAGGTAGTGTCCAGAGTGGGGGGTGTTTCCATGTAAAGTAGTTCTTATCAGGTTGGCAGAAAAAGGTATTTGTGATGTAGAGATCTTGTTGAATACAGAAGTTAAGAAGGAGGTCTCCAATGGAGTTCTTTTTGCCCTTGCCAATCTTTCCAATAATGCCTGTGTACATTTGACAGTCTGATCCCACCCTAGCATTAAAGTTACCCAGGATCAGTAGTTTGTCTTGCAGTAGAACACTGCCTTCGATTCTCATCAGCTCTTGGTAAAAGGCTTCTTTATCCTCCTCTGGGTAGGTCATTGTAGGGGCATACACTGCCACTGATCTTCGATGTCCTCTGAACTAGAACTAGAACTAGTGAGAAATAGGTGTTTATCTTTAAGAAATGACTAACATTCCACCTCAGTGTGGAAGTTTGGAGCCACATCATGGTGACTTGCTCTGTTGTATTTTTGTAATCACATTTTCATTTGACTCGACTTATGCTAGACTGTGTAACTATGATCCTGTACTGTCCATGTTGGATGAATATAATTTCAGGGTAGATGAGGGTAGATGAGATGCAGGCCGCACCTGCATCTCATCTACCCTCTCCTTTTCCAATGCACAAAAATGTGTAATGCTCCTCTTGTAGCTGGCCTTGACCTTCAATCCTAGTATCCTGAAGAGCTGCAATCTAAACATTTTATAACATAAGCAATTTAATTAAATTAAAAAACCATTAAACTCCACAATGCTTGGTGTTTTAGGACATTTGAGGATTTGTGGGGGATGCAGAAGGATCTTAATCACTGAGACACTTTACAGTAAACTATTATGTAGCCATCGGGCAAAAAGGTCCAGCATGCAGTGCAGCAGATCACTGAGAAACAGATGCAGCGTTTCAGCACATTTTTCATGCCACAAAATACCCCCCCACCACCACCACCATACCACACTGTCTCACCTGAATTTCAGGAATCAATTTATGATCCAGCATTCTTTTCACATTCATGTCTGCTGGTTTCATCACTTTCTACCACACTGTGTTGGAACAACAATGTTCAAGTCTGAGCTGTTGATTATTAGTGTGCAATACAGCAGTAATCATTTTCTAGTCTGACTTTGCTATGTTGTGTATGTTTCTGAGAAATCCCTAGTGGATGGAGACTTGATTTAAAAAAAAAAAACAAAACAACTTTTGTACATTTCAAAGCTAAAACAATGAAAAATGCAGCAATAATGCAGGGAACATGCAGTAGTAGAGCCAGAGCTATAATGCTTATTGTAATGCATACTGCAATAACATGTATTTCTGGGGATATTTTGACAAAGAGTCCAGCCTCATGAATTGCTTATTTGATTTCCTTTCTTGGCTATACTGTTTGTTTATTTTTCTTCAAAGAATCCTCAAAACGGGACAAGATATTCTTCCTATGCACCTTTGTGTGGCTGCACTACACGTAGCATGGTGTATCACATTTAGCAGTTCCAATTTCTTCTTCTTCTTTTGGCTATTCCCTTTAGGGGTCGCCACAGCGGATCATCTGTCTCCATCTCACCCTATCCCTTGCATCTTCCTCTGTAACACCAACCCTCTCCATGTCCTCCTTGGCAACGTTCATGAATCTTCTCTGTGGTCTTCCTCTTTTCCTCCTGCCTGGCAGCTCCATCTTCAACATCCTTTGTCTTGTCCAATATATCCACTATCCCTCCTCTGCACATGTCCAAACCATCTCAGCCTTGCCTCTCTTACTTTGTCTCCAAACCGCTCGACCTGAGCTGTCCGTCTGATATATTCATTTCTAATCTTGTTCCTCCTAGTCACTCCCAATGAGAATCTTAGCATCTTCAACTCTGCCGCCTCCAGCTTCATCTCCTGTCTTTTTGTCAGCGCCACTGTCTCCAAACCATACATCATCACAGGTCTCACTACCATCTTGTAAATCTTCCCTTTCACTCTAGGGGCGGCTGTGGCGCAGCTGTAGTGTGGCCGACGACTGATCGGAGGGTCAGGGGTTTGATTCCCGCTTTGCCTGCAGTTTGCATGTCGACGTGTCCTTGAGCAAGATGCTGAACCCCCATTTGCTCCTGGTGGGTCTGGCCAACGCTGGTGCATGGCAGCTCTGCTGCTATCAGTGTGTGAATGGGTGGATAGCAGGATCTGTAAAACGCTTTGGTCATCTAAAGATGAGGAAAAAGCGCTATATAAGTGAACACCATTTAGCTGCTCTCCTTCTGTCAGAAATCACCCCGACACTCATCTCCACCCTGCCTGCACTCTCTTCTTCCCCTTTCTTGTGCATTTTCCATTGCTTTGGATGGTTGACCCCAGGTATTTAAACTCATCTACTTTCACTACCTCTACTCCTTTCATTTTCACCATTGCACCTGCCTCCCTCTCATTCACAGTCTATGTATTCTGTCTTGCTTCTACTGACTTTCATTCTTCTTCTCTTGAGAGCATACCTCCACTTCTCCAGGTTCTCTTCCACCTGCTCCCTACTCTCATTACAGATCACAATGTCGTCTGCAAACATCATGGTCCACGGAGACTCCTACCTGACCTCGTCTGTCAGCCTGTCCATCACCATGGCAAACAAGAAGGGGCTCAGGCCGATCCCTGATGTAATCCCTTCCCCACCTTGAATCCATCTGTCACTCCTACAACACACCTCACCACCATCTCACTGTCCTCATACATGTCCTGCACCACCCTCACATACCTCTCTGCCACTTGTGACTTCCTCATACAATACCACACTTCTTCTCTTTGCACTCTATCATATGTTTTCTCTAGATCCACAAACACACAGTGCAACTCCTTCTGACCTTCTCTACACTTCTCCATCAGCACTCTTAGAGCAAACACTGCATTTGTAGTACTCTCTCTTGGCATGAAACCATACTGCTGCTTACCAATTGTCACCCCTCCTCTTAACATGACTTCAAAAACTCTTTCCAATATCTTCACAGTGTGGGTGATCAAATTTATGCCTCTGTAGTTACTACAGCTCTGAGCATCACCTTTGTTTTGAAAATTGGTACCAAAACACTTCTTCTCCACTCCTCAGGCATCCTCTCACTCTCCAAGATTGTGTTAAATAATCTGGTTAAAAAGGCCACTGCCATCTCTCCTAAACATCTCCATACATCCACAGGTATGTCATCTGGACTAACCGCCTTTCCATTCTTCATCCTCTTCAAAGCTGCCCTCACTTCCACCTTGCTAATCCTCGGGACTTCCTTCTTCACTATCTTTCCTTCATCCAGCCTCCTCCCTCTCTCATTTTCTTTATTTATCAGCTCTTCAGAGTACTCCTTCCACCTTCTCAGCCTATATCCACTTTTGTGAAGAGGACATTCTTCCATCACGCACCAGGGTGAGGTACTCTAATGACAAACCCTGGTTCACAGCTAAGCTCAGACAGATCAGGAAGGAGAAGGAAGCAGTGCTGAAAAGTGGAGACAGGGACTGCTACAGGGAGGTTAAATATCGGTTTAACAGAGAGCTGAAGAGAGCTAAATCTGTGTATTCTGAGAGACTCCAGCAGCAGTTCACTGCTAATGATTCGGCTTCTGTGTGGAGAGGACTGAGGCAGATCACCAACTATCGGCCTCAGGCTCCTAAAGGTCAGGATGACAAAGCCCTTTGTCAAAGACTGTCCCAACACTATGCCCGTTTTGACACCTCGTCATCTGTGTCCAACTCCCCCCCTCCCTCCAGCTCCACAGCCTCCACAATCCCTACTTCATTAAAGGCACCCCCCCTCCTCCCCCCCTGCCCTTATCATCAGTGAGCAGGACGTGCTTAAACAGTTCTCCAGACTGAACCCACGCAAGGCCCCCGGTCTGGACGGCGTGTCTCCCTCCACCCTGAGACACTGTGCGAAACAGCTGGCTCCTGTCTTCACAGACATTTTTAACACCTCCCTTAAGCTATGCCACGTGCCGACCTGCCTCAAATCCTCCACCATCATCCCTGTCCCCAAGAAGCCACGGATCACTGGACTTAATGACTACAGACCTGTAGCGCTCACCTCTGTAGTCATGAAGTCCTTTGAGCGCCTGGTCCTGCCCCACCTCAAGTCCATCACCACCCCTCTCCTGGACCCGCTGCAGTTTGCCTACCGAGCCAACAGGTCTGTAGACGACGCAGTCAACCTGGCCCTCCACTCCATCCTGCAGCACCTGGACTCCCCGGGAACCTACGCCAGGATCCTGTTTGTGGACTTCAGCTCCGCATTCAACACCATCCGCCCCGCTCTGCTCCGGGACAAGCTGTCCCTGCTCAACGTGCCTGACTCCCTCTGCAGGTGGATCACCGACTTCCTGACGGACCGGAGGCAGCATGTGCGGCTGGGAAAGACTGTCTCAGACTCTACTAGCATCAGCACCGGATCACCCCAGGGCTGTGTACTTTCCCCCCTACTCTTCTCCCTTTATACCAACTCCTGCACCTCCAGCCACCAGTCTGTCAAGTTGATCAAGTTTGCGGACGACACCACCCTCATCGGGCTCATCTCCAACGGCGACGAGTCCGCCTACAGGAGAGAGGTGGCCCAGCTGGCGTCCTGGTGCAACAACAACAACCTGCAGCTGAACGCTCTGAAGACAGTGGAGATGATTGTGGACTTCAGGAAAGTCACAACCCCTCTGCCCCCCCTCACCCTCACAGGCTCTCCCATCACCATTGCTGATTCCTTCAGCTTCCTAGGCACTACCATCACCAGGGACCTCAAATGGGAGCCGACCATCAGCTCACTCATCAAAAAAGCCCAGCAGAGGATGTTCTTCCTGCGGCAGCTGAGGAAGCTCAAGCTACCCACCAAGATGTTAGTGCAGTTCTACACAGCCATCATCGAGTCCATCCTCACCACCTCCATAACCGTGTGGTACGCAGGAGCCACTGCCAGGGACAGACTAAGGCTGCAGCGCGTCGTGCGCACTGCTGAGAAGGTGATCGGCTGCAAGCTCCCATCTCTCCAGGATCTGTACATCTCCAGGACCCGGAGGCGTGCTGGCCGGATCATAGCCGATCCCTCACACCCTGGTCACGTACTGTTTGCCCCCCTCCCCTCAGGTAGAAGACTTCGGTCCATCCAGACTAAAACCTCCCGTCACATGAACAGCTTCTTCCCCTCTGCCATCAGACTGCTGAACACTAAGTGACTTATTGACTCTCGTGCACTATGTACAGCAGCTCAACCAGACTCATGTCAATCATCACTGTTTTCTTCCTGCATTACCGACTGCACTATATGGTTCTCCACAGTATCTGCTGCTCGCTAATATATTTTAACTGCTGACCAGTTTCACTTACTCTTATTCTACACTTTATTGCATGTATAGTTTATTTCTTTTATTTTATCATGTTTAATGTTGCAGCATTGCACCGAGACAAATTCCTAGTTTGTGTACTACATGAACAATGGCAATAAATCTGATTCTGATTCTGATTCTGATTCTGATTCAGCCCACTCGTCATTTGTTAGTACAGTGGATATAAAAAGTCTACACACCCCTGTTCAAATGCCAGGTTTTTGTGATGTAAAAAATTACACCAAAATAAACCATTTCAAAACTTTTTCCACCATTAATATGACCTATAACCTGCACAACCCAATTGACAAACAAACTGAAGTCTTTTAAGGGGAAAATAAAAAACTTACAATAACCTGGTTGCATAAATATACACACCCTTAAACTAATACTTTGTTGCAGCACCTTTGGCTTTTATTACAGCACTCAGTCTTTTTGGGTAGGAGTCTATCAGTGTGGCACATCTTGATGTGGCAATGTTTGCCCACCCTTCTTTGCAAAAATCCTCCAAATCTTTCAGATTGCAAGGACATCTCCTGTGCACAGGCCTCTTCAGATCACCCCACAGATGTTTGATCGGATTTAGATCTGGACTCTGGCTGGGCCATTCCAAAACCGGAATTTTCTTCTGGTGAAGCCATTCTTTTGTTGATCTGGATGTGTGCTTTGGGTCATTGTCGTGTTGAAAAATGAAGTTCCTCTTCATCTTCATCTTTCTTGCAGAAGCCTCAAGGTTTTGTGCCAACACTGACTGGTGTTTGGAACTGTTCATAATTCCCTTCACCTTGACTAAGGCCCCAGTTTCAGCTGAAGAAAAACAGCCCCAAAGCATGATGCTGCCACCACCATGCTTCACTGCAGGTATGGTGTTCTTTTGGTGATGAGCAGTGTTGTGTTTATGCCAAATACTCTTTGTGGAATTATGGTCAAAAAGTTCATCCTTGGTTTCATTGAACCAAAACACATTTTCCCACATGCGTTTGGGAGATTGCAAATGTGTTTTTGCAAAATGTAGCTGGGCTTGGATGTTTTTCTTCGTAAGATAAGGCTTCCATCTTGCCACCTTACCCCATAGCCCAGACATATGAAGAAGAGGGGAGATTGTTGTCCCATGTACTAAACAACCAGTACTTGCCAGAAATTCTTGCAGCACCTTCAATGTTGCTGGTGGGATCTTGGCAGCCTCCCTGACCAGTTTTCTTCTCATCTTTTCATCAGTTTTGGAGGGCTGTCCAGTTCTTGGGAATGTCATTGTTGCGCCATATTTTCTCCACTTGACGATGACTGGCTTCACTGTGTTCCATGGTATATTTAATGCCTTGGAAATTCTTTTGGACCCTTCTCCTGACTGATATCTTTGAACAATGAGATCCCTCTGATGCTTTGGAAGCTCTCTGCGGACCATGGCTTGTGCTGTAAGATGTGACTACAAAATGTCAGGAAAAGCCTACTAGAACAGCTGAACTTTATTTGGGATTAATCAGAGGCACTTTATATGGTGACAGGTGTGTGCTGACTCCCATTTAACATGAGTTTGAATGTGATTGGTTAATTCTGAACACAGCCACATCCCCAGTTATAAGAGGGTGTGCATATTTACGCAACCAGGTTATTGTGTTTTTTATTTTTCCCCTTAAAGGATTTCAGTTTGTTTTCCAATTGGGTTGTACAGGTTATAGGTCACATTAATGGTGGAAAAAGTTTTGAAATGGTTTATCTTGGTCTCATTTTTTACATCACAAAAACCTGGCATTTGAACAGAGGTGTGTAGATTTTTTATATCCAATGTACATTACCATTTCTTTCCTTAATCAACCTAATCTCCAGCACATCCTTTCCAGCTCGATCTCTTTGTCTAGCCAATCGATACAAGTCCTTTTCTCCTTCTTTAGTGTCCAGCCTCTCATACAACTCACTATATGCCTTTTCCTTTGCCATGCACCGAGATTCCAAATACTCCTGTCTACTTTCTTCATCTTCCTGATGATCCCACGTTTTCTTTGCTAACCTCTTCCTTTGAATACTTTCCTGTACCTCCTCATTCCACCACCAAGTCTCCTTGTCTTCCCTTCTCTTTCCACTGGATACACCACATACCTTTCTACCCATTTCCCTCAATACTTTTGCTGTACTTTCTCAGTCATCTGGTAATTCTTCCCTAGCACCCAGAGCCTGTATCAACTCCTTCCTGAAATCTGTGTGACCTTCTTCCTTCTGTAACTTCCCTCACTTAAACTTTGGCTCTGCCTTCACTCTTGTCCTCTTTTTGCTTTGCAAAGTCATCCTACAGACTACCATTCGATGCTGTCTAGCTACATTCTCCCCTGCCACCACCTTGCAGTCTCCTATCTCTTTCAGATTTCTCCTTCTGCATAAGATGTAGTCCACCTGTGTTCACCTTCCACTCTTGTAAATCACCCTATGTTCCTCTCTCTTCTTGAAGTATGTGTTCACCACAGCCATTTCCATCCTTTTAGTAAAATCCACAACCATCTGTCCTTCCACATTTCTCTCCTTAATACCATACCTACTCAGGACCTCCTCATCACCTCTGTTCCCTTCACCTACATGTCCATTAAAGTCCACTCCAATAACCACTCTCTCCCCCCGGGAACACTCTACCACTTCATCCAACTTACTCCAGAATTCCTCTTTCTCTTCTACCCGACATCCAACTTGTGAGGCATACGCACTGACAACATTCAAGATCACACCTTCAACTTCTAGCTTCAAACTCATGATTCTGTCTGACTTCTTCTGTACCTCCTGAACACTCTTCATATACTCTTCCTTCAAGATTACCCCTACTCCCTTTCTCTTCCTATCTACACCATGGTAGAACAGTTTAAATCCACCTCCAATGTTCCTAACCTTGCTTCCTTTCCATCTGGTTTCTTGAACACACAGTATATCTACCTTTCTTCTCACCATCATATCAGCCAACTACTCTGCCTTCACCAGTCATAGTCCCTACATTTAACGTCCCTACTCTCACCTCCACACTTCTACCTTTCCTTTTCTCTCTCTACCTTCTAACACGCCTTCCCACTCTCCTCCTCCTCGATATTCGACGAACAGTAGCCCAATTTCCACTGGCACCCTTATGGTTAACAACACCCGTGGCGGTCGTTGTTAACCCGGGCCTCAACCGATCCGGTATGAAAGTCTCATTCGTCATGATCAACATGTTTGATTTGGCAAAGGTTTTACATCGATGCGATTCCTGACACAACCCTTACCATTTACCTGGGCTTGGGACTGGCACTAGTACACTGGCTTGTGCGCCCCCTGTGGCTGCGTTATTTAGCAGGTCCAATTTAAACGGGGAAATTAAACCCATTTTTTTTGTAGCTCCTAGTGTTAGTTCATGTTAAACATCCTACAAACTGGAGCAAAACCTATCTTGGATGGTCTTTGCATTGTCTTGGTAAGGTCTTTGGGAGTGTATTAAGAAACTACTGGGATCTCCATTACGAGTGATAGACTGTAGAGAGTTTTGAAAATGCACAAAACTTCCACAGCGAGACTGTGGTCGTTAATGATGATGGGTCCTGGGTGAAGTGTAGTGGCAGCGGTGGCATCGTATCAAAAGCCACGGGGCCCAAACACACCAACGCGGCTTGGTTATCAGGAATTTGAAGCAGGACTGGCCACGGTGATAAACATGGCAGTAGTGCCATGCTAGCGTGACGGGATGTTCAAGTGCGTAGGTGCACCTAGACACAGTCCAAGGGGGTTGTGCCATGACATGTCTGAGGTGCGGTGTGATCGTGGGCGTATATGGTATGATCATCAAGGAAATGTGTTGTTGATGTATAGTGTGGGGAGGAGGGCACAGGAGAGTGTTTCATAATGTTGAAAATAGTAGGAAAAAGCATAACAGTGTCATGATTGCCTTCACACTGAAAGAATTGAAAGTTCTAATTGGTCATGGAGAGTGTAATGGGGTCTTCATCCAATGTGACAAAAGCCTTAAAGAGAAAAGGCTTGCAGTATTACAATAAACTCACACCGACAGGTCTAGTCCTCTTTTCTTTTCAGCTGCTCCCTTTAGGGGTCGCCACAGCGAATCATCTGTCCTCCTTCACTACATCCATGAATCTTCTCTGTGGTCTTCCTCTTTTCCTCCTGCCTGACAGCTTCGTCTTCAATATCCTTTGTCCAATATATCCACTACCCCCCCCCCCCCCCCCCCCGCACATGTCCAAACCATCTCAGCCTTGCCTCTCTTACTTTGTCTCCAAACGGCTCAACTTGCGCTGTCCCTCTGATATACTCATTTATAATCCTGTCCCTCCTAGTCACTCCCAATGAGAATCTTAGCATCTTCAACTCTGCCACCTCCAGCATCACCTCCTGTCTTTTTGTCAGCACTACCGTCTCCAAACCATACATCATAGCAGGTCTCACTACCGTCTTGTAAATCTTCCCTTTCACTCTAGCTGTTATCCTTCTGTCACAAATCACCCCTGACACTGTCTTGCTTCTATTGACTTTCATTCCTGTTCTCTCCAGAGCATACCTCCACCATTCCAGGGTCTCTTCCCCCTGCTCCCTCCTCTCACTACAGATCCCAATGTCATCTGAGAACATCATGGTCCCCAGAGAAGCCTGCCTGACCTTGTCTGTCAGCCTGTCCATCACTGGAGCAAACAAGAAGTGGCTCAGAGCCGATCCCTGATGTGATCCCACCTCCACCTTGAATCCATCTGTCACTTCTACAGCACACCTTACCACCATCTTGTTATCCTCGTACATGTCCTGCACCACCCTCACATACTTCTCTGCCACTCCTGACTTCCTCATACAGTACCACACTTCCTCTCTTGGCACGCTATCATATGCTTTCTCTAGATCTAGTGACTGGAAATATTTAAAAATTCCACAAAAATTTTGTACCACTTGAGGCAGTCAAAGCAGACATACCTGCACTTCCACCCCTCAGACAACACCTCCATCATGGATACTAAAGCAATCACAGGCCAGCCAAGTGACAAGCTTTTTCCCTTCAAAGGAGCTTCTTCTCCTTGATAACACAGCCAGGGAAACCTCACATAGGAGGTGTGCTGAGCACCTTAGCGGGCTCCTCTCAGTGTGGAGAAGCACTGACTCTTGTCTAAGCCTCTCCAAGATGCTCAAACTCCACAAGGCTTAGCCAACCCTCCCCACAGAAATGCAGGTATGCACAGTCTTCTTTCAGTCTACCTACAATCCCGGGGTAGGAATGAAGTGATCAGTAA
Organism: Pholidichthys leucotaenia; assembly: GCA_020510985.1. Taxonomy (NCBI): domain Eukaryota; kingdom Metazoa; phylum Chordata; class Actinopteri; order Cichliformes; family Pholidichthyidae; genus Pholidichthys; species Pholidichthys leucotaenia. The sequence continues at coordinate 382,439,434 of CM035841.1, forward strand.
ACTTGCAAAATTGCTTTTGAGCTCAGCTCTCCATTCACCACAATAGACTACTACAGAGCTGCAGCACTCTGTCAATCTACCTCTCCACTCTGCCCTCACTTGTGAATAAGACCCTGAGATACTTGAACTCCTCCACTTGACACAGAGAGGGCAATCCATCGTTTTCAGCTGAAGACCGTGGACTCGGATATAGCGGTGCTATTTCTCGCTGTAACGGGGAAGATAAAGATTTTGCAAACTTCTGTGTGCTATTTGCAGCAGGTCTTTTAGAAATAATTGCTGATGCTATAATCCTCCAATTAATTCATTGGTCAGACAGCAGAATTATGTGTCTCTGCCTCTGATTTTGGAGCTCCTTCAGAGAGGAAAAAGTGTCCACTCCATGTTAAATCTGCAAAATTCTCCTGTATGGAATTTACTGTATGAGAAATTGTTGAATTCAAAGAATATGAATAAAATAAACATTCGAGTGGCTGGACTCTGCACAGATTTGAGCAATGAGGAACATTAATTCAGCTAAATGATTCAAGAAATCTAAAATAAAGGGGAATCTAGTCACATTGTTATATTTATTTAAAGCATAAATAACATTTCTATCATAGGATTTGTTATTACACTTTTAACATAAACCAATTATACAGTTGCAGCATTATTTTGTGTGTTTCTATTTATTCTTCATTTTAATTACATGGTTTACATTTACAGACTGCTGCAGATGTCCTGAAACCTTTCCCCTTTAATTTCTAACACAGTAACAAGGTCTTTTTTGCATTCCACAGGCAGCAGGCAGCAGTAGTCATTACATACAAAAGCCCTAAATGGGATAAAAAGTATTGAGGAAAGTTAGTTTCTTTGTTTTCCTCCATGCTATTAGTCATTCATTCCCACAGGTTACTCAGCTAAGAGCAGGACAGAGATGATGCTGGACAGTGTTGCAGATACCTCCTATATTTCCAAGAATACCTTCTGAAGAGTCTTCCATTACTTATACCCTTACTAGAGCAAATGAGGGAGAGGTGGATGGAGGAGGAAATGGAGATAAGGGAGGACGGATGTTAAAAGAGTTCAGCCAAAATGTTAATGCACAATAAACACAGGAAATATTTCAGAAAAGAGTGGAAACTATAACCCTTTTTCCTTTGTGGGATGGCAAATATTCATAATGTGATTTAACCTCTTAACGTTCCGGGTTACTGCCAGCTTTGCATGACCAGAAGAGTTTCAGCCTTAAAATTAAAGCAGAACTACATAACCTTCCCATCCCTGATACAAACAGCAAAGACACTACAACTGAAACAGTTTGTGGCCAAAGTCCCAATAGCCAATCACAGGGTGCTGTGATAATGGGTGGCTAAAGTTACGCCCTGTGACTGGCTAATGGGATTCAGGCTTTAAAATGTGCCAGATGCTGGATGCAGGCCCACTAGTGTAAGTGAAAATCACCTGGTCAAAGATTGATGTACCACCATTTTTTAGAAACATTATTTTGAGATGAAAATCTTACATAGTGTTGCTTTGAAATTACTTAAACTTTTCTCCCATCAATAATGCCATTTACCCATCTGCACTATATTGTTTTGGTGTGAGTTCCACAGATTTGAAAATAACAATGGTGGCTAATAGTAATAAAAGACACTTGCATTGTGATACTCCAAAATATAATTTGTGCAAAAAAAAAAGTGAGCAAACCCTTGTTAACATTTTCATTGTACTCCATGCATTCAGCCAAGTTGTGTAGCTACGTGTTACAACCAGACCAATCTCAACAAAAAAGTAAAATTGCACATTTTTTTCACTCTGAGAAGACATGCATAGACACGGGAAAAAAACAAACATTTTTTTTTACGTGCAGTGACTACGTGGCATTTATAGCTTTAAGAAATGTGTTTCCTGGTACCCTAATGTTTGCCACTTTCTCTTTCATTCTCTGTAATCATCAGAGATGACACCTCACCAAAACATTTTTTCCTAACCCTAACCACTACAGGAGGTGACGCCTAACCTAATGCACTATATGTAGTGCATCTGGAAAGTATTCACAGTGCTTCACTTTTTCCACATTTCATTGCTACAGCCTTATTCCAAAATGGATTAAATTCATTTTTTCCTCAAAATTCTGCACACAATACCCCATAATGACAATGTGAAAAAAGTTCTGAGATTTTTGCAAATTTATTAAAAAAAAAGCTTAGAAATCACATGTACATAAGTATTCCCAGCCTTTGCCATGAAGCTCAAAATTGAGCTCACGTGCATCCTGTTTCCACTGATCATCCTTGAGATGTTTCTACAGCTTAATTGGAGTGGTAAATTCAGTTGATTGGACCTGATTTGGAAAGGCACACACCTGTTTATATAAGGTCCCACAGTTGGCAGTGCATGTCAGAGCACAAACCAAGCATGAATTCAAAGGAATTGTCTGTAGACCTCCAAGACAGGATTGTCTCGAGGCACAAATCTGGGGAAGGGCACAGAAAAATTTCTGCTGTTTTAAGGTCCTAATGAGCACAGAGGCCTCCATTACCACACAGCCAAGATATCACAGGAGTGGCTTTAGGACAACTCTGAATGTCCTTGAGTGGCCCAGACTTGAATCCAATTGAACATCTCTGGAGAGCACTAAAAATGGCTGTGCACCGACACTTCCCATCCAACTTGATGGAGCTTGAAAGGTGCTGCAAAGAGGAATGGGCGAAACTGCCCAAAGATAGGTGTGCCAAGCTTGTGGCATCATATTCAAAAAGACCTGAGGCTGTAATTGTTGCCAAATGTGCATCAACAAAATATTGAGCAAAGGCTGTGAATACTTATGTACATGTGATTTCTTAGTTTTTTATTTTTAATAAATTTGCAAAAATCTATATAAAAAAAACCTGCTTTCATGTTGTCATTATGGGGTATTGTTGTCATAAAGCGCCCGTTTCACAGGCGAAACAAGAACACCAAATGCTCTCTGTGGGTTTGCACATTTATTAACAAAGACAGACAAAACGCTAACATACAAATACTAAATCATAAAGTGCATGGCGCTAACAAACAAGTACACAATGATAAACGCTGGAGGAGAGTGGGGCTTGACGTCCAGGGAGACATGAAGCCGGGAACACCGAGCAAGGGGCGGAATCCAGCCAGAGCTCTCCTGAAGGCAGCGGGGCTCACGGCTGGAAAGAAGGGAAACACGTACCTGGACGGAACTCTCCTACTCTCCTCAACAGCGGCCCCAAACACACTCAGGAAGGACAGCTCTGCTCCTGAGGACGGGGTTACGTGGAAGAAGGACACGACAAACCACAGAGGTTTGCTGTGCCCTTATATGCAAGACATAATCAATGACGGTGCCAACCCGTGCCCGGGATTATGACAACTGTGTGTAGACTTTTGAGGAAAAAAATGAATTTATTCCATTTTGGAATAAGGCTGTAACATAACAAAATGTGGAAAAAGTGAAGCGCTGTGAATACTTTCCGGATGCACTGTATAATACATAAGTGGTAACAAGTATTACATCTTACACAACTTGTTGATGCATGGCACATGGGTGCAGTCATCTTGGATAGTTTAGTTTAGTATGGTATGATCAGAGTTAACTCACTTAACTGGTGCGTTCCTATTCTTTCCACTGTTTGTAACCTGCTGACATCACATACTTCCTGTCAGAGTGTTAAATGCCCCCCCCCCCCAAAAAAAACGCAACCCTGTACCCACGATGGATGGCTCCAGGAAAGCTAGCAACTCTCTAGTTCCAGTGCTAGCAGTTGCAAAATGCTAACATATACAGAGTAGGGAAGCACAATAATATCAGCACGGTATCAGTATTGGTCGAGAAAGCATTCAAAATTATTGGCGTTGGCATTATGCTTTTCATGTGATGAGCGGGAATGATGTCATCACGTCGGCCAGAGTAACACAACAAACACGTTTGGCTCCACACAACCACATGAGCAGGAGCCAAAACACAACAAGAGGAATCCATCAAGCCCTAACGAAAGAAAGACACATGGTGAAGACAAAAAAAAAGAGCTTCAGCAGCAGCGTCCTCCACAGTGCACACCGGTGTTAGCATTACAGCCAGAAGTGCTTCCTCGGTTTTTTGGATGTAGGACTAGTCTTGCTGTTACCTTCGTTACGACCTCCATTCAACAATGGTAATGGATGGTGATGCGGCTAGAGCGGCCAGAGGAGTGAAGAAGTTGGGTGACTTCAGATTGGTGAAATTATCATGAGAACTAAAGAGGGGAAGGACTTTCCTTACCTTTAACTACCAAGGCTAAAGTAAAACAAGGAGACGGGTTGACTGAGTGCTATATGCTAGCCTAGCTGTTATGCTAGTTGCCTCAAGACATTTTGGTGAGAATAGTCGGGAGTTGAGGGTAGCCTTACACTGAAGGAAATCTGAGATGAGCTACTCTCACTCCTTATCTCGGCAACAAGCATCGAGGGAACCATATTCTTGTTTCATCTTTTTGACAATATTCGGCAGTTTGTGCTGACAGTTTATCTCTTCCTCACCTCAATGAAAGAAGATTGTTGAGAGCAACCAAGGTTTAAAATATTCATGGCAAAAAGATTCTTTAGTAGCGTAAAATATTAATAGAATTGGCCATGGTGGTGGTAGCCGTTTTATTTTCCTTGAAGAATGTGTCTTTATATGCCAGTTAAGCATCACTGTAAGGAGATATAAATAGGTGGGGAAAATATGTGCATACAGGGGTGTGAAAAAGAGTTTGTCCCCTTGCTGATTTCTCATTTTTTGTATGTTTGTCACACTTAAATGTTTCAGATCATCAAACAAATTTAAATATTAGACAAAGATAACACAAGTAAACACAAAATGCAGTTTTTAAATGAAAATGTTTATTATTAAGGGTAAAAAAAAAATCCAAACCCACATGGCCCTGTGTGAAAAGGTGATTGCCCCCCTGTTAAAACATAAATTAACTGTGGTTGATCACACCTTTGGAAAGCTGAGTTCAGTTTCTCTAGCCGCACCCAGGCCTGATTACTGCCACACCTGTTCTCAATCAAGAAATAACTTAAACAGGACCTGCCTGAAAAAGTGAAGTAGACCAAAAGATCCTCAAAAGCTAGACATCATGCTGTGATCTAAAGAAATTCAGGAATAAATGAGAAATGAAGTAATTGAGATCTATCAGTCTGGAAAAGGTTATAAAGCCATTTCTAAAGCTTTGGGACTCCTGCAAACCACGGTGAGAGCCATTATCCACAAAATGGCAAAAATACGGAACAGTGGTGAACCTTCCCAGGAGTGGCCAGCTGACCAAAATTACTCCAAAAGCACAGCGACGACTCATCCAAGAGGTCACAAAAAGACCCCACAACAACATCCAAAGAACTGCAGGCCTCACTTGCCTCAGTTAAAGTCAGTGTTCATGACTCCACCATAAGAAAGAGACTGGGCAAAAATGGCCTGCATGGCAGAGTTCCAAGATGAAAACCACTGCTGACCAAAAAGAACATAAAGGCTTTTCTCAGTTTTGCCAGAAAACATCTTGATGATCCCCAAGACTTTTGGGAAAATGCTCTGTGGACTGACGAGACAAAAGTTGAACTTTTTGGAAGGTGTGTGTCCCATTACATCTGGTGTAAAAGTAACGCAGCATTTCAGAAAAGGAAAATCATACCAACAGTAAAATATGGTGGTGGTAGTGTGATGGTCTGGTGCTGTTTTGCTGCTTCAGGACCTGGAAGACTTGCTGTGGTAAATGGAACCATGAATTCTGCTGTCTACCAAAAAATCGTGAAGGAGAATGTCCGGCCATCTGTTCATGACCTCAAGCTGAAACGCACTTGGGTTCTGCAGCAGGACAATGATCCAAAACACACCAGCAAGTCCACCTCTGAATGACTTAAGAAAAACTAAATAAAGACTTTGGAGTAGCCTAGTCAAAGTCCTGACCTGAATCCAATTGAGATGCTGTGGCATGACGTTAACAAAGGCGGTTCATGCTCGAAAACCCTCCAATGTGGCTGAAATACAACAATTCTGCAAAGATGAGTGGGCCAAAATTCCTCCACAGCGCTGTAAAAGACTCATTGCCAGTTACTGCAAACACTTGATTGCACAGTTGTTGCTGCTAAGGGTGGCCCAACCAATTATTAGGTTTAGGGGGCAATCACTTTTTCACACAGGGCCATGTAGGTTTGGATTTTTTTCCCCTTAATAATAAACACCTTCATTTAAAAACTACATTTTGTGTTTACTTGTGTTATCTTTGTCTAATACTTAAATTTGTTTGATGATCTGAAACATTTAATTGTGACAAACATACAAAAAAATGAGAAATGAGGAATGGGGCAAACACTTTTTCACACCACTGTATATCGGTATCGGCACTAACAGTTGGGAAAAACTGTATTCAAAATACCGGCATATTTGGTTATAGGGAAACAAAGAGCGAGGGGATTCTGACTTTAGGAATCCTGTGATGTGATCCCAAGTCAGAAGAGATTTACCTGACCTCAGCAGCAAAAAATCCAAACTGCCTAGAAGTATTTGTTGGGCGTGTGCTAATTTTCATTGCTCTGAGGTTTAGAAATGCACCAAATGAAAAGGTGAGCCATTCCAGTGAAACATCTGGCCGGGCAACTCGGAAAGACTGATCTACGTCGAAACACGGTCATTTTTTTTAATGGAAAAGAAAATATCCTACTCAACAATACTCCTAGCACAATAACGTAAAGGAAAGGCCTTTGTCTCCACAACTTGTCAACTCACACCAAAGAAACAATGGAAAACAACCCCCACAGGCCACAAACAGGGAAATTACATAAACATCTCTGAATAAACCTCAAAAACACTGCATAATAATGATTTCACCATTATCATGGCATATAAAAATGTATACTGTTCTGTGACATACTGTAATGCAACAAATTCTCACTATATGTCTCGGCCTCATTATGCATTATGTTTAAGAATTATGGTTAGTAAAAATAGATGAAAAATTTTCCAATTAATGTAGATTGTTTTACGTTTTTAAAAAAGCACAGCCAATTAGTAGATAGGCTTTTAAATAGACTTTTAAAGACAAAATTGAGACGCTTAAAGAAAAAAAGAATTTCCCCATAAAGCTGAGCAGTTATTTATCTTCTTTTTGGTACCACATCACTTGTGCCAAATTTCCCTTCAAAGCGGCACACACACACACACACGCACACACACACACACACACACACCTGTCTACACACATGACTTAATGATTAAAGCCACGTTAATCTGTATTTCATGTTGCCTCTCACTGCCAATATCCAGCACACTAGGCTCAGCATGATACCCGCTGTGGCACTTTGTGGTGTGCCTAATGTTTACTACTGCTGGTGTTTACAAGTCTGCTTAAGCAAAAACCACCAGCCGCCACCTACCGCCGCCAAGCAGCCACAGTTGGCAGTCTGTAAAACCACTAATAACACGGGGTGTTACGAGCTGCCTCGGTGCAGGGGAACATGTAGAAAAGAGGCAGTGTCACCAAAGTGGGCATAATTATGATTAAACGAGTGTAAATTGGACTTGGCTGCTAGAAAAGTTTCTAAGAAAGGAAAACCTAATTAAAGGCAGCCTTTTGGGGGGAATTTATGTTGTTGTTGAAGCAACAAAAGCCTAATTAAATGCTATTTTGTTTAAGGATGAGAAGCACATTTGTTTGTGTTTGGTTGAGTGAGTTTTATATATGAACATGTGTGGGTGTCTTCAGTTTAAATGCCTCAGAAGCCACTGGCTCAACATAAGGGCCCCAAATGTTGCCAAAGAAGAGCTGCACTGTAAAAACTACTAGAATAATTAAACTCACAAATCTCTGTCTTCTTCCCCTCTCTGAAATCTCCCTGCCCTCTCCGCCCCCCCCCTTTCTTCAACTGTGGCCTGCCTCTCATAGAGTTGCGTTTGACGAGTTGCATAAATACCATCCCAATGGAAAAAGTGCGTCATGGTATAGACATGGTACAGACTCCCGTGTTTGAAGGCGTGTGCACATGCATATGCACACTGAAACTGCAAAGAGAAGACGGCCGTCACCCTCTCCTGCCTGAGAGTCAAGTGCAGGAAAGTGGGGAAGTTGAGAGCAGAAAGGAGGAGCGGGAATCATACAGTAGATGAGGAATTAGACGTGAAGGTGGAAACAATGAGTAATAATATTAAAAATACAAAAGGCTGGGAGAACAGCCACATTTAGCTTTACAAGAGATCACTTAAAAGTGACTCTGCAGTGCTGCATCACTGGCTAGCCCAGGGGCTGACAACCTTTACAATGGAAAGATCCATTCTGAGCAAAAACGTCGGTTTAAAAGGGGCTTAAAGCAAAGGTAAAGTAGCAGAGTTATTGGTATAAACTGGTCTGAGAGCATTAGCTAAGGCAACTTTGCTCCCAGATTTGTGGCTTCTCTTGTAAAATTATAAAATTTTTTGGAAACTTGGAATTTCCTCCTCATTAATTTACTTCTTCCCTCATAAATCTATTGGGTTTTTATGTGGTTTCTTTTCCACAAATTTGACATTTTTGTTCATTAAAACTTGCAATTTCTGTACTTGTACACCTGTTTATTTAGACATTTGTAACTTTTGTCAACCAGACCGTCAATGATGGAGTAGCTCATTCCAGCCTGACAAGTCTCAGATCTCCTCACCGTTGACCTTGACTTTAAGCACAGCCTAGATATAGACCCATCTAGGAAGTCAAGGTCAGTGGCCTAGGAGGAGTAATGTTTTTCATGAAATCATAAGTGCCCAGACCTCCTGACCTTTGACCTTGAGCACAGCTTGGATGGAGACCCACCTGAGGTCATTGTGAGAGAGTTCGGTGAGCATTGGGGGAAATGCCTATGAGAAGCAGAGATTCTCGTGAAAACGGACGGACGGATGGCTGGATGGACAGACAGAAGACTCAGGCCACGGCATCACATTAGCTCTTTTTGGCTTTACCGGAATGAGCTAAAGAAATGTTCAACTTTTTTTTTTTACCCGAAGTTTACTATCTTTCCTTGTAAATCTACTTTTTTTCTTGTAAATGTACAATTTCTTCCTCATGATTTTACCTTTTCTTTTTTTCTTTGTAAATTTAGGTCTTTTCTCATAAACTTGACATTTTTGTTCATTAAAAGTTGCAATTTCTGGTCTTGTAAATCTATATGCATTTTTCTTCATAAACCTACCTTTTTAAATGTACAATTTATTCATCATAACTTTACTATGTATTATTACTTTTTTCCTTTTAATTTTAGTTTTTTTTTCTCATAAATTTGCCATTTTCTATAAATTTTAGTTTTTGTTTCATCTAAATCTGAGGTTTTTCTCCAAATTTGTCACTTTTCTTGTAAATGTACAGCTTTTTCGTGGTAAATATGCTTTTTCTCCCTCATAATTTTATTATTTTTTTCTCATAAATTAGATTTTTTTTTAAATATCTGGAATATTTGAATAAATTGTGTGTGTGTGTGTGTGTGTTTTTTTTTTTTTAGTCAAAGGCATTCATGTTTAATGGCAAAGTAAAAAAAACTGTGCAATTCCTTGTCCTTAGCAAGTTCTACATTTTCTAAAACTTTTTCTCCATTTTTACTTTGACACAAACTGATTCCAGTGGCAGTTTCAAATACTTAAATCCATCCAGCAATTCCCATCTATGTCACCAGTAAATAAAGGAACCTCTGCAAGCACCGGTGTGTTCTCTGTTAAACTAGTATCTGTTAGAGGCAAATGCTGATGAGCGCAGTGATTTTTGGATTCGCCAACTTTTCTGATGAATGTTCACAAAAATCAGAGTTCGCCACTGTCATTCGTGACATTTAACAACAATTGGCAACATTCGCATGAATGTTTGTGAAAATGCTTATTAGCGACTATCAGCAAATGCTTCACTTAAGTTACTGTGTGGAGGTCTGGGGAAATACTTATAAAACTGCATAAGAATCATTGTATTTACTGCAAAAAAGAGCTTTGAGGATTATACATGGGGTGAGTTTTTGTGAGCACACCAATGTCCTTTTTTTTTACAGTCAAGAGCACTAAAATTTTTTTGATCTTGTGGAATTTAAAACTCTTTCATTATTCATTATGTACAATGTTAGGAATCATGTTTTGCCTAAAAATATTCACAATTTATTTTGTGAAAGAGAGGGTGATTATAATTTAAGGGGCTCATTAAATTTCAAGTTGGACAGTTTTAGAAACTACCAAAAGAAGTTTTTTTTGTTTCAACATATGGTGTCAAGCTCTGGAATCAATTAAGCGAGTCATTAAAACAATGTTCAAACATCGCTGAGTTCAAAAAGAAATATAAAGAAATAGTTTTCACAAGGTATAAGGAGAATTTAAGGTGTTAATTGCAAGGTGTATACAAGTTTTAGTTGTGTTTGGTCTGTGGCCTATATCTACTTTTCTGCATTCTTGTATTTGATATATTGACAGTTCTTTTTTGTTTGAGAATTATACGAGGTAAGGAGTAGGATTAAATAAGCGTTGACTTCATCCTACTCCTTTTCAAGCATGTGCTTTGTGTTGCATTTGCATATCTGGAGAAAGTTTTATGTCTCCGATCTGGTGTTTTTAAAATTTCTTTTCTCGTTTGTACTTTTCTGATTTTATATTTGCATGTTCAAAATAAATAAAATAAATAAAATCAACCAAAAAAACCTTTATGCATGTATTTTATGGCGTGGCAACTGCTCATGAACGTTGCGACTGTTGGGGTTTCGTCAGGGTTCATAAAAGGTTGCTCAATGGTTGCAACCAGTTTTTCTTGTTACGAAAGCATCTTGAACATGTTCAAAATGATGATTATAAATAATGAATTATAAACCCTGATGTAGCCCCAATATTCACAGCGTTCATCAGCAGTTGCTGCTCTGTGACGTACACGCATTAGCGACACCTGTTACAACCATTTGAGTTTACAAGTGTTGTGCAAACGTTTGCAACTGTTTGCGGAAAAATTAATTAACATGTTCAAAAACTTCTTTGCAACCTTAAAAACTGTTTGCGAACTGTTTTGCAACCTTTTATGAACCCCGACGAAACCCAGAAATCGCAGTGTTTGTCAGCATTTGCCACTCCATGAAATACTAGCTTTTTGCAGTATCAGGTTGGACGTAGTTTAAAGGGGTCATTGACTGAAAAATGGTGTGTTTGTAGGTTTTAACTGTCTGAATTGAGTGTACTGGTCACCTAATTATAAAAATTTTTTCTAAACAGTCAATTCTCTCAAAAAAAAAACCCACACAGCCTTTATCTTGTTTTTCTCTCCCAGAAACGCCAGAAACGTACAGTATTTGATTTTTCTGTGGAACTCTTTAACATCATCAACTGAAAAAGCCAACCCACCGCCATCCTTGAGACCCACCCACTGCTCTATTATTGGCTCGCTTAGCTGCCTGTTATGTAGATGGAAGGGGTGCTAAAGGTAGTCTATTAGCCCCTGAGCTATTAGCCCCCAAGCTAACAGTGGTAACAGGAAGTTCGAACCAAGCAAGGCTTGTATTGTTATTTTCTTCAGATCGTAGTCACCCTAATAACCATCCCTGCTGCCACCTGGTTCACTGGTCCACGGGCCACAATGTGCCTCGCATTGCTCCAGTCCGTCTCCCGGTGGTTTTGTCGTGGTTCTGTGGCAGGTCGCCAGCGTGCCGATTGCGGGTTGTTGGCCGTGAGAGCCAGCGGCTCCAGGCAGCAGCCCCAGGTTGCGGCAACCACCTGCGCTGCAACCTGGGGCTGTGCAGGCAGTTGCAGTGACCCGGCGCTACTGCCTGGAGCTGCTGGCTCTCAGCTCCCCCACCATCCTCCTGGGCTCCGCTTTACTCTCGTGGACACCGTGGGGGAGTCGCTTTGTGATGGGGCATCCCCCGGCTGGCCGTGGGAGAGGAGCACAGTACCGTGGAGCGAGACATTGCCCTTTGAGATCTTATGGATCGGCCAGCAGCCTCGGGATGTGGTAATTGGTGGGTCGCCCGGCGCGCGGTTCTGGTGATTTGTTGTGGCGTCTCAGTGGGGTTGTTGGAGGGTGAGCCAGGGTGATGCGAGATGCACAAACGACTGTGGATCAGTGAACCAGCGCTGCTCATCCAAGCTAGAAGGAGGCTAGAAGCTACTCAGCTAATGGCTAACTGATGTAAGAGGGAGGGTGGAGTTGAACAGCTGAAAGATGTTTCTTAAAGTGACAGGCTTTAAATCAGAGTGTTTCAAGAAAGCCAGGAACAATTCAAAACAAGTTTGCTCCAATAATCAAAAAATTAAAGAAAATGTCAACAAAATATGTCACAAACACTTCATTAAGACATGAGTGAACTGTTAAAATGTGGGAAAAGTGCAGTCAATGACCCCTTTAAATAGACATTTGTCTCATTTAAAATGAAATATAAAAGAATAGCCATAAACTTCTACTAACTTCTGTCTTTAACATACCTGTGAACTCACATTTCTCATCAATATAAATCAACAAGCTTTACAGCATCTAATCACTAATCAATGAACTGCTTCAGGATCTACTTCCATACAAATGCACATTTTTAGTGTTTGCAACCATTTCAAATTCACTTAGCAAGGCTATACTGGCTTGTAAAAAGTGACTAATAATGTACATTAAAACAACATTTACTGCCTACATTTGGCCACAGTGATGATGGATAAAGAGGTCAGTCATTCAATAAATCAATTTATACACTGAGGAAATATCTCCCAACACTCTGATGACGTCTAATCTAGTGCTCAACAAATCCAGAGAAAACGATGAACTAAAAAGTCAGAATAATCAACCCAGAGAATTACATAATGGCAGAATTCACATTTTCAAAAATAACACAGCAAAGCAGTTAAATAAAATAATGGTTTACAGTGTTAGAGTGTGTACATTTGTGTGGTTGTATCTTTGTAAATATGCACAGAGGGTCATACAAACCTGCAAGTAGTCTCGCCCTGCTCTTTCCTTCAAGGGGTTAGTGGGAAGATGAGGAGACAAAGGGAAATAAATCAGTCTTTCAGCAGATTAAAATAGTATTATACAGATGTTTCCACTAATAGATACTGGAGGTTTCATGCCAAAAAAAGAAGCAAGAGGAAAGAAAGCTTAAATCAACGGGGCTGATCACAGAATGTCCAGTCACATGAAAGTGGCCATGCAAAGCAAAGCTAAGCTATAGCTCAGAGACAGAAAACCAGAAAAATAGTATGAAATAGATCTGTGTGTTTCCTCTCCAAAAATGACAAAAACAATGTTAGAAATTTATATCTAAGATGGTAAAGTTTAATAAATATTTATAATAAAAAATAAATAAATATGAATAAATAAATATTTAGCAAGTGTGGATTTTTATATAATTTTTTTTTGCAATGTTGGCTTTCCAATAGTAGTTAGACGACTCTTTTAAAGGTCTCATATTGTACATTTCACTGAAATTAAGTCTTTAATGACCCAAAAAACTTTTGTGTTATTTTGCAGCTCATGAAAGCCGTCTGTGAAGCTCCGTCTGAAACAGTCGGTATTCGGCCGGCTCATTAATAATAACTCCTACTCCTATATACGGACAAAATGAGTGATCTCCAAAAGTGAAGCCTGCACATCTCTATCGCTCTCTGGTGGCTGGCTGCAGTAATGCTGCCCACATACTGGGTGGTTTTGTGTACAAATTTTGCCCCACATGGCATTCTGGGGAGTGAGGTGGGGGTCTGATTTCAGGCTTGCTGCTACTTATTATTTCTCAAAATATTCAATAATGTGTGGTGCCAATATGAATAAACATGTTTGACCAGGAAGCATTACCGATCTGATTTTATGCACTAACCTCCAGCTCAGGACAAAGTGTAAATGTTGTACCAGGGTTTCACTAATATTTTTTTCCTCTTTTTTGTTTTTCTCTGTTAAACAGAATGACAACCAGCTAACAACATTGATAGTTCTTTAAATTTTTGAAGCCATGTTGAAATCTTGTGTGATTCTTTGAGATCTCATGTCAGTATGAAATCACTCATGCCAATGGCAGGTGTGTCGTCAGCCCAACTGGCCGAATCATCTAGTGTGTGCATTTGGAGGATCGTAATGTTAAAAAGTCAGTTTAAACTGTCTATGTCTGTGGTCTCCCACATTTTTAAAATCAGGTAAGATTTGAAAATCTTCCAGTGTGGCCAGTTTAACACATAAGGCCCTCCTTTGCCCATTTTTGTGTGCTGCCTTTTGCCAAACTGAAAATTAAAAACACTCCTCAATTAAAATGTAAACAAAGCTGGTTTCTGTCCTCATAAGTAGGTCTTATCACACATGTTCAAGAGTTCATCTTTCAGATCAGTTTGGTTTTAGTTAGTCATCTGATGGTATTAAGTTAAGTTTTTTCTGTTGTTAACATACCTGTAACATGTTTCTTGAGATTTACAAGACATACAGTATCAGGAGCAAAATCATTCCAAACTCCCAAGTATGCGTTTTTCTTGTGTGAATGTCTACTTAAGCTCCACCCCCTCAAAAAAGGCAGATTTGGACAGACCGTTAGTAGCTACATAACTATTCCTGTTTAGCCTGGTTGGTTATAATATTAACCAATCAGACGGATACTTTTGGCTACCTCAGAGGAAGAGGGAGGAGCAGGATAGATAGATAGACAGACAGACAGACTTTATTAATCCCAAACTGGGAAATTACAGATTGAGGCAGAGCGCGTCGGGGTAGCAGGAGCGAGAGAGCGGCGAGACCACAGTCTCGCACAGCTGCATTCAAACCGAGCTGCTTTAGGCTCACTTCGCCAGTGACGGGGTGCCGTACTGTGAGCGGAGAGCAGCCACATTCAAATCAGGCTCCCCCTGCTCAGTCGCTGGCAGATGAGAGACTGGTTGTTAGTAAAAAGTAAACACATATTTGGCAACTACACATTTATCTCTCGCCTTGACTGTTTTCAGAAAAATGTTTCGCTTTTCACTTTTGAAGATATAGGCAAAACTTTAATGTCTGGAAGCGTCTTGAACAGACTAGCAGCCCACCCACCAGGAGTCGCGGCAACCAATCACGTGCAAGCCCTGCAGGTCGGGAGCACGGTGACCAATCTCATGCAAGTCCTGAAGGCCGCTAATTAAAATATTCATAGATCTACACATACTTAAGTAGATTTAAAAGCTCTTTCCAAGCAATTCTAAAATGGTAAATGGTAAATGGCATTCACTTATATAGCGCTTTTATTCTCATCTCTAGATGACCAAAGCGCTTTACAGATCCTGCTACCCACCCATTCACACACATTCACACACTGATGGCGGCAATGAAAGGCAATGAAAGTTTTTTTGTTGGTAAAACGCCACAATATACTATTTCGGGCAATACATATTTGTTTTTGAGGTGGTTTTAGAGCCGCCGGAGTGCACCTTTAAAAGGAGACTGAATGTAACCATAATTGGTCATGATTGAGGGAGGTGCCTTTAGGCTTCCATGTGGGTGGAACATGCAGCTCCACTTTACGCTAATTTGCATACTCCAGCTGCAAAGCACCCTACCAGTGCAAGATGGCAACGTACTAAATCCAGAAGGTGGAGCTCCACTTTTCTACAAAGATAGTGGATATACAGTAAGTGGTGGCACATCATCCATAGTTTTATAGTCTGTGGTTTTGGTAACTTAGAGAACTCAAAGCAGAGCTTGTTGGTAAATGATGTCATAAAATCCAAGGAATGCTATCCACTAGTTTCCTTAAAAGCTGGACTAAAATAAAGGCAGTGTGTTTTTGTTTGTGAAGAGAGTAATTTAATATTTTAATATGCAGCACATGGCGTATTATCATTTAAAGGTGAAAGAGACAACATTCTGATCTCCTGGCCAGTAGGTGTCACACTTCTTCTTGCCAACATTTTGGCAGAGACACATTACATCAACCCAGTTATGCTACTGGCTGTGATCTCCTTACAGGCCACCGCAGGCTCGTCATCCAAGTGCTTAGATGCAAATATGATTGTTTTGGACCTGTAAAACTTTTTAAAAGTAATTTTTCATCAATATATTATTGTTTAAAAGAATATCAAGGTTTTAATTCTACACCTTTCTGAACACTTTGTTGATATACAGTATTTTTTTTAATATTTGTTTTCTTAAAAATATTATCTAGTACACCTTTAAGGGCAAAAGGTACAAAAAAAAGCACAATATGGGACCTTATAGGCTGGATGCAAATTGCATTTCATTGAGCCAAAAGTAATTTAAACTCAGTCATTGTTTATATTAATAAGTGTAGTTAGAACCTTAGGATCACATGAGTCTTAATATTAAACATTAAAAAATAAACAATCTAGTAGAATTCAATGTGAAAGACAGCATGGAGTAGATTTTAAGCAATGACTAAAAAATGCTTCATTTAAATTTTATGTGTGAATCCTTAAGTGTACAGCATGAGCGGAAGCTACACCGATGGAGATGGACAGACACCAGAAGAGGAGGAGGAGGAGGAGGAGTGAGAGGATGGGCAGAGCAGCAGCGGCCATGTTTGTAAGTCTGTAAGTTGTTACCTACTTGGCAGGGCTGCAGGTATGCAACGCCTTCAAATGAGGCTTCCAGGTAGCAATGGAAACCGAGTTCTCATCAGCAGCATAACTACGCCAGACACACTACGTGCAGAGTTGAGGATAAATAAAGTAACGGTAAATTGAATAATGAATGGAGGAAAGAATGGGAGAAAAACAAAACAGGGTGAGGGAGGGATCATACAAGTTTGAGGGAAGTGAGAGAAGGAAGGTGAGGAAAGGGGAAAAGAAAACAAAATCCTGATTAGTTTTTGGGGTTGTGCTGATGCAGTGCAGTTGGGGGCTGTTGGAGGTGGATGGGGCGGTGCTGGTGGTGCTGGTGGGAGGGATACATGCCTTAGGGAGGGGAGGGCGCTTTGGTAGTGGTGCCAGGTGGCTCTTAGGTAGGGACGGGCACCGTCGGTGGAGTACATACGCCAAGCCGCCTGGGTGGAGGGCGGGGGGAGGGGGGATAGAGATGGAAGAGACACAAACACGTTCACATGTGCACACACACAAACACGCATTCATGGCACAGAAGGGCAATGGCATGGTGAGGAGAGAGTGGCTAGGATTTATGTGAAATCAATACAGAAAAGACATTTTTGGGAGATTGTAACCAACTGGCAGCCATATTGGAGGAATATGAGGCTTTGTTTGGTTTTTTTTTATCCACGTAGAGTAGGGGCTTTAGCTCTGTGAATGTGTACTTTTTCACAGTTCTCAAAGCTACACTATGTAATGCTTTTCAAACCTTGATCTGCATGTTGTAGCAAAGTCACAAGTATATGGAATACCTGAAGTGTCGGCTGCTCCATTTTGTAACAATCTGTCTGTCGTTTAGTTTAGACCACAGACTGTATCATAGAAATCTTGGTCTAAGGAGGGAAGCCAATAACTACTGTATGTTTACATATGCACCAACACTCCAATACTAACCTGAATAGGACGTCATGTAAACAGCAGTTTCTGAAGAAGCTCCTGTTGATTGTCCGCAGTTGCACAAATGTGAGTTTTCTTAGGTCTGAGAAAAAAGTGACTGCACTTTGAATGGTTATATACTGTATTGCTGTAAAGAACAAATTAAGCTTCTTCTGCAATGAACTTTTATTTATCTGGGATTTCTATTTTATCTTACCTTACTCATTTACATACTATTGTGATATGCAGCTATTTTATGGAAGTAAACACTCTAAATATGTATTTTTATGGTCTAGTCTCTCAGACTCGGTGAGACCAGACTGTCTGCACTACATTTATGTTTTTCTTTTTTTCTTATACTTTTTTTTTTTTTAAAGAAACTGTAGCTCTCTTGGAATTTTGTCTTAGGAATGTGCATTTTTCTATTAAGATTTTTCTCTGTAAATTTACAGCTTTCTTTCTTTTTTTTCCACAATATCTTTATTGAGCCTTTTTTTTTTTACAAACATGATACAAACAATCAAACACTAACACTAAAGTACTACAAAAAAAAAAATGCACTAAAAACACCAACGACCACCAACAAAATCAAGTCTTCAACAATGCTCCTCTGTTTAGTCTAGACAATCCAATACATAAGTATACATATTATGTTCACCAGTTTGGAATTTACAAGGTCCACACACATCATTCACCTTCTTCTTCAAGAGTTATGTTTAAATTTTTTACATAATCAATAAAAGGTCTCCATATATTCTCAAACACAATTTCCTTTGATTTCAGTATATATGTTATTCTTTCTAATGGAAGGTTTGTTAACATCTGTCTTAACCACTGAGTCACATCTGGTCTATGAGTCTTTTTCCATAATAGTGCAATACATTTTTTGGCATTAAGCAAACTGAGGTCTATGAATGTTCTTTCACTTTTATTAAAATTATGCTTTTCTGGGTACAGACCCAACAAAAACAGTTTAGGATTCAATATGATTTGTTTTGAGATTATTTTTTCAATTGTTACCCTCACCTCTTCCCAAAACATTCTTATTAATCTACATTCCCATAAACAATGAAATAGAGTTCCTTTACTTTCCATGCATTTTGTGCATGTATCTGGTATATTTTTATTATATCTATTTAACTCCTCCGGTGTAACATACATCCGCATTAACCATTTGAAATGTATCAATTTAAGGCGTGCATTTATTGATTTGGTTTGAGCTTCTGTACAAGCCAATTCCCATTGTTCCTCTGAAATTTCAGTTTGCAGATCTTCTTTCCAGTAGTTTAATCTTTTCAGTGAATTTTCACTTGAAAATAGTGTCAATGAGTTATAAAACTCTGAAATAATACCCTTTCTTTTACTATCTTTCATCAACATTTTTTCCAAGGATGAATAGATAGGTCGAGTGAGAGCTTTATTTTGATTTGATCGAATAAAGTTTCTAAGTTGAAGATATTTAAAAAAAATGTGTTCTATTGAGATTAAATTTGATCCTCAGCTCTTCAAAAGACATTATGTTTTCTGCACATGGCGAATATAAATCCTGAATCTTTTGTATCCCTTTTAAATTCCATACTTTAAATACAGCGTCCGCTCTCCCTGGTTTAAAATATTGATTACCCCATATTGGACTAAATTGTGACAATAACTGTGGTTCTTTTAAATAGTTTTTAGCTTCACACCATATTTTGATCATATGCTTTACAAATGGATTTTTAACTTGTTTTTGTAATTTTTTTGCCGAATCTGAGTATATGAATATGGGAAGAGGTAAAGGCAAATTGTATGATTCCATTTCAGTCCAGTGAGGGAGATCATTTGATGAAAAATAATATGTCATAGACCTCAGTTGTGCCGACCAATAATACAACATAAAATTTGGACATTTCAGACCTCCACGATCAAATGGTAAATATAATAAAGACAGACGTAATCTAGCCCTCCTGTTGTTCCATATAAATTCCACTAACTTTTTTTGAATTCTTGAGAATAAATCTAAAGGTGGTGGTAAGGGAATGTATTGAAATAAATAAAGTATTTTAGGTAAGATATTACTTTTAAGTATATTAATTCTCCCGATCATCGACATTGGTAGTGACATCCATCTCTGAAGTAACTCATCAATATCTGTCATTAAGGCTTCATAATTGACACTGGCGATTGATTCTAGCTTAGGCACAATTTGGATTCCTAAATATTTAAACTGATTTACAACATTGAATTGATTTACCTCAGGGGCTGGGTGATTTCTCTGGGTCTCATTTAGCATTAATATTGAAGATTTAGTTTTATTTATTTTATATCCTGATATTTCCCCAAAATTCTTTATTAAATTCAACAAGGTTGGAATTGATTTTTTTAGATTCGACATAAACAAAATTATGTCATCGGCATACAGGGAGATTTTATGTTCTGTTGGTCCAACTTTAATTCCATATATTTGTGACTGTAGACGTATCGCCATCGCTAAAGGTTCAATTGCCATAGTAAACAGTAAAGGTGAAAGTGGACAGCCTTGTCGACATCCTCTATTGATTTTTATTGATTTTGAAATATTGTTATTTGTTAGGATTTCTGCAGTAGCATTATTATATATTATCTGAACCCATTTTATGAAATTATTTCCAAGTCCAAACCTTTGTAAGACTTCAAAAAGAAAGGGCCATTCAACTCTATCAAAGGCTTTTTCGGCATCCAGTGATAAGAGAGCTGTATCCGGTGCTTCTTTATTAGAATAAATAATATTAAAAAGTCTTCTTACATTATGGAAGCCTTGTCTTCCCTTTATAAAGCCATTCTGATCTCGATTAATAATATTTGGTAAAATTTCTTGTATTCGTCTTGCTAAAATTTTACAGATTATCTTAAGGTCGGCATTTAATAGGCTTATTGGTCTCATATTTTCACATTTATTAGAAGGCTTACCTGGTTTTGGCAACAGTATAATTAAGGCATTATTCATATATGATGGTAAATTACTATTTTGAAATGCTTCTAAAACCATTTCCAAAAAAGGTTTTGTTAATTTATTCTTAAATTTTTTATAAAGGTCAACTGGAAGACCATCTGGTCCTGCACTTTTTCCTGATTTCATATTATCAATAGCTAGTCCAACTTCTTCTTGACTAATTTTAGACTCCAGTATCTCCCTATTTTCATTTGGAATACACGGTATAAATAGTTCGTTCAAAAACCCATATAGTTTTGTTAAGTCAGATTCATTTTTGGTATCATATAATTTTTCATAGTAATCTCTAAAGGCTCTATTAATTTCTAAAGGATCTATAACTACCTGTCCGTTACTTATAATACTGGTAATTGGTGTTTTAGATTCTAATTGTTTAATCTGCCATGCCAATAACTTTCCTGATTTTTCACCTTGTTCATAAAAAGATTGTTTCAATCTTAGAAGACTCGAGGCAGCTCTATTCGCTGATTTTTTGTCGTATTCAGCTCTCAAAATCAGTAATTCGTTCTCCAACCTTGGATCTCTTCCTGCATATACTCTTTCTTGAAGAATTTTTATTTTATGTTCCAGTTGGACTCTCTCCTCTCGAGTCTTCTTAGATTTTGAACCTGTATAACTAATAATATGTCCCCTAATAAAAGCTTTGAAAGCCTCCCACTTTACACATGCTGATGTTTGTGTAGTACTGATGTCAAAGAACTCGTCTATCTGTTTTTCTACGTATTTAACAAATTCCTCATCCTGAAGCCATTTATGCTGAAATTGCCATCTACCTGGTTCCTTTGTCAATTTCTTATCTACATATATTAGACAGCAGGGTGCATGATCAGAGATCACGATGTTATCATAAAAACAGTTTTGAATCTTGGACCTTAATTCTGTGGAGATCAAAAAATAATCAATACGTGAGAATGTCTTGTAGGTATTGGAATAACAAGAGTATGCTTTAACTTGTGGTTTCATTTCTCTCCATATATCTATCAATTTCAATTCTTTCATAAAATGATTAATGGTCATCCTACATCCATTGTGCGTACAGTCCAGTCCTGTTGATCTATCTATACCGGGATTCAATGTACAATTAAAATCCCCTGCTATTATATGTCGCCCTGTAAGTGATGATAAGATAAGAAATAAATTAGCAAAGAACTTTTGATCATCTATATTGGGACCATATAAGTTCACCAAATTTATGTTTTCTAATAGCAAAGATCCTTGAATGATTACATATCTTCCAAATTTGTCTCCAATTACATTTTTCACTTGAAATGGGACTGATTTATGTATGAGAGTCATAACTCCCCTGGCTCGGGATGAAAATGATGAGGTGAAAACATTTCCTTGCCATCTATTCCTAATTCTTTTTACATCTTCCTCTATTAGATGAGTTTCTTGTAAAAACACAATTTTTGAACCCATGTCTTTTATTTTATTCATAACTTGTTTAAGTTTTTTTAAATTTTGTAGACCTCTGCAATTCCATGAAGTTAAGTTAAGATTAACGCTTTGATTTATGATCAATAGGGAGTTTGGGATTACCTTGCAGTGTAAATATGCTCAAACAGAAAAGCAAAAAAATGAGTGGTTGAACATTCACCCTACAAACTCCACACAAACAAATTCCCCCTTCCCACATTTGTGGCAATCCCCCCAAAAGCAAAAGATAAATTCCGTCTCCCGATATAGCCATCGACCGTTCCACACCCACGAGGATCAGCCAAAGCCACTCCTTCTTCATCCTCCCAATCACCCTAACTCTACTGCTTTTAATAACGTAACATTAACTCTCTTCTGTAATTTTCCAATTTAACTCACTAACTTAATTTTTTAGCAATTTTGTACTTTTTTTTTTTTTAATATGTAATACAATCTATATTTTGTAATCTTGTTATATGCTTCTAATCAGTTAAATGCTCAAATATTCTACCCTATATTCTGTTCATGCTTAGCTCCCACCAGTCTCTTCCTGGATCTTCTTGATGAGCTCCTGCGCCTCCTCGGGGGTCTTGAAGATGTGTGTTCTGCCCTCATATGTGACCAGAAGTCTTGCAGGGTGAATCACTCCATGACGAATCTCAAGGTTGCGCAGTTCTTTGCGGATGGGGTCAAACTGCTTCCTTAATTGTTGGATTCCTGAGGCCAAATCTGGGTAGAACCGCACCTGCTGATCTTGATATTTAATTTCTCCTTTGGCCCGCACCGCGTTGGAGATCGTCATCCTGTCTCTGTAGCTGAGAAACTTCATAATTAGCGTCCTCGGTGCTGCCTTGTTACCTCTCGGTGGGCCAATTCGGTGGGAGCTTTCCAAGACGACTGATGATTTTAGCTCCGCGTTGTTCAGCGCCTCCGGGATCCACCCCTCCAAAAAGGAGCATGAATCACGACCTTCGGCTCACCTCCGGTAAACCCACCAGCCTCAGGTTGTTCCGTCTGGACCGAGATTCCAAATCCAGAACGCTATTTCCCAGATCTTTATTTTTTTTTTCCAAAGTGCGCACCTTTATTTGAAGTCCGCTAATTTCATCCTCCGCACTTGAAACACGAAGCTCCGCCTGCGTCACTCGCTCCACGCAGTCACCCAACTCCTTTCTCATTGCATCCAACGCTGCCATAATCCCATCAAGTTTAGCGGAAAAGTCTGCTCTCATTGAGCTAATGGCAGCCAGCACTGCACCTGTGCCGCCATCGTCAGCAGTTACCGCATCACCGCTAGTTTCATCCGCCATATCCGCAGCTTTTTCTACTGCGCCACAAACTCCAAAGTCCGTCGATTTGGACTGCTTCGGCGATTCAATTTTTCCCCCTCCTGATTTCCCAGCCTTAGTCTTCACCGGCATATCCTCACCCAAACGTTGGGAGAAGTTCTGTTCCGAATGAGAGAGTTATTTGCCGAATTTTTATTTCCAGGAGCAGAGCAGAGTGATACGTGTCCTTCTAGGCGGCCGCCATAACCGGAAGTCTACAGCTTTCTTTCTAGTAAATTTCTGACTTTTTCTACTGATTAGACTTGTTCATGTAAATTTGAGACATTTTTCTCCTTAAGATGAGATGTTTTTCTTATCAATTTTCTTTCTCTTCTTTTTTTCTGGTGAAAACAGGTAGTGTCCATTTAGGTTAACTCCATCAGCAACTTCTAATGATATAATGCAGCCCTGAAGGAGTGTCCCAATTCATAAGGGTAATTTCCAACCAGCAAAGGCAGTTGAGGGAGGGGTAAGGTAAGAATAAGCACTAGCAGGATTAAAACATAAAGAGTATCCCCACCTTTGCAGTGTTCAGACATGTAAACACCTTAATCGCACTAAATATTCCTACTGTTCTTGTAGTGTGTTTTTAGCAGTTGCCAGCAGTTTGTGACAAATGCTCTGGTTAAACTAGCATGTGTTTACTGTAGACTGTACAGTATATAAAGCAGAGGTAATTCAATGACTGCTCAGAAGTAGAAAAAAAGAACTATTCCTTTCATTTTTTCCACAACCTTGACAAATACTACAACGCTGATGACATCAATATGAAGGCATAAGACCATATCTAAGTCTTGTACCAAATGAGGTAACAAATAACTTTATTTTATGTGTTCAATGTTTAGATTTAAATGTGATCTAACAGAAACGTACTTACAATGATGTAATCTATAGCTCATTTTAAAGTCAGGAAGGACATTAAAACAGTTGATTATTTCTCCTACTGCTGTCTATAGAGATAACCACTCATGTTTCAGAGAACCACGATTAAATTCTTAACCTGAAATTTCAGCTCACCAAGATGACAACCTCTTCTATACAGTCTATAGTTAAGTTTCTGCTCTTAACAGTAATATAAATCCAGGTATTAGAAATAAAACTGCTCACTGCTGTGCGAGATTCTTCCACATGGCAAATTTTGACCGTGTTACCCTTTTCTGTTCAAGTCAACTTTTCAGTCACATCACCACCTCATGGTTAAGTGCCATAGGGCTTTTGAAAACTGTGTTTTATATAGCAATAGATATAACAGCCTATGTTACTGTACAAAATCTACAAATGCCCATCAGTCTCCCAAAGACTTATACGGGCTACACATTGTTTTTGAAGTTGACTGAATCTCCTCAATGGTGCCAGTTGTGGTTACAAGACGTAATTTAAACATTTTACATAGACGGGATGAAAATATTAACACCACCCGTCCAAATGCTGGTCAATTTTTTTTCTTTTTTTTTGGTGTTACTGAACTCTTAAAGCTCTAAAAACAATTTCCAGTCAAAATAGCTACTGCAGCAGATGAAATGTAAAACTGACCAGCTGTTGAGGCTTGAGGACGGTGGTAATATTCTGTCTCACACACAGGACAGTGACTAAACAGGAGGGTGAGGTGGATGAGTGCAGTGACAGAACAGTAATGTGATCTACTGTACAGCTTTAACACATCACGGCTGCTTCCACGTTTCCTGTCACCTGATGAGGGAAATGTAATGAGCTTTTCAATCAAGCAGAAGCCCGTTAAAACACAGATGCACCAGATGACCAAAATGACGAACTTGTATTTACATTTACAGATCTCCCCCTCTAAATATGCAGTTATAAATTTTAATATTTCAGCTCAAAGAACATTTTTTTTTTTTTTTTTGCTGGGTGCATCTATTTTCTGTTCATTTTCTATGTAGTTGATCTTTTAAAGTGTTAGTGCTCATCACCTTCAACACAAAAACAGTCTCAGCGGTCAGCGTTTTTTGTCGCTGTGCAGAGAGCACTGAGAGTTAAACTGAAGTTCAAATTTTGGAGCACTGCATCACTCGTCAGAGGCACATCTCTAACCAGCCAATCAGAAGTAGGCTCAATTGAGAGATTGTTTTGACTCAGTCCAAAACAATCTCTCATAGATCACCAAAGGAAAACAATCTCTCAACAAATTCTCAATGGAGCGCTCAATGATCTCACCAATCTCCAAGTGATCTCTTAGCAATCTTTCAATGAGCTTTAATGGTCTTTCGTGGAACACTCAGCAATCCCTCACTGATCCCTCAATCATCTCTACCTTCAGGGTGGAAAAAAATTGGGATTCACTGAAAGATCATTGAGAGATCATTGAAATATTGCCTAGAATCAATAAGAGATGGATGAGATCGTTGAGCACTCCTTGAATTCCCCTTTACCACTCAACAATCTCATCAATCTCCCAATGATCTCTCAGCAACCTTTCAATGAATGCCAAATTTTTCCACCTTGAAGGCAGAGATGGCAGGGAGATCAGTGTGGGATTGCTGAGCATTTGATCAAAGACAAAGACTTCATTGAAAGATTGTTGAGAGATAATTGAGAGATCACTTCCCTTTGGTGATCGTTGAGAGATTGTTTTTGGAATGGGTCAAAACAATCTCTCCACTGTGGCGACTATGGAGCTCACTGAAAGATCATTAGGAGATCTCAGCAATCACTGAGAGATCATTTAAAGACTGTTTGGAGATCTGGCTATTTTGTCATCACTCAGCAATCTCTCAGTGATCTGCACCACTGTGTATGGGGGCAGTAGATACAGGGTGGAGACTTTTTTTTATAAGAGTACTTGTGAAGCACCCAGAAAAAAAGGTTCAGAGTATTCCAGTGAAATGCTCTGAACCTCTAGTAGCATGTTTCTACCCAGTACGCCAGATATTAATCCATCCATCCATCCATCAATCCATCCACCCACTTTCTCTACCACTTAATCCCTGGGCCATGGAGGGCCTGGAGCCTATCCCAACGTCTTTAGGCGAGAGGCGGAGTACACCCTGGCCAGATCACCAGTCCATCACAGGGCTAGCAAAGACAGGCAGACAGCCATTCACTCTCACATTCATACAGCACCTAAGGACAATTTATTTATGTATATCTTTGGACTGTGGGAGGAAACCGGAGGACCCGGAGAAAACCCGCACAGACACTGGGAGAACATGGAAACTCCACACACAAAGGTCCCCAGCTGGCCAGCTCTTGGGTTCCAACCAAGGACCTTTCTGCTGTGAGGCAACAGTGCTAACCACTGCTGTGATGAGCTGCCCCATATCTACATTTTCTACAGTGGTGAGCATCACACTGTCATAACTAATGCTGATAAGATCTGTCTCAATATTTAATTGCATCATGGACGGTAAATGTAGTCGGCAGCTCAAGGTAAAGTGATTGAAGGTACACAGAACCCAAATACACACAACACAGCACAGTGACACTGAGTGACACACTGAAAAAAAAAATTTTTGAACTAACATAATAAAATCATTGAAAGTGGTTCCACAAAATAAAGTTATGTTTTGCCAACATAATAAAATCATGTGCATGGTACCTTCACATGATTTTATTGTTTTGGCAACATAATAAAGCCAACTTTATTGTCATTCAATCATGTACAGTAGAACGAAATTACATTTCTCTTATCTACAGTGTTAATCACATCTAGAACCAGAGGGGTCGCTGCCATGCAAGGCACCGCCACAAATCATGTCATGACTAGGATTTGAACCCAAGCCCCCCCAGGTGTGGGGCAGATGCTCTACCAACTAGACCACCACTCCTAAAATCATCCATCCATCCATCCATCCATCTTCTACCGCTTTTCCAGAGGTCCAGGACGCAGAGACAGCAGTTCAAGCAGAGAAGCCCAGACTTCCCTCTCCCCAGCCACCTGCTCCAGCTCTTCAGAGAGGATACCAAGGCGTTCCCAGATCAGTTGGGAGACATAGTCTCTCCACCGAGTCATGGGTTTGCCCCGGGGTCTCCTCCCAGTGGGACGTGCCTGAAACACCTCAAGTGGGAGGCGTCCAGGAGGCATCCTGATCAGATGCCCATACCACATCAACTGGATCCTTTCAATGTGGAGGAGCACTGGATCTACTCTGAGCCTTTCCCGGATGACTGAGCTCCTCACCCTATCTCTGAGGGTGAGTCCAGCAATCCTACGGAGAAAGCTCATTTCAGCCGCTTGTATCCGCGATCTCGTTCTTTCGGTCATTACCCAAAGCTCGTGACCATAGGTGAGAGTAGGAACGTAGATTGACTGGTAAATCAACAGCTTGCCTTAGAACTCAGCTCCCTCTTCACCACAACAGACCGGTACAATGTCCGCATCACTGTAGATGTTGCGCCGATCCGTCTGTCAATCTCTCGCTCCATTCTCCCCTCACTCGTGAATACAAACCCAAGATACTTAAACTCCTCCACTTGGGGCAGGAGCCTGTCCCCAACCCGGAGAGGACAATCCACCTTTTTCCGGTTGAGGACCATGGACTCGGACTTGGAGGTGCTGATTCTCATCTCAGCCGCTTCACACTCAGCGACAAACCGTCCCAGCAAGAACTGTAGGTCATTGCTGGATGAAGCCAGCAGGACAATATCATCTGCAAACAACATAGATGAGATCCTGTAGACACCAAGCATGACACCCTCCATTCCCTGGCTGTGCCTAGAAATCCTGTCCATAAAAATTATGAACAGGATTGGTAACAAAGGGCAGCCCTGGCGGAGTCCAACTCTCACTGGGAATGAGTCCGATCGACTGTTGGCAATACGAACCAAACTCTCACAATGGTCGTACAGAGACCGAATAGCTTGTAACAGCAAGCCCGATACCCCATACATCCCAAAGCACCCCCCACAAAAAACCACAAGGAACGCGATCGAATGCCTTCTTCAAGTCCACAAAACACATGTAAACTGGTTGGGCAAACTCCCACGAAAACTCAAGAATTCTCAAGAGGGTAAAGAGCAGGTCCAATGTGTCACGGCCAGGACGAAAACCACACACCCTCTGGTCCCCTTTCATGAAGAGAGGAACTACCACTCCGGTTTGCCATGCCAAAGGCACTGTCCCTGACCTCCACGCAATGTTGCAGAGGTGTGTCAACCATAACAGTCCTACAACATCCAGGGCCTCGAGGTACTCAGGGAGAATCTCGTCCACCCCTGGGGCCCGGCCACCAAAGAGATTTTTAACCACCTTGGCGACCTCAGCCCCTGTGATAGGAGAGTCATCCCCCTCGTCCACAAGCCCTGCTTCCTCTGTGGAAGGCGTATCAGTGGGATTGAGGAGATCCTCGAAGTATTCCTTCCACCGCCCGATGATATCCCCAGTTGAAGTCAACAGCGCCCCTTCCGCACCATACACAGTGTGGACAGGGAGCTGCTTCCCCCTCCTGAGCCACCGGACAATTTGCCAGAATCTCTTCGAGGCCGACCGAAAGTCTTGTTCCATGGCCTCACTGAACTCCTCCCATACCTGAGTTTTTGCTTCTGCAACCACCCAAGCTGTACTCCACTTGGCCTGCCGGTACTCCTCAGCTGCTTTGGGAGTCCCACAAGCCAACCAAGCCTGATAGGACTCCTTCTTCAGCTTAATGGCCCCCGTCACCACTGGTGTCCACCACTTGGTTCGGGGGTTGCCACCACGAGATGCACCGACCACCTTGCGGCCGCAGCTCTGGACAGCTGGTTCAACAATAGAGGTGGAGAACATGGCCCATTCAGACTCCATGTCTCCAGACTCCCTCGGAATGTGGTTGAAGTTCTTTCGGAGGTGGGAGTTGAAGACTTCCCGGACAGGGGCCTCAGCCAGACGTTCCCAGCACACCCTCACTATACGTTTGGGTCTACCAGGTCTGAATGGCTTCCTCCCCTGCCATCGGATCCAACTCACCACCAGGTGGTGATCAGTTGACAGCTCTGCACCTCTCTTTACCCAAGTGTCCAAGACATACGGTTACAGGTTTGATGACACGATAACAAAATCGATCATCAACCTGCGGCCTAGGGTGTCCTGGTGCCAGGTGCACATATGGACACCCTTATGCTTGAACATGGTGTTCATTTTGGACAAACTGTGGTTAGTATAGAAGTCCAATAACTGAACACCACTCAGGCAGGCAGTTCCTCCTCACTACCCCCTTCCAGGTTTCACTGTTGTTGCCCACGTGTGCATTGAAGTACCCCAGTAGGACAATGGTGTCTCCAAGAGAAGCACCCTCCAACACCCCAGTCAGAGACTCCAAAAAGGGTGGGTACTCTGAAACATCATTTGGTGCATAGGCACAAATGATGGTCAGGACCCATTTCCCAACCTGAAGGAGCAGGGAAGCAACCCTTTTGTCTATCGGGGAAAACTCCAATATAGAGGCAGCAAGGTGGGGGGGATACAAGATATGCCCACCCCTGCTCGTCGCCTCTCGCCCGGGGCAACTCCAAAGAAGGCCAAGCTCCAGCCCCTCTCCAGGAGACGGGTTCCGGAACCGAGCTGTGTGTTGAGGTGAGGCCAACTATATCTAGCTGGTATCAACCTCATGCACCAGCTCAGGCTCCTTCCCCACCAGAGAGGTGACATTCCACGTACCAAAAGCCAGTTGAGAAAGCTTGGGATCAGTCCGCCAAGGTCTCCGCCTTTGACTGCCACCTAATCCACATAGCACCGGACCCCCATGGTCCCTCCTGCAGGTGGTGAGCCCACTGGAGAGTGGACCCATGTAACTCCTTTGGGCTGAGCCCAGCTGGGTCCCACGGTTTCCTAAACCGTTAGGGTTTCCTAAAATCATGTGCAAACAAAATCATGTCAATGTTACATACGCAGCTCATGAAACATATGCATGATTTTATTATGTTGGCAAAACATAACTTTATTTTGTGGAACCACTTTCATTGATTTTATTATGTTAGTTCAAAAGAAATGTTTTTTCAGTGCATGCACACAAAATAGAAACACACACATCCAGTCACTCCTGCACACAATCACACTCCACAGCAAATATCTTTCTTCATTAGCAGGCAATGCAGCCGGTCTTGTCTATTAGAATGAGAGGTAGTTGGGACAAGCGTCTGCCCAGGGAATCATCACCATGGAAACGACTCATAATCCCAGCAGTGCGTGTTGCTGTCGGACCTGAGAGACGACAGTGTGCCTCGCACACCGTTAGTCATCGGCAGCTACACACCCTGACAGGGCAGAAAGGGGCAAAACACACTCAGACACACACTCATATTAAGTACCGGTACATTGTTAATGGAACACCTTCAGTCTAATGGGAGAGATACCTGCCCACTCACACTTATCAAAGGGTAAAGAGTGGACAAACTCATATCTTCATTTAGACACAAACACACTCAGTGAAAAGGCACAAATTATGCACAAAAACGTGTACATTTGCATATGAAAGACAGTTCTCAGTGTTCACACTGGTCTGCAGCTGCTGCAAAAAAGAGACAAAAAAACCACAATAGAGGTGAAAGGTTTTTGTTGTCTGTGTGTGTACCTGGATGAGGCTAGCAGCTGGGTTTCTCCTTTTTTCAAAGTGCTTCTGGCGATGCTGCTCCTGCACCTTCAGGGCGAAACCTGACCCCAGAATGCCCTGTGTTCAGAAAACAAACACACACCCAAATATATGCACCGAGTTTTAAACTTTCACAAAGGAAACAGTTAGGTTGGGGGGGGTGGTTATATTGAATTAGTATAGGCACGCATTTTGTTTCACTCACAGCAGGGAGGGCAAAGAAGGAGATCCCGAGCAGAGCGAAACCAGCTGATAACAGGCGGCCTGTCCACGTCTGTGGGGTCTTGTCTCCATAACCGATGGTTGTTAGGGTGATCTGGAGGGTTAAAGGTCAAGCAACCATTAAAAACACATACTCCATAATTCACTTTAGAGCCACATCTAGAAAAGAGCATTCTGAAGTAGGGCTGCACGATTTGAGAAAAATGCGCAATTGCAATTATGGCTATATTGAAATTTGGGCTGCCATTTTGATTGTTTACTATTCTTAAACAGATGGTTTCATGAGTCTACTTGTTTTGTTATCAAGGAAAATCCAGAGCAAATGAACAATTTTGATTTTTTTTTTCTCAATTCAAATATTAAGTTGCATAAAAATTAGGTTTTAAAAAATTTCTAATTAATTGCGCATTTTTCTATAATTAATTGTGATTAATTGCTAAACTCAAAATGAAGAAACAGTGAAAGAGAAGTATTTTAAGTAACCTGAAATTGCATATTTTTTAAATAAAATATACAAGTGACCCTCATATTCAACAAAAATACTACTAGACTATCTGAATTTGAGACAATCAAAGGTCAAAATAAAGTGCCACTGCCTATGTTTGTTTCTTTAATGACCCACCTCCAGTATTGTAAGCACACTGAAATAATTCAGTCCTACAGAGACATCATGATACCTGGGAGTTTTGCTCTCAGGTGATACAACAGAGATGCTTCAATGATAATTGAACTCGTTACCTCCTGCCTGGATTATTGTAACTCCCTCCTTTCTGGTCTCCCCCTCAAATCTCTTAAAAAGCTTCAACTGGTCCAGAATGCTGCTGCCCGGATCATTACTAGAACTCCATCCACCAATCATATCGCTCCGGTTCTGCAGCACCTCCATTGGCTCCCCATCAAACACCGCATTGATTATAAAATCATCCTCCTCACCTACAAAGCCCTCCATGGCCTCGCCCCCCCCATACCTGGCTGCACTCCTCTCCGTCCATACACCATCCAGAACTCTCAGATCATCAACTACCATCAACCTCATTGACCCTCCTGCACGCATGACCACCATGGGCCTTCGATCATTCAGCTGCACTGCCCCCCCGCCTCTGGAACTCCCTCCCACCGGACTTCAGGAATTTAAACTCACTTTCTACCTTCAAATCGCACCTCAAGACTTTTCTGTTCACTAAGGCCTATTCTCTGTGATTTTTGAACTTGTGATGTGTTTTTAATGTGTTTTATTGATTGTTTTATTCTTGTACGGCGTCCTTGAGTGCCTTGAAAGGTGCCTTAAATAAAATGTATTATTATTATTATAATGAAATTCAGCCTGGCAGAATGTGTATATAACTTCTGTTTTGTCCAAAGAGCCATCTGGTGAGCTTTTGAAAGAGAACTTTCCATCTGAAGTGCTTATTTTTTCCTTCTCCATCATTAGCACCTAACATAGCCACAGGAAGCAGTACTTGTGACTAAAGCATTTCCTCCATTGAGTGAAGTATACATATGCTAAGGGGCCCCTAGCAACTGAGGGGGTCCACAAGCTAAAAGGTGAATCTCAACATTGTAGCATTATGAGCTGTAGTCATTGACTTTATTATATTTCTAAACTTAGACTATTGTTCACATTACACTAGGGGGCAACACAAAGCACTACAGTGGAGGGTGGTCTATCCTGGCCATACCATGTACTAATGGTGGTAACAAAGATAAAAGTTAAAAATATTACAAATATGTTACAAATATAAGCTCCTTACATGTTTAGAGGAGCACTTAAAACAAAATTAAACTATAAACAAAACAAAACTGCAGTGACAAGGAAGCTGTATCACAGTGATCATGTACTTCCTTTATAACATCACGTCCAGGTCTTCCATTTTCCGTATTTGTTGTGTTTCTGTCAAGTCGCCAACATGTCACAGAAAAAGAAGATCACGTTTCAAAAAACTAAGAGCAACAAAAAGTGAGGAACAAAACCCAGGAGAAATAAAGTTGAGGGGTTTGTGGTTAATTCATGGTAAGCATGAAGGTTAGAGAAAATGTTACTGTTTTTATAAATATTGCTCTGGTTTTTAAAACGGTATTGTTTAGTGTCACCACTCGCCGCTCTCAGGCATCCACCTCAGCTGCGCGCACACCTGCGCCTCGTTAGCACAGAGCTATTTATTCCACCTCGTCCTGAGCATCGGTCTGGAGCCATCTGTTTTACAGCGCGCTCAATTCCTCAGCAGGATCATCTCTCCGGTCCTTCCTCTCAACGCTACTTCACGTAAGCTGTCTTATCACTTACCTGTTCTCTCAGCCTTCCCCTGTGCACAGGTGGATTCCCTGGCAGCGGAACTCCTCACCTTCGCCATCATCTCCTCCCCGCATTTCCACACCTCGTCGTGTGCGCAGCAGGGCACTGTCTCCCAGGCCTGGAATCCTCGCCAACGCCAGCCACCAATATCTCTGCAAGTAAGCACATCTCTGCATCACTCTCCCGTGTGGTTTTGCCCAGCTCACTCCCTGTTTGTGTCTCCCCCATAGGGTTGCCTGGCCGCACGGCGTGCTGCTCTGTTCCTGTCCTCATCTTCCACCCACAATACATTACCATATCACATACACGCATCCAAACACATTTTCCTGGTTGAATAATGCTTTCAAATCTACCTGAGCCTGCGTGCGTGTTTCCTGGGCCGAGAATTATGTCAGTACGGCTCCAGCAAAGCGGCCCAGCGGACAGCGGGCTCGCACGCCGTTTTTCCACCCTCGAGGCTCGGGTGGATATGATAGCTCATCAACAACAGGTAATCTTCAACCAGTTGACTAAAATTACTCACCGGTTAGACCGTCTTGACCCCCAGCAGGCGTTCCCCCCTGCTCATCAAGGCGGCTCGGCTTTGGCCGCTTCCACGGCTGGCCAGCCTAGCTCGGGAGCGCCGACCCGGCTTACACCGATACCAACCCCAGCTTGTTTCAACGGGAAGCTCGGTGGGGCACGGGGGTTTATTTTACAGTGTGAGTCGGTGTTCCTGCGCGTTCCCAGGGATTTTCCCTCAGACCACAGCCGAATTGGCTACATGGCAAACCTCTTGGAGGGGCGAGCGTTAGCTTGGGCTTACGCCGTCATGTCGAAGCCCAGCTACGCGAACCTCTCCTATGGCCAGTTCGTGCAGAACTTTCTCGAGGTGTTTGATCACTCGCGTTGTGACAGCGTCCTCGCCGACCGGCTCCTTAGCCTTCAACAGGGAAGCCGATCGGCGGCGGATCACGCTGTTGACTTCCGGGTGGCAGCGGAGGAGGTTGGCTGGGGAGAGGCATCTTTCTGCAGCATTTTCCTCCGTAGCCTCAGTTCAGGTCTGCGGTACGAACTGGCCAGCCGGGACCTCCCTGGGTGGCTGTCCGAGCTAATCTCCCTAACAATTAGTTTGGACAACAGGCTGTGGGAGCGGACCGCAGAGCGGAAGTCGGTCAGCCGCTCGTGCGGATTCTCCGCCCGCGTCCCTCAGTTTCGCCCCCTGGCGTTACCCGTTCCGGAGTCCGCCGATGAGCCAGAGCCTATGTTGATCGGGCACACCAGGCTCCCCCTAGCAGAGAGACAACGCCGGCGGGAGCTGGGCGTCTGCATGTATTGCGGAGGCAACCAGCATACCGTGGAGCAGTGCCCGGTCAAACCCAGACGGGGGGGGGGGGAGTCACTGTAGGGGGCCTCGCGGACTCTAACCAGTCAAATCCCCTATCAAGTTGCACACTGCCCATCAGATTTTGCCATAACTCCATCGGGCACCTCACTCATGCACTGGTGGATTCGGGGGCAGAGCAAAATTTCATTTCCAAGAGCCTGGCAACCCGTTTGGGTATACCCTGTCAGCCATTGTCAACCCCTCTTAATCTGGTCACCCTCTCTCGCTCTCCCCTGGGGGTAGTGACGCATCGCACCAAGCCGGTGCCTATAATTATCTCAGGCAACCACCGTGAGGACCTGACCTTATATGTCCTGCCTTCCTCCTTGGACCGTGTCATTCTGGGTTACCCATGGCTGCGTCTGCACAACCCCGTCCTCGATTGGAGGTCTGGTAATGTCCTTTCATGGAGCCCCTTCTGCCTGAGCACCTGTCTCCAGTCTGCGGCCTGGCCCCCATCCTCTCCTCCGCCCGCGCTGGTCTCCGATCCTCCGGACCTCACCCTGGTGCCCCAGGAGTTTCACAACTTGGGGATGGCGTTCAGCAAGTCCAAAGCCATGTCTCTTCCCCCTCACCGGCCGTATGACTGCGCTATTAACCTCCGCCCGGGGGCACCCTTACCATCCGGCCGTCTCTACAGCCTTTCTGCTCCTGAACGTGAGGCAATGGATTCATACATCCGGGAGTCGCTCAGTGCTGGGATCATCCGTCCCTCCTCATCTCCACTCGGTGCTGGCTTCTTCTTTGTCTCTAAGAAAGATGGGTCCCTTCGCCCGTGCATCGACTTCAGGGCTCTTAATGACATCACGGTCAAGGATCGCTACACCCTGCCTCTGATGGACACCGCCTTCCACTCCCTCCAGGGGGCGACCTGGTTCACGAAGTTAGATCTCCGCAGCGCCTACCACCTCGTTCGGATCCGGGAGGGCGATGAGTGGAAGACGGCCTTTCGGACGCCCAGCGGCCACTTCGAGTACTTAGTGATGCCGTTTGGGCTCACCAACGCTCCTGCCATCTTTCAGCGACTCATTAATGACGTCCTACGAGATTTCCTGGGGGTCTTTGTCTTCGTCTACCTGGATGATATACTCATCTTCTCCAGGTCACGGGAGGAGCACCAGGCTCATGTGAGGCGGGTCCTGCAGCGGTTGCTGGAGAACAGGCTCTACATCAAGGCGGAGAAATGCGAGTTCTACGCCAAGACCACCTCTTTCCTGGGATTTGTCATCTCTCACAACCAGATCCTTCCCGACCCCGCTAAGGTTAAAGTGGTGGTCGAGTGGCCCGCGCCTACCTCCAGGAAACAGGTGCAACAGTTCATCAGCTTCACCAATTTCTACCGTCGCTTTGTCCCCAACTTCGGCGCCATTGTTACTCCCCTGACCCGCCTCACTTCTTCCAAGGTGCCCTTCCAGTGGTCCGAGGAGGCGGAAACCGCATTCAAGACCCTCAAGACGGAGTTCTCATCCTCCCGCGTCCTAACCCAGGTTGACCCCGCGCTGCAGTGCCTGGTGGAGGTTGACGCATCTGACACGGGGGTGGGGGCGGTGCTCTCCCAGCATTCACCAGTGGATGGAGTCAAGCGGCCCTGTGCCTTCTTCTCTCGACGGTTGTCAGCAGCCGAGCGCAATTATGACGTCGGCGAAAGGGAACTTCTGGCTGTCAAGCTCGCACTGCAGGAGTGGCGTCACTGGCTGGGCAGCTCAGCCTTTTGTGGTTTGGACGGATCACAAGAATCTCGAGTATTTGAGGTCAGCGCGGCATCTGAATGCCCGCCAGGCGCGCTGGTCTCTATTCTTCGCTCGATTCCAATTTACCATCACCTACCGTCCAGGCTCAAAGAATGGGTTGCCCGACGCCTTGTCAAGACAGTTCGCTCCTGTGGCCCCGGAGGAGTCTCCCCCATAGGGTTGCCTGGCCGCACGGCGTGCTGCTCTGTTCCTGTCCTCATCTTCCACCCACAATACATTACCATATCACATACACGCATCCAAACACATTTTCCTGGTTGAATAAAGCTTTCAAATCTACCTGAGCCTGCGTGAGTGTTTCCTGGAACGAGAATTATGTCATTTAGGTTTGTTTAGTTGGAAAATTTAGCACTTAATTTATTTTTTGTTTTGTGAGTGCATTTCATGATGTGTTTAATCATTTTTATATCTAGTATTTTGTTCATTTATTCTGTATTATGCAAGATGTGATGTGTGCTGTCTGCAAATTTATACTTGCAAACAAATGGGGCGTCGGGGAGGCTGAACACATGCCAGCTTCAAGGTGCGTTAGCACCATCAACTGTCCTGGAGTGTGTGTGGACAGGAGATGATGCAGGAAAATAAGAGGAAGTGATGTGAGGGTTATAATTTTTTTAATGCATTAATTGGACTACATTAATTGAAAAGTTAATGTGTTAATATGCCCAGCCCTAATTTAAAAAAAAAAAAGCACAAGTACTGTTTACAAATTGTGGTATTTTGTGTGATTATATAGAGTAATTGCAGAAATGGACATTGTGATTTTAATTAATCATGCAGCGCTATTCTGAAGTATTTATTGGTTGCCCCATTTTAAAAAAGACATCTAAAAATCATGAAAATAAACCAGTGAGTGATAAATTATAACTTTGCACAGAATGCAGACTTGCTCTAACCAATTTCCAATTCGTCCACAAAGTCTGGATGCACACCGGATCCTAAAAATATCTGTATTTACAACACATTATATACACTAATATAAAGCTATAACTTTTTTAATCAAAATGATACCTAGCACTTTTTGGCCAATCAATATGTATATCTGCTAAAATTAAATAAACAAAATGTGTCACGAGGCTGAGCACGGTGTGTCACCGGGCTCAGGCTCTTAATTTACAGTATATATATATATATGTATATATATATATATTTTTTTTTCTGTATTTTTCCAGTGCTATATTATTTTCCTGTGTGTTGATTTTAAGATGTGTTCTTTGCTGTCAGTTGTTTTACTATGTTTTCATGTCCTTATTACCATGATAATGATTCTGTCAGTATTCCTGCTTTATTTTGCTCTCAGTGTTTATATTTCATTTCCTCGTGGCATGAACGCCGCACCTGTTCCAGGCACTCCTACCTTGTCATTATCTCGCCCGTGTGCTCTGTGTTTAGTAATTAGGTCACCTGCCTGCTCATGTGAATCTGCACCTGCCATCAGACATGTTCTCAGCTATTTAAAGACTGTTGTTTTGCCTTCTCACTGCCGCAGTTTTTAGTGATACTGTGGGCACCCAGCACAATGCAGACTGATAATATTCACGCTCAGCAGGGATTGCATACGCACAGAGAGCCCTAGGGGGACAACCAGAACAACGACTATTGTTACACATCCCCGGAGTAAGGAGAGTAATTCCGGCACCAGTTAATCACGCGATTGATATGTATTGACTGATATGTATATCAATATGTAAATGTGCCATGCATTCTCTCTTGTCTGTATAAAAGAGCTGACTTTACATGCGTCACTACAGGGCACTCACAGAACTCGCACACACGCACACACACACACACAGCACAGCGCTACTGTGTGTTTCATGATGATGGAGTAATAAAACTTTGAAACCTTCCAGCTCGCCGTGTCACGCCTGAACTTATTTTGTTCCTCCACAATACTTCCTCCTCGCCACCAGAACCCCTTCCTCGTTCTGGTGAGTTTGTTCTGATGCTCCTTTTGTAAGTTTACCTTGTTATCTGTTTGGCTTTTTGTGCTGATGCACTTTTAGGACTTTGTGTTTGTAAATAAATACCACAAACTGCAGTTCAGCGTCTGGGTCTGTCTCTCGGCCCCGAGGGGCAATTCATGACAAGCTGTCCAATACTCAATCAGTGTATGCCCTATCACGCTAACAAGGCTTTAAAAATAAGAAAACAAACCCTGGATCTATATTATGAATGGAATTGTTTGCAAGATGTAATCTGTTATACAGTGGGGCAAAGAAGTATTTAGTCAGCCACCAGTTGTGCAAGTTCTCCCACTTAAAAGATGAGAGAGGTCTCCAATTTTCATCATAGGTATACTTCAACTATGAGAGACAAAATGAGAAAAAAAAATCCAGAAAATCACATTGTCTGATTTTTAAAGAATTTATTTGCAAATTATGGTGGAAAATAAGTATTTGGTCAATAACAAAAATTCATCTCAATACTTTGTTATATACCCTTTGTTGGCAATGACAGAGGTCAAATGTTTTCTGTAAGTCTTCACAAGGTTTTCACACACTGTTGCTGGTATTTTGGCCCATTCCTCCATGCAGATCTCCTCTAGAGCAGTGATGTTTTGGGGCTGTCGCTGGGCAACACGGGCTTTCAACTCCCTCCAAAGATTTTTGTATGGGGTTGAGATCTGGAGACTGGCTAGGCCACTCCAGGACCTTGAAATGCTTCTTACGAAGCCACTCCTTCGTTGCCTGGGCGGTGTGTTTGGGATCATTGTCATGCTGAAAGACCCAGCCATGTTTCATCTTCAATGCCCTTGCTGATGGAAGGAGGTTTTCACTCAAAATCTCACGATACATGGCCCCATTCATTCTTTCCTTTACACGGATCAGTTGTCCTGATCCCTTTGCAGAAAAACAGCCCCAAAGCACGATGTTTCCACCCCCATGCTTCACAGTAGGTATGGTGTTCTTTGGATACAACTCAGCATTCTTTCTCCTCCAAACATGACAAGTTGAGTTTTTACCAAAAAGTTCTATTTTGGTTTCCTCTGATCATATGACATTCTCCCAATCCTCTTCTGGATCATCCAAATGTTCTCTAGCAAACTTCAGATGGGCCTGGACATGTACTGGCTTAAGCAGGGGGACACGTCTGGCACTGCAGGATTTGAGTCCCTGGCGGCGTAGTGTGTTACTGATGGTATTCTTTGTTACTTTGGTCCCAGCTCTCTGCAGGTCATCCACTAGGTCCCCCCGTGTAGTTCTGGGATTTTTGTTCACCGTTCTCGTGATAATTTTGACCCCATGGGGTGAGATCTTGCGTGGAGCCCCAGATCGAGGGAGATTATCAGTGGTTTTGTATGTCTTCCATTTTCTAATAATTGCTCCCACAGTTGGTTTCTTCACACCAAGCTGCTTACCTATTGCAGATTCAGTCTTCCCAGCCTGGTGCAGGTCTACAATTTTGTTTCTGGTGTCCTTTGACAGCTCTTTGGTCTTGGCCATAGTGGAGTTTGAAGTCTGACTGTTTGAGGTTGTGGACAGGTGTCTTTTTCAATTTTTTTCAATTTTTTTTTTTAATTTAAGTTTTTGTAAAGGGTATACATGTCATTACAGCATTGCATTGTTTACATTTTCATCACATATTCCCCCTTTTTTGTTTTTTGACAACATTGGAAAAAAATTATTACAACACCCTTTTTTTAAGTGAAAGAAAAAGAGAAATTAAAAAAAGAACAAAAAAAAAGAGCAGAAAAATAAAAGAGAATCTGAGTAGGGTTGGAACAAAGAGAGGTGCCATTATTGAAATGGTATTTGTCAAAGATTAGATCTGATGGAAGACACATATGCGTTCCAGGGTTGCCAAAAGTTCAAGAACCCATCCATTGGCTGCACGGTGGCGCAGTGGTTTAGCACTGTGGCAGCACAGTTTTACCCTCAGCCGGGGGATCGCGGGGATCATGAGATCGTGGGTTCGATCCCAGCCCCCGACCAACAGTGAGCTGTGTGGAGTTTGCATGTTCTCCCTGTGTTGCGTGGGTTTACTCCGGGATTTCTCCGGTTTCCTCCCGCATACCAAAAACATGTAGGTTTAGGGCGCTCGCGCACGCAGCGACCAGCAGCCTGTGGCTTGTCACCAGACTGCAAACCAAATCTACCTACGGGTACAAATAAGTAACAAAAAAAAAAAAAAAATGTCCTGTCTCAGTGCGAATGTCAACTTTTCCATCGAGTAAATGTCTTGGATCACGTTAGTCCAATCTTCAGGTGTAGGACAGTCCTTCAACATCCATTTTTTAGTTAGAGCTTTTTTGCTTGCCAATATTAAAACATTGAATAAGTATTTTTCTCCTCGTCTTTCCAGTGAGTCCGGTAGTAAACCCAAATACAAAGTTACAAAAGAAAAGGGAACTGTTACTTTGAATATTTTCCCCAATATTGTCTGTACATTGGTCCAATATTGGTGGATAACTGGGCATGACCAAAACACATGAAAATGATTTGCAGTCTTTTCACCACACAAGCGTCAACAGTTCAACCCCTTATGGGTAAATTTGTTTTGTGCAGGTGTTCTGAAAAATCTTACCAAATTTTTCCATCCAAATTCTCTCCACTGCAGGGATGAAGTACTTTTCCATTGTTGTTTATTTAGCTTTTCCCATATTTCCAGTTGTAAAGTGAAATTCCCCTCTTTTTCCCATCTCTCTTTTATATAAGATGTGTTGTCTCCTTTTAAGTCTTGAAGACCTTGGTATATTTTAGAAATGTATCTGATCCCTGGGATCCCTTTATATGCCATTAAGAAAACCTTCAGAACACCTGACTGGGCCCTTTCCAAATCCTCCTTTTTAAGTATTTTGTTTATGTGGTGTCTAAGCTGAAAGAACCTGTAAAGGTCTTGATTTACTAGACCTTGTTTTTTCAAATCTTCAAAACTTCTTAAAGTTTGCCCTTTAAAAAAATCGTAATATTTTATCAGTCCATTCTCTTTCCACTTTTTAAATCTAGTGTCTGTTTTATTAGGAGTAAAGTCCTGATCATAGGTAATCCATTGCAATAATTGATAGGATTCTTTAGTTTGATTCTCTCTGACTATTTTAAACCAAATTTTTAGAGGGGTCTCTATCCACGGGTTAGTGTTATTCAAAAGTTTAGGTAAGGCATTGTTCCCTATTATCGCCTGTAGGGGAATGTCACTTGTTATTTGGCATTCCATCTCCTTCCATTGTGCAGTGTAGACTGGGTTACATATCTCTACTAAAGTTTTAATTTGTGCGGCTTTAAAATAGTCCCTGATATTTGGCAGCGCATGCCGGACAGGTGTCTTTTATACTGACAACGAGTTCAAACAGGTGCCATTAATACAGGTAATGTGTGGAGGACAGAGGAGCCTCTTAAAGAAGAAGTTACAGGTCCGTGAAAGCCAGAAATCTTGCTTGTTTGTAGGTGACCAAATACTTAGTTTCCACCATAATTTGCAAATAAATTCTTTAAAAATCAGTCAATGTGATTTTCTCGATTTTTTTTTTCTCATTTTGTCTCTCATAGTTGAGGTATACCTATGATGAAAACTGGAGACCTCTCTCATCTTGTAAGTGGGAAAACT
Source organism: Pholidichthys leucotaenia (assembly GCA_020510985.1). Classification (NCBI taxonomy): domain Eukaryota; kingdom Metazoa; phylum Chordata; class Actinopteri; order Cichliformes; family Pholidichthyidae; genus Pholidichthys; species Pholidichthys leucotaenia. The sequence goes on from CM035841.1 coordinate 382,481,237, forward strand.
TGCACAATTGGTGGCTGACTAAATACTTTTTTGCCCCACTGTATGTTGTGGTAAACTCCACCTCAGTTGAATTTTCATGCAAATCCATGCATTACTTTTTGCATAATTCTGCTAACATTACAAACATACAGACAGAAACAGCACCAAAACCATAAGCTCCATGGCAGAGGTAATACAAAGGGTAAATAAGAAATAATTTCAGGCACATGTCTATTTTCTGACTTTTTCCTAAAACTGATTAACATTTTTACAACATTCCAGAGGGCACAGACTGGCAGAATTTCAGCCGTCCACTTATTCTGAAACACTCTACGGTGCCATGTCACCATTCAAATGGCCATGAAATTACTTCTTCAGCTAATTTACTTTTTGCTTTCACCGGGTGGAATAAAATGCACAACTGTTCCTCAATGTTAATGACTTGTCAAATGTGTCTGAAAAGCATTTATAGACTGTTGGCATCCACACTTTGAATAAGAAGAATAGAGAATCAGAATCTGGTGAATGGTGCACGGTGTCTCATTCATCAACGCGGAACAAAAGATGCAGAAACGTCAATGACAAATTTAATTTGTATGGAAAAAAAATGACGTTTATAATGGTTTACAGTGGTGCAGGAATGAAAAAACTACATCTCTGCACTTGGTAACCTACAGTTTCATATGACAAAATTTTAGCTTTTCGCAAAAAATAAGGAGCTTCTGCTATCTAATTTGCTCTTCGGAAACTTGTTTTGTTTTATTCCTGCAACATAAGTAAAACACACACACACACACACACACACACACACACACACACACACACACACACACACACACACACACACACACACACACACACACACAAACACACGATTTTAAGATTATTAGCTTTGTTTAGATGGGAGAGGGGGAAAACTGAAAAGACTGAACAATATTGTCGAAACACCCAAAGAGCAAACATAATATTTGCACACAAATAGCATGACGGAGGACTCAATCTAAGGGAGGGAACAAACAGATGTTAATGACCAGCAAAAATATTACATTGAGAGTGAAAAGAGGAGTGAAGCCCAGTGCATCATTGGAGGTCCCCCGGCTGCATTTTGGGAGCGTAGTGCTCTGATAGGATGATAAGGTAGTATCAGATCTTTTAAATAACAAGGGGTGTGATTATCTAGAGCTTTGTAAGTGAGGAGAAAGATATTAAACTTAGTTCTAAATTTCATGGAAAGCCAGTTAAGGAAGGCCAGAACTGGAGAGATATGATCTTTCTTTCTAGTACCTGCTAAAACTCTTCTCTGAATGCGGCTGTGGTGCAGGTGTAGTGTGTGTTATTGTATGAATAAGAAGGAATCGGAGTCTCGTCATGTAGGGAACCAGCAGACAACAACCTTTTATTATCAGAACACAGAATTATATACACTAGTGGCCGTGCCCGCCTGACGTCACCATGTGGGCGGGTACGGCATCACACACACACACACTACACTCACAACACCAAACTTCCCCTCCCCCTTATAAATTGCAAACCAACACACACACAATCGAGACCCTCCCCAATTTAGGATATTATCTTGTAGCGTAATCATACGCTACAAGAACAGGGAATAATTAACTGTAATAAAATCACCTAACACACTCATCCATAAAAACAACGAAAACTGGACCTAGTCTCTAAAAATACATCAAATAATCCCATAACACACCACATACATACTCTCATGCACACCAGAACTATGTACATGTACTTCCATTTGATATTTTATGTTACTCCACAGTCCCTGGACAGGCATGGATAAAATTGGCTTGGAGGCCCAGGGCAACCCCACGGCATACACGCCCTTGGCCGCCGTCTGCCCCTAGGATCGAAGCCACCCTCCCCGGTGAAAATGTCTCCTCTCGCCATCAACCACTTCTCTCCTCTGACCCCACAGTGCTGCCGTCCAGCACGCCGTCCCTCCGTGCCTATCGGTCCGCTTCATGGCTTCATGGCCGTCATGGCTCCAAATACTCCAGCCCCCTGTGGCTACACTCTGGGGAAAACCGAAGTCTGCTCGGGTGCCTCGCCATACCGCCCAGCGCCCTCATCCAAGGCGCATGGAGCTCTGGCACTGAGACACCGCCCGACCTCCGTGGCGCACGGCTGCTGCTGCTCACTCCTGGGGTCCACAGCATCGCTCTTGTCAGTGTCATTCTCTGACCCAGGCGCTTCATCGCTGCTCTCAGCACCCTCATCCCAGGTGCTCTGCTGCGTCATCTCCATGCCCAGCCATAGCTGCTCTCTCCCGGGGCTCTCAGCTTCACTCTCGTCAGTGTCACTCTCTGACCTGGACGTTTCGTTGCTGCTCTCGGCACCCTCGTCCCAGGCGCTCCACTGCGTCGTCTCCATGCCCAGCTGTCGCTGCTCTTCCCCGAGGCTCTCAGCCTCTATGGTCCTGTTCTCCCGTTGCCTAGCCTCCAGCTGCGGGGATGACTCCTGTTGCTCTGCCTCTCCGCTGTCGTCGCACACCGTGCTGTCCAACTCTTCAGTACTACAGTCCTACACCCTTCTGCGCTTTGTGGCTGGCCCGCCGTCTTCAGCGACCCGGCACTCCCCCGGTCCCACCTCGATGCACAGCTGATAGCCTGGAGCCCGCTTTCGGCGCACAGTTAGCATTGTGGCTAACTTGCCCATAGACGATGAGTGGGCCATTAGCTTCTCTGAGCTAACTAGCCCAGCCTCACTTGGCGCCAAAACTCCTGCCACCCACAGCTTCGTGGTCCTCATCTGCCCGGCGAAGAACTTGGCCAGCCGCTTGACAGCATCCTCATACCACTCCATCTCACCCAACGTACTGAGAATTCTTCGGCCCTCCACGCCGAGATGGTGAGCCAGAAGCGCTCATAGTTTTCTTCCATCGAGTTCACCTAGGCCCAGCGCCCCAATGTAATCCTCAAACATGGCCCGCCACTTCGGCCACAGGCTCACCGGTTCTCCCGTGTACTCTAGAAATGGCACCAGAGGTTGAAGTAGCCCATACGCTGCCATAATCCCATCCTTGTCACCAAATGTTATGTATGAATAAGAAGGAGTCGGGGTCTCATCATGTAGGGAACCAACACCTGACAACCCTTTATTATCAGAACACAGAATTATATACACCAGTGGCCGTGCCCACCTGACATCACCTTGTGGGCAGGTACGGCTCCACACACACACATTACACTCATGACACCACAGTGTAGCCAACTACTGACTATCTGCAGTCTGCATGTCGAAGTGTCCTTGAGCAAGACACTGAACCCCCAGATGCTCCTGGTGGGTCAGGCCAGCACTGGTGTATGGCAGCTTCGTCGCCATCAGTGTGTGAATGTGTGTGTGAATGGGTGGAGAGCAAGATCTGTAAAGCGCTTTGGTCATCCAGAGATGAGTAAAAAGCACAATATAAGACAATGCCATTCACCATTTAGGCCTTTCTATCTTCCTCGCAAATTAACGGCAGTAATCGTCACAGCTGCCTACATTGCTCCCGACGCTGTTAGCTTAGCATATAGCCACCTTCAGCTTATTGTTAGCAAGCAGCAGAGAGACCACCCAGATGGAGTCCACATAACTGCAGGGGATTTTAACAAAGCATGCTTGAAGACCATACTCCCCAAATTCCATCAACCTGTAAAGTGTCCCACAAGGGGGGAAAGAACACCAGATCATGTTTATAGCAACATCAAGCATGCCTATAGAATCATGCCCCTCCCCACCTTGGACAATCAGATCACCTCTCCCTGCTTGTGATGCCTGCTTACACCCCCATCAGGAAACGATCACCCCGAACCTAACAGACAATTAAAACCTGGCCTGAAAATGCTCTCCTCCAGCTCCAGGATTGCTTTGCCTCTACAGACTGGAACATCTTCGAACAACAGGACCTGGACTCCTACACTGAGTCTGTCCTTTTCTACATTAAGTGCTGTGTAGAAAATGTGACAGTCACAAAGCACATCCGGGTCTTTCCAAACCAGAAACCTTGGATGACCACTGAAGTCCAGGCTCTGATCAGAGCTCACAACTTAGCCTTCAGGCAGGGGGACAGCTCTCTGGACAGCACCGCCAGAGCCAACCTGGAGAGAGGCATCAAACAGGCCAAGGAGGCCTACAGGAGAAAGGTAAAGGCCTTCCTCATGGACAACAACCCCCGACAGATGTGCAGAGGCATCCAGGCCCTCATCAACTACAGAAGCCAGAGTCCCCCCCCCCACACACACACACTGGACAGCAGCCTCACTCTGGCAGAAGAGCTAAACAGCTTCTTGCAATGTAGTTATATTGCAGCGACGTCGACCACAAGAGCTGTGACTGGTCTGCTTCATCTGCTCCTGCACATTTCCTGGTTCTTGTCTCTGCTCATTCACAAAGGCACCATTCCAAAGCAAGTCAGACGAACAATGGACCAAATTCAAAAAAATATTTTTAATAACAAAATATTGCTAAAATATAAAATGATGCACTACAATGGGTCTCCAATATTTGTAAACGTGTCCTGTTATAGTACTGCATGAGTTTATTGACGATACACAGAAGAAATTCAATATTACACTAAACTCCATCACTGAACAGTAATATAAACTAAAATAGTTATAATGATGACTGAACAACTCCCATTCCCCAAAGTGCAAGATACACTATTATCTTGAATATAAGTGATAAAAGATCACATAATAAGTGATCTGACAAACAAATAAGGGATCTGACACAGTCACTAATATTGAATGTCCCATTCATTTTCAATATTTAGGTATTCTGTAATTAATATTCACACAATCAAATAAATCTTAGTGCCACCAGTCTAACATGTGTGATTGCCTACATATAGGCTACACCTCTTTGTATTCCACTTTCAAACACAGCCTACATTTGGGCCTGGAAAGCCTGATAGGGATCTGTTTCAGACAGGAATACTTGGTTCTACAGGCAATGCACTTGTAGATTGTTAAATGAGGGGAGCAGTGATGGTTGAAAAAAAGGGTAAAAAAAAAAACCTCTTATGTTTCAACTCCAGCTTTTTACACAAATGAAAAGAAAGATTTTCCAAGGCTATAGAACATGGGAATAGGGTGAGTTTGTATTTTTTCCACAAGCTAAACAAAGCAGTCTCACCTGACTGCAGGAGAAAATTGACTTCATTGATCGATCTGGCTCCTGTTTGTGTGTGTTGTCTGTTTCCACACTTTTAGTGACGATATTGGAGGAAACAGTGCAGCACAGCCGGTCAAGTGTGAATTCTAGGGCCAATGCTGCTGCTTTTTGTAATTCATGTGCCATTAAGGGCACAGAAAAACTATAAATGGACACGTAAATTGATATATATTACCTCTGTCAGCTGAACTTTATTTTCTTTGGATTTTTTTGCTGGACTTAAAGGAGGAATAATACAATAACAGCATATGTAGAGTATGTATGCAGAGAAAACTTTACATGGTCACTGTTGACAACCTTAATATTCAAGACAAAGGGTTGGCATCGTTGTTTTTTTTTTAACCATTTTAACTAGTTTTTACTTGCAAGGTCATTTTCCTTCTTCTTTGGCACAAGGCCATATTAAATCATTATTTTTTCACCTCCTTACTAATAATGGAAGAGAAATCCATCCATGATATGGGATGAATGCAGAATGTCATTTGTGCTATCCAGAATTAAATCCAGGAAGGGGGTTGTTTTCCTGTCTGACCACACATGCCATACACAACTGTGACACAGCTGTGGGCCTCCCTAGTGATATTAAAAAAAAAAAAAAAACAACAATTTGGCAATTGTAATATGAATCCATTAAGTAATGTTTTATGCATATTCACAAAGTGGCAGCTAGAGAGCACACAGAAAACACATACCTCCACCAAGGCTCCCTCCCTCCCTCCATCTGTCTGTCCATACACGTTGAGATAGGGTCTTGGTGGAGGTATGCGCTCAGGGATGACCTCCAAAATCTAATGGTTTCATCTGCAGCCCAAGAGCCACAGCTGGTGAAAATTTCATCCAAATCCGTCACTTGTGCCAAGGATGAGCCCGTTTGAATTTGGAGGTAATCCGAGCGTGCATACCTCCACCAAGGAACTTGTTTGTTAGCGTGCAGCAGGATTATGCAAAGACTACAGTACAGAGTGGATTTTGATGACATTTTCACCAGAGGTGGCCTTCGGACTACGGATGAACCCATTAGATTTTAGAGGTGATCCGCTGAATCACTCCAGTGGTATATTCAAGACAGCGCACTCCCTCTCCTGTAATATTGTTTAACACAGTCCACGGCTTAGTGCGTGTGTGCTCACCGTGCCCCACCACAAGGCATCAGCATAGGTGGCAAACTCCGTGTTGAATTCCTTCTCCACCAGATAGACCAAGAAGGAGGAGAAGATTAGCACCAGGAACCCAATATACCAGGCAGTCACCAGCTCCTGGAAGACAGGAACAATCTTCGCGTTCACACATGAATATTCCTCTTATTTGGCCAAAACAGGCCCCGTCCATGTTGGTGATCTCTGTGAGATGAATTGTGGCGCATCACATTAATCACCTCAGCCCTGTAAAAAGACAACAAACATCTTACCTTACTATGTGCATAAACAACAGAACCCAGCAGCTTCCAGGTCCCTCCCCTCCGGTCCATGCGCACCATGCGCAGGATCTGCAGGAAGCGAAGGCTACGCAGTGCAGACGTGGCAAAGATGTTACCCTGGCTACCGGCTGAAACCACAGCAACCGAGGCGATAAGTACGATGATATCTGGGGAGCAAAAGAGTGAAAATTAAAGGTCACAGGTTCCACAATATTAAAACAGGCACTGTGCTTGACTCACCTACTTTCTAAATCCACCCACCAAGCCATCCATCACCCTTAAAACAACTATTGATTCACGACAGGCTGTTTGTTTCCTATTCCGTCTCTATTAAGGCTCCTTCTCTCATTCTGTCAACAACCTGACAAAAATACCAGCCTTCTCTTTCTCTCACAGCCAGCACACTTATTCCTGTTTGAGTGACAAAAAAATCACAGAGGACTAATTTCTTTCAAATGCGTGGGTAGTTGTGCTCTTTTGATTGAAGTGAAATTTTAGACAGCATTCATTCATACTGGAAACAATATTATTATTTATGGAAACTACTTGAAGAGTTCGTTTGCAAAAACCAATAAACGCCACTTCCATGAAAATTTCACTCTTTACATCAAACAACTGTTAACATCAACTACTTGTAGAAGTTCAAATCGTTTTGTCTCAAAAGCCGATATGTCCTATGTTATAGACGCTTGTGGTGACCCAGCACACTGCGGACGGACACTATCGCACACTCAGCAGGGCTGGAGGAAATGGAGAACAATTTACATACGGACAGAGAGCCCCAGGGGGCAATCAGAACAATGGACTGTTATGTATACGTCCCTGGACGACGGGGAGGACATCCAGGCGCCAGCTGGTCAGGCTAATGATATGTATTGACTGATATGTATATCACTATGCTAATGTGCCATGCATTCTCTCTGTCTGTATAACGTGTATAAAAGAGCTTGTTATACATGCCTCGGCAACGCAGCAACTCTCCTACCAGACACGCGGCCCCAGCGGGCAACGCTGGGGCCCACAGGCTGTATTTATGCTAGAGGGTGAATAAAGAACCTGTGTCGACCTACGCTCGTGCCTCGCCTCCACATCCTTTTCATAACACCCTCTACGCGCTACAAATTCATGTTTTTTTCAAAAGCCGATAAATGCCGGGAGCATTGTCTGGCAAAAGCAGATAACACCACAGGCAAATCAGAGCTTGGTATTTGAGTCGCGTGACTCATCTTGGCTGCCTTCTGGGTCTGCTCGCTCTGACTGATTCTCCTGGCTGTGTTCAGAATGTTCACTCACTCCTTCCCTACTCGCTATATAGTGAATTCAGATATAGTGGACTATACAGTAAACTCAATATAACAATAAAATTAACCGCTTTCGGACACTACTGGGCTTGTTTTCGTGGCACAGTTAATGAATGACGTCATCATGCGAGAGTAAAATGTAACAGACTAACAGTGGTAAAAAAAAAAAAATGAATACCTGCATGCAATTTGTAGTAAATATGTATTAAATCAAATCATTTTTGCTGAATTATTAAATATAAATACCTTAAGGTAGTTTATGTTGTGATGTGAAGCTCTTCTCTCACTGCTCCATTGGCTGCACATTCACTATATAGTACAATATATGGGGAAGGAGTTTCTTTTTCCAGCCTTATTCCTTTTATTTTTATATTGTGCACACCAGTGAAGAGAGAGAGAAATGCCATTTCAATTCTCCTGTATGTCCTGTACGTATAGTAGTATTGACAATAAAATCTTTGCATCTTGAATCTTGAATTCTAGATGAATCTTGAATTCTAGATTATGAAGCTATAATCTTGAATTATAGCTTCATTATACATTATATTATACCATTTTACTGAGTGGATAGGCCTAAATCAGTGTGTTAATCATACTACATTGATGCTTATAGACATTCCAGTATGTTCCAGACAAAATAGCACGGCTTTCGGGACTTATCTGTTTTTGCAAAAGAACGTACTAATAAATTGAAAAAAGTAACAATGAGTTGATGTTTGATTTTTTGCTTTATTATGTCTGAGATAATCATATATTTCAAGTGACCATGTCTTAGAAGCTGATTTGGAAATACTAGCACCTATAAACCTACAGATGAAAAGGTGTTTTTTTTTTTTCATTTTGAACTCAACTGGACTTATCTGTTTTTGCAAAAGAACTCTTCACTTATGTAAAAGCAACACTGAAGACAGGAAAAACATGCTTTTTTCCCCTGGCAATAATAGCAATAAAAAAGTTAAATATTTCAATCAAAGTCTGCTAGAAATGAGATGAGAGTTTTTATTTTTGTGAATAAATTTGAGATTTTGTCTAAATTTCCTACAATAAAACATCACTCAGTTTAACTATAACTGCCAGTGAAGCATATTTCTGTAAGGCGCTAATACACATGTCCCAGTACTGTTTTCTAGGTTTTAAATCGTTTAAATTGTTAGCCTAGCAAAACTACTTTTCAGCAAAACAATGTGAAATGTTAGAATTTTACATCACAGTTACTCACCTTGTTTAGATGCTGTAAAATGCACCAATTTACCAAGCGTAAAAATTTCATTGCAATGATTTCAGTTTCATTCCTTAAAGGGGACAGATGACAGTCTTACTTTTTTTTTTTTTTGACATTTTGTGCATGAATTTGTGGTTCTGAAGTGGTTTCCAACACAAAAATTCAGAGAAAACACAACTGTGTCACTCTGCTAAAGTCCGTCCACCTTGGTCCCACTAGGCCTCATTCAATGAGACGTTCAGAATTCCCTCTGGGTGTAACATCTCAAAAGGGAGACAAGGATCCAGTGTACTCCGCCCATTTTGGGGTTACCACTGGGTTTCTGTCCACAGGACCCGGACGGACTCAGCCCAGCCGAGCCACATGGTTTTGTCCTTCAGTGGGCTCACCATGGGGAACATGGTGCTATGTGTGTCTGGACTCCATCCAGGGATTGATGATGTCCTACACCCCCGTCTCCAGTGATTTTTTTTTTTTTTTGAGGTGGGGGGGGGTTAACTTCTCACATTCAGACAATTTTGCATTAGCTGAGATTTTGTACAAAGTAACTAAGGTTAACCTCAACCACAGATATCAGAAATGACGGAGAGGGGGTGGGGGGTGAGCCAGGGCTCATTAGCATACCAAAGAAACAGACATGGGTTGCTGTGAAGAAGGGTGTTTAATCTGGGTGTAAAACGGTGCTGTGGCATTTCAACTTTTAAGTATTTTGACCAAGGCACGTCACACACGTTTCATTAAGACCTCTGCGACAACATGTTTTTGTTTTAATTATGGCTAAATAGTGTTTTTCTTATGCCTCTACTTTCTGACATAAAAAGCACAAAAAAAAAAGTTTCAGCAACTAATGAAGATGAACATCTTGTAGTGATATCCCTTACGGCTGAGGATAGAACAAAAACAGTACCGTGTCTGGAGTTGTGAAAGGCTTCATTGAGAAAACCGCGCCATTACATAGCAACGAGTTCATCACTCAGACCTACCTATGACACAGAACGGCTTCCTGGCAAAGCGCAGACGTCCCTGCCAGCCTCGGTAGCGGCAACAGCAGCCAGCACTCCATATCCTGATGATGTACTCCAGGCCAAACACCACAATCATCACAAACTCCTGCAGGCGCACGCACACACAAGCGCGCACAAACACACACACACACACGCACACACCCACGTAAACTTCTGGCGTAAGCATGTGACATCACACTCATAGCAAAAGGTCAAGAAGTGAGCTTCAGTTTCTGGTAAATGACCCATTTTAGCTCTGAGGGTGGACGGTGTGTCACACACCCACTAATATATGCAAACAATCACAGTCTTCCAGTAACAATTAAAACTTACTATGCTGCAGTTATATATATTGTTGCCGCTAACGTAAATAACGTATTAAGTGTGTTAGTGGTCAATTCCAAACATTGCTATTCAAATTTATTTACACAGCTTAGATCTAAACATCAAAAGCATTTGTACAAAGACATACATAAGCAGCAGTACTATCACATTAGCTCGATATGGGACTCAAGTCTATTTAGTGGTGTGGAAATGGAGTTTAAGCTTAATACCCACTTTACACAGGGATGGAGATTGCTGAGTGATGACAAAATGACCAGCTCTCAAAAATACCTTTCAATGGTCTCTCGGTGATCGCCAAGATCTCTCATTGTTCTCTCAATGATCTTCACTGATTTCCACAGTCCTCAAAGTTTTGACTCATTCCAAAACAATCTCTCAACAGTCTCCAAAGGGAAGTGATCCCTCAACAATCTTTGAACAATCTCTCATCGAGTGCTCAACAATCTCACTGATCTCCCAATGATCCCTCAGCAATCTTTCAAAGAACTCTATTGGTCCTTCTTCAAACACTCAGCGATCCCTCGTTGATCTCTCAGTCACCTTTACATCTGGGGTTGAAAAATTTGGCATTCATTGAAAGATCACTGAGAGATCATTGGGAAATAGATGAGATCGTTGAGCAGCTGCTGAGAGATCACAGAGACATCACGTCCCATTGGAAATTGTTGAGAGATTGTTTAGGACTGACTCAAAACGATCTCTGAAATGTGGGAACCATGGAGATCACTGGGCAGATCTTGGCGATCATTGAAAGACATTTGAGAGATCAGGTCCATTTTTAATCTCTCAATGGTCACCCAACCATCTCCGTCTGTGTAAAGGGGCCTTTAGCAAGTACTCCACAGACCACACAGGCTACATTTATATACCATTATTTGTGTTAACATTTGTGTTGGAGTGACTGTGCGTGAGCATCTCACCAGGATGAGCAGGCAGTACGAGGAGAACTCCTGGTGAGCAGGCATGGTGGAAAACACAGAAAGAACGAGACATCCAAACACCAGGATGAACCTGCAGAGACAACATACAAACAAACACGGGAAATACTAAATAACCCACACACTTTAATTACTCAATCACAGGCTATTGCTTGTTAATCAAATACGCTGTGCATCAGCAGCACTGACACACAGACTGAGTATGTGAAGGCGGTTGTTTGATCTCTGTTAAGGTGTATTAAACATGACTAAGGTGCTGTGTTGAAAACAACTCCTCACCGCTGTAACAGCGACACAACTTCAACGAGCGGCTAACACAGTCATCACTATTCACATTTCAGCATTAATCACAGAGCTGACTGTGAATAAACTGGTGATCTGTGGCTGTTTCTTTGTGCTTTGATTGTAGCGCATGAAAGAAATCCTTTAGGACGAGCTAAAGGTTTGTGTTTCTCTTATCTGCCATAATAGTCGAGTGTTTCCTTATATGCATCCTGCAGCCATAAACGCTAGTGCTTGTCTGTTCACGTTTGTCTGTGAATGTGAGCCGAATTGTGTTAAAACAGACAAACAAATCTTTTTTAACTGGAAGGATGTAAACAGTTTGTACGATAAGGAAAAAAATACAATATTACCAGCAAACAATGTAGTTATTTTTATTTCGTACAATGAACAAAAGTTTATAAAAGAACTAAATAAATACACAACTGAGGCATGTGTAAATGTATGGGTACCCTATATAATTTATTAAACTCAGATAAAAAAAAAAATCATCAAAATTATGCGCTAGTTGTCAATGGGTGGACAAGTTTCTACATACCACTGGAACTAAAGAGTCAGTTGAGGTTTATTGTTGATTAAAGAGCTTTTTAAAAATAAAATAAATAAGCATAACTTAACAAAAGTACAAAAATTAAAAACACTGATGGGCCAGCCCAAAAGCCAGGTTAGGAAGCTTGGGATCAGACCGCCAAGGTCTCTGCCTTCAACCGGCACCTGATCCACATAGCACCGGACCTCCATGGTCCCTCCTGCAGGTGGTGAGTCCGGCCGGGTCCCATGGGCAGAAACCCGGCCACCAGGTGCTAGCCATCGAACCGCTCCCCCAGGCCGGTAACCCCTCACTGGGCGCGGTACACTAAATCCTTACTCTTACGTCTCCCACTTGAGGTGTTTCGAGCACGTCCCACTGGAAGGAGACCCCAGGGCAGGCCCAGGACTCGCTGGAGAGACTACATCTCCAAGCTGGTCTAGGAACATCTTGGTATCTTCTCTGACGAGCTGGAGCAGGTAGCTGGGGAGAGGGAAGTCTGGGCTTCTCTGCTTGAACTGCTGCCTCCGCGACCCGGACCTCCGGAAAAGTGGTAGAAGATGGATGGATGGATGGATGGATGATGGGTCAGCCAAGAAGAATAAAAGTTAAGAAGGTCATTCAGACAAACCCTGATGGGGCTGAGAAACTTTTCCCTAAACAATAATTAAACCTTGCGGGAAATCTAAATAGAAAAAGTTACTACCAGTCACTAGGGGTGTGCCATATAGACTTTTGCCCATGTCTGGGTTTTGATTCTGATTTACTCATTTCTAATTCTGTTCCTCCTAGTCACTTCCAATGAGAGTCTTAAGCTACAGTCACAAGTACCCTTACAAACGGCTGTGAACACCATAGAAATTATTTTTGGACCATTTCAGAGGCAGAGGTTGAGCACTTGGCTACTTGGTGTGCTGACAATAACCTGCTCCTTAACACCAGCAAAACCAAGGAGCTCATAGTGGACTACAGGAAGGAGAGGGAAGAGACACATGACCCCATCCATATCAATGGCATAGCTGTTGAACGTGTCCCCAGCTTCAAATTCCTGGGGACCCACATCTCAGAGGACCAGGTCAGTTAACACCACCAGCCTGATCAAGAAGGCCCATCAGCGAGGACTTCCGGTTATGGCTGCCACGTAGGACGGACGTGTCTCGCTCTGCTCTGCTCCTGGAGAAAAAAAATCGGCAAATAACTCTCTCATTTGGGACAGAACGTATCCCAGCATTTGGGCGAGGATATGTCGGCGAAGCCTAAGGCTGGAAAACCAGGAAAAGGAAAAAGCGAGCCGCCGAAACAGTCCAAATTAACGGACTTTCAGGTCTGTGACGCAGCAAACAAAACTCCATATATGGCGGAGGAGGCTGGCAACGGTGCGATATCTGCGGGGAATGGCGCAGATGCGCTGATGGCTGCCATGAGTTCAATGAGAGCGGACTTTTCCTCTAGATTTGATGGGATTATGACAGCGTTGGAAGGAATAAGAAAGGAATTGGGTGACTGTGTAGAACGAACGGCGCAGATGGAGCTCCGTCTCGCTAGTGCTGAAGATGACGTCACCCGTCTTCAATTAAAGGTGCGCACTTTGGAAAAAAAAAATAAATCTCTGGAAGATAATATTTTGGATTTGGAATCTCGGTCGAGACAGAATAATTTGAGGCTGGTGGGTCTTCCAGAGGAATCAGAAGGTCGGGACGTATGTTCCTTTCTGGAAAAGTGGATTCCGGAGGTGCTGGGCAGCGAGGAGTTGCAATCAGCAGTGGTTCTGGAAAAAGCACATCGTATTGGCCCACGGAGAGATAAGGGACCGCCGAGGACCTTAATTATGAAGTTTCTTAGCAACAGAGACAGGATGAAGATCTTCAACGCTGCACGTGCTAAAGGAGAGATTAAACACCAGGACCAGCAGGTGCGGTTCTACCCAGATTTGGCCACAGGAATCCAGCAATTGAGGAAGCAGTTTGATCCCGTACGTAAGGAGCTGCGCAACCTTGGGATTCGTCATGGTGTAATCTATCCTGCGAGACTGCTGACCACGTATGAGGGCAGAACCCACATCTTCAAGACCCCAGAGGAGGCGCAGGAGTTCATCAAGAAGATCAAAGAAGAAGAAGAGACTGGTGGGAGCTAAGCATGAACAAAATATAAGGTAGAATAATTAAGCATTTGCACAGGCATCTGACTGACTTGAAGTAAATAGTAAGTTTACAAAATATAGATTGTATTATATATTAAAAAAACAAAACAAAAACAAAACAAACAAAAAAAAAACTATGATGTACAAAGTTGTTAAAAATTTTGGAGTTAAGTTGGAAAACTACAGAGGAGAGTTAATGTTACGTCATTAAAAGCAGTAGAGTTAGGGTGATTGGGAGGATGAAGAAGGAGTGGCTTAGGCTGTTCCCCGTGGGTGTGGAACGGTCGATGGCTATATCGGGAGACAGAATTTTTCTTTTGATTTTGGGGGGTTTGCCACAAGTGTGGGAAGGGGAAATTTGTTTGTGTGTAGTTTGTAGGATGAATGTTCAACCACTCATGTTTTTGCTTCTCTGTATGAGCATGTTTACACTGCAAGGTAATCCCAAACTCTCTATTGATCATGGACCAAAGTGTTAATCTTAATTTAACTTCATGGAATTGCAGAGGTCTACAAAATTTAAAAAAACTTAAACAAGTTATGAATAAAATAAAGGACATGGGTTCAAGAATTGTGTTTTTACAAGAAACTCATCTGATAGAGGAGGATGTTAAAAGAATTAGGAGTAGATGGCAGGGAAGTGTATTCACCTCTTCATTTTCATCCCGAGCCAGGGGAGTTATGACTCTCATACATAAATCAGTTCCTTTTCAAGTGAAAAATGTAATTGGAGACAAATTTGGAAGATATGTAATCATTCAAGGTTCTTTGCTATTAGAAAATATAAATCTTGTGAACTTATATGGTCCCAATATAGATGATCAGAAGTTCTTTGCTAATTTATTTCTCATCTTATCATCACTTACAGGGCAACATATAATAGCAGGGGATTTTAATTGTACATTGAATCCAGGTGTGGATAGATCAACAGGACTGGATTGTACGCACATTGGATGTAGGATGACTATTAATCATTTTATGAAAGAATTGAGATTGTTAGATATATGGAGAGAAATGAAACCACAAGTTAAAGCCTATTCTTGTTATTCCAGTACCTACAAGACATTCTCACGTATTGATTATTTTTTGATTTCCACAGAATTAAGGTCCAAGATTCAAAACTGCTTTTATGATAACATCGTGATCTCTGATCATGCACCCTGTTGTCTAATATATGTAGATAAAAAATTGACAAAGGAATCAGGTAGATGGCAATTTCAGCATAAATGGCTTCAGGATGAGGAATTTGTCAAGTATATAGAAAAACAGATAGACGAGTTCTTTGACATCAATACTACACAAACATCAGCATGTGTAAAGTGGGAGGCTTTCAAAGCTTTTATTAGGGGACATATTATTAGTTATACAGGATCAAAATCTAAGAAGACTCGAGAGGAGAGAGCTAAATTGGAACATAAAATAAAAAGTCTTCAGGAAAAAGTGTATGCAGGAAGTGACCCAAGGTTGGAGAATGAATTACTGATTTTGAGAGCTGAATACGACAAAAAATCAGCGAATAGAGCTGCCTCGAGTCTTCTAAGATTGAAACAATCTTTTTATGAACAAGGTGAAAAATCAGGAAAATTATTAGCATGGCAGATTAAACAATTGGAAATTAAAACACCAATTACCAGTATTATAAGTAATGGACAGGTAGTTATAGATCCTTTAGAAATTAATAGAGCCTTTAGAGATTACTATGAAAAATTATATGATACCAAAAATGAACCTGATTTAACAAAACTAAATGGGTTTTTGAACGAACTATCTATACCGTGTATTCCAAATGAAAACAGGGAGATATTGGAGTCTAAAATTAGTCAAGAAGAAGTTGGGCTAGCCATTGATAATATGAAATCAGGAAAAAGTGCAGGACCAGATGGTCTTCCAGTTGACCTTTATAAAAAATTTAAGAATAAATTAATAAAACCTTTTTTGGAAATGGTTTTAGAAGCATTTCAAAATAATAATTTACCATCATACATAAATAATGCCTTAATTATACTGCTGCCAAAACCAGGTAAGCCCTCTAATAAATGTGAAAATATGAGACCAATAAGCCTATTAAACGCCGACCTTAAGATAATCTGTAAAATTTTAGCAAGACGAATACAAGAAATTTTACCAAATATTATTAATCGAGATCAGAATGGCTTTATAAAGGGTAGACAAGGCTTCCATAATGTAAGAAGACTATTTAATATTATTTATTTTAATAAAGAAGCACCGGATACAGCTCTCCTATCATTGGACGCCGAAAAGGCCTTTGATAGAGTTGAATGGCCCTTTCTTTTTGAAGTCCTACAAAGGTTTGGACTTGGAAATAATTTCATAAAATGGGTTCAAATAATATACAATAATGCTACAGCAGAAATCCTAACAAATAACAATATTTCAAAACCAATAAAAATCAATAGAGGATGTCGACAAGGCTGTCCACTTTCACCTTTACTGTTTACTATGGCAATTGAACCTTTAGCGATAGCGATACGTTTACATTCACAAATATATGGAATTAAAGTTGGACCAACAGAACATAAAATCTCCCTGTACGCCGATGATATAATTTTGTTTATGTCGAATCTAAAAAAATCAATTCCAACCTTGTTGAATTTAATAAAGAATTTTGGGGAAATATCAGGATATAAAATAAATAAAACTAAATCTTCAATATTAATGCTAAATGAGACCCAGAGAAATTACCCAGCCCCTGAGGTAAATCAATTCAATGTTGTAAATCAGTTTAAATATTTAGGAATCCAAATTATGCCTAAGCTAGAATCAGTCGCCAGTGTCAACTATGAAGCCTTAATGTCAGATATCAATGAGTTAACTCAGAGATGGATGTCACTACCAATGTCGATGATCGGGAGAATCAATATACTTAAAAGTAATATTTTACCTAAAATACTTTATTTATTTCAATACATTCCCTTATCACCACCTTTAGATCTATTCTCAAGAATAAAAAAAAAGTTAGTGGAATTTATATGGAACAACAGGAGGGCTAGATTACGTTTGTCTTTATTATATTTACCATTTGATCGTGGAGGTCTGAAATGTCCAAATTTTATGTTGTATTATTGGTCGGCACAACTGAGGTCTATGACATATTATTTTTCATCAAATGATCTCCCTCACTGGACTGAAATGGAATCATACAATTTACCTTTACCTCTTCCCATATTCATATACTCAGATTCGGCAAAAAAATTACAAAAACAAGTTAAAAATCCATTTGTAAAGCATATGATCAAAATATGGTGTGAAGCTAAAAACTATTTAAAAGAACCACAGTTATTGTCACAATTTAGTCCAATATGGGGTAATCAATATTTTAAACCAGGGAGAGCGGACGCTGTATTTAAAGTATGGAATTTAAAAGGGATACAAAAGATTCAGGATTTATATTTGCCATGTGCAGAAAACATAATGTCTTTTGAAGAGCTGAGGATCAAATATAATCTCAATAGAACACATTTTTTTAAATATCTTCAACTTAGAAACTTTATTCGATCAAATCAAAATAAAGCTCTCACTCGACCTATTTATTCATCCTTGGAAAAAATGATGATGAAAGATAGTAAAAGAAAGGGTATTATTTCAGAGTTTTATAACTCATTGACACTATCTTCAAGTGAAAATTCACTGAAAAGATTAAACTACTGGAAAGAAGATCTGCAAATTGAAATTTCAGAGGAACAATGGGAATTGGCTTGTACAGAAGCTCAAACCAAATCAATAAATGCACGCCTTAAATTGATACATTTCAAATGGTTAATGCGGATGTATGTTACACCAGAGGAGTTAAATAGATATAACAAAAATATACCAGATACATGCACAAAATGCATGGAAAGTAAAGGAACCCTATTTCATTGTTTATGGGAATGTAGATTAATAAGAATGTTTTGGGAAGAGGTGAGGGTAACAATTGAAAAAATAATCTCAAAACAAATCATATTGAATCCTAAACTGTTTTTGTTGGGTCTGTACCCAGAAAAGCATAATTTTAATAAAAGTGAAAGAACATTCATAGGCCTCAGTTTGCTTAATGCCAAAAAATGTATTGCACTATTATGGAAAAAGACTCATAGACCAGATGTGACTCAGTGGTTAAGACAGATGTTAACAAACCTTCCATTAGAAAGAATAACATATATACTAAAATCAAAGGAAATTGTGTTTGAGAATATATGGAGACCTTTTATTGATTATGTAAAAAATTTAAACATAACTCTTGAAGAAGAAGGTGAATGATGTGTGTGGACCTTGTAAATTCCAAACTGGTGAACATAATATGTATACTTATGTATTGGATTGTCTAGACTAAACAGTGGAGCATTGTTGAAGACTTGATTTTGTTGGTGGTTGTTGGTGTTTTTAGTGCATTTTTTTTTTTGTAGTACTTTAGTGTTAGTGTTTGATTGTTTGTATCATGTTTGTTAAAAAAAAAAAAAAAGGTTCAATAAAGATATTGTGGAAAAAAAAAGAAGGCCCATCAGCGCCTCTTCTTCTTGAGGACATTGAAGAAGAACCATCTGTCAACTGACATCCTGGGCAACTTCTACCGCTGCGTGATAGAGAGCACCCTGACCAACTGTATCACACTCTGGTATGGGAGCTGCTCTGTAGCTGACCGCAAGGCGCTGCAGCGGGTGGTGAAAACCGCCCAACGCATCACAGGGACTCCACTTCCAGCTATAGAGGACGTCTACAGGAAAAGATGTCTGCGCCGGGCACGCAGCATTCTTAGGGACTCCAACCATCCTGCTCATGGACTGTTCCAGCTTCTCCCTTCCAGAAGACGTTTCAGAAGCCTTCGGACTAGAACCAGCAGGTTTAGGAACAGTTTCTTTCCAACAGCTGTCACGTTATTGAACTTAGTTCCCCGCTGACTCTCTTACAATCATCTTTTACCATCCTCACCTGTACATAACTGCATAACTACATAACTACATCTAACTTATTGCACATTATTTGCACATAACAGTACTTTTAACTTTCTGCACTGCTGCATATATTTGCTTAAATTGCACATACTGTTAATTACCGTATATACTGCACTGCTGTCCTTTGCACTTCTGATTGGATGCTAAACTGTGTTTCGTTACCTTGTATTCATACATGTGTAACGACAATAAAGTTGAATCTAATCTAATCTAATCTAATTTCATATGACCTTGTTAAGGCCGCCGTAAGAGAATCCTGTCATGATCCTGAGCATGATCCTGATCATGGGGGATCATCATGGGTGATCTGAGCATGGGTAATCAGTCTTCAGTTTAAGTCCTTTTCTGTTTGTTTGCTTCTTTGTTTATTGCAGGTATTATGGTCTGCTGTATTTGGTCTCTGTTTATTTATGAGTTGTTTGTATTCTTAGTTTTGTCCTTATAGTCCTGTCTAGTTATTGTGTGTCATTTTGTATTATGGTATTATTTACATCTTTTGGGGTTGTGTTATCTTATTCTTGTATTATTTTTTAGTTTCCGGTCTGTGCTTTTGTCTTGACAGCACCATGCAGCTTCAAGCTGTAAAACTCTGTTTCGCAGGCTGCACAGCTGTCACTTGTTGCTTTGATTATTTCCTCATTCATGTACCCACACCTGTCATTTATTAATCATCTGTCCATTTACCTATTTAAGGATACGGCAACGTTTCCTCATTGCTGTGTCCTGCTGTTAGCCTCCTCAGAGGAATCAGTCATTCTCTGAGTGAGCTTGGGTTTCTGCAGAGGTGAACGGGTGCGCTCCGACCAGGTAATATTTATCCTTTTTTCATTTTCCTTAGCTGTGAGCCCCGTTTACCTTTGGGTGTGACTCCGACCGGGGTTCATCTCTTTCCCCCCAGTGTGTCGGAGCGCCTCAGCCAGATTTTCTTCAGGCTGTTCTTTCCCACTGGTCGTGAGCCCCATTCTCCTCCTGCGCCCCTCTTCATTTCATTATATGTAGTGTAGTGTTTTGTGTCATGTTCATTTTCTGTTAATAAATGTGCAAACTCACAGCTTGCGTTTGGGGTCCTCTGCAGCCCTTGAAAAGAGCAATTTATGACAGAAGGACACAGCCAATGTGGACACCAGCTGTTGTGTGTTTGCTTTACTTTTGTCCTCATCTGTTATTTTTCTTACCGGAGGGAGAGTGGACATTATGCCATCAGCGCACCAGGGGTCCGCTAGCAGAGGGAGGTTGGCGGCTGGAAGCCCTAGCATGGCTGAACATGGGCAGCTCAGTTCATCCAGGATTTTGTTGATGCAGCACTTGCCTCGCAGTCGCCAAAGGAGGTTCTGAAGAACGTGTAGTCGGCGGCAGCGATCGTGGAGGTGCATCCCGGTTTGAGGAAGTACCCCTGTATGCGGAGCTCCTGACGACCGTCTTCACCCTCCAAATGACATTTCGCAGGCTGGTGGAAGACTCACCCCCCACTGTACCGGAGCCAACAAGGAAGCATTCCCTGGAACAGAAACACCCAGCCTCTCGCTGCCATTCAGCTGCATTCCATCAGAGGAACACAACAGCAGCCTCCTTCTCCCCATCTGCTGCTGCTGCTGCCTCTCTGTCCACCATGATGTCACCTCCCATTGCTGCGTTTTTGGCAGTCAGCATACCTGCAGGCCCGGCTCATCCATTTTCTACAATGGGGCCCATGTCCGCTGCAGCTTCTGAGAGGGATACATCTGGGTCTTCTGCAGCAGCCACCATCACACCACGGGAATTAAGGCAAGTACATTTTCATTCTCTAACACCTGTAGATGAAATGCCTTGTCTTATTCCCGGTGGGAGAGCTCAGCGGCAGCCACACACTTTGGCTGAGCTCTCACCACCTGCTGCTGCAGTTATTCATGTCTCCTCACCTGCTACTCCTGTGTCCCCTCCTGCCTTCCCTGAATGTTTGCCGGTTCCGAGATCGAGCCGCCAAACGATGGAGGGGCCTGCCACTCTGGAAGATTCTGTTCCTGCCCCGCAGCCATGTACTGGACGGGAGAAGAGCGCCCCCTGTGCCCTGAAGGCTGAGTAGACAAGAGGGTGTCCCTTGACTTCAGCTGCACAGGTCTCTGCGCCAGGGGTGAGGCAACCTCCAGCGTCAGCCACCATACCAGGAGTTCCACCAGCATCGGTCGCCACATCTGGAGTTCATTCAGCAGCAGTTACCATCACGCCCCGGGAGATAAGACAAGTGTGTTTTCATTTCCCTGCACATAAAAATGAAATGTCTTGCCTTATTCCCAGTGGTGAGGCTCAGCATCTGCAGCCCACGTTAGCTGAGTCCTCACTGCCTGCTGCTGCCACCAATTCCTCACCTGCCTCTCCCATGTCTCCTCCTGTGTTCCCTGAGAGCCTGTCGGTCCTAGGATGGAGCCGCCAGACGAGCCTGCGGTCCTGGAAAATTCCTTTCCAGCCCCACAGCCAAATCCCGGATGGGAAGAGAATGCTACCTGCGCCCTGAAACTTGAGCCAACAGGAGAGTGTCCCCTTTCAGCAGCACAAGAGCCGGCATCATTGGTGAGGCAACCTCCAGCTTTAGCCACCACAACGGGAGTTCCACCTGGGTTGGTCACCATGCCTGAAGGTTCTTGGGTTGCATCCACCATCAGGCCCGCTGCTGGGATCGTTGCAGCGGAGTCGCTGGAGTCCTGGATGGTGATGGAGCTCGAATCAAGGCAAGTTCTCTGTCAAGTCATTCCATTATTAGCCTTAGAGAAATCTTGTCTTGCTCGTGGCAGGGAGAATCAGCTGCAGATGTCCTCTGCTCGTGAGTTCTCCTCGCCGGGCTCTACTGCTGCCAGTAATAGTGTTCCGGTGTCCATCTCCTCCTTCCCGTCCGAGGTGGCTGTGTCGGGAGTAGATGTCCAGAGGAGTGGATTCAAGACGTCCCAGCCAGTGTCGCCGGAGTCCTGGACAGTGGTAGAGCTCGAGTCTAGGCAAGTATTCTGTTCTGTTTTTACATCAGCAGATTTAGAGAAATCTTATCTAGCTCGTGGTGGGGCAAGTCGGTTGCAGACATCCTCTGCTCCTGAGCTTTCCTTGCCGGGCTCCACTGCTGCCAGTAATGTTCCAGTGTTTTTCTTTTCTTCCCCGTCTGAGGTGGTCATGTCGGGGTTGGAACGTTGGATGAGCAGGGTCGTGACGCCGCAGTCTGGATCGCCAGAGTCCTGGACGGTGGTGGAGCTCGAGCTAAGGCAAGTCCTCTTTTTTGTTTTCACATTATCTGTTTTAAAGAGGTCTTGTTTAGCTCTTGGTGGGGAGAGCCAGTCACAGCTGCCAACTGCTTCTGAGCTTTCCTCACCGGGCTCCACTTCTGCCGGTGATTCTGACCCAGTATTTGTCTCTGTCCTTTTGTCCGAGCCATCGCCTGAGGTCACCAGGGATGGTCAGCCTTCGTCTTTGTCTGGTCTCCCGCTGATCAATCATCTCCTTTGCCTGGTTTTTTTCACGGGTCTGCCACTTGGTCTCACCTGGGGTCTTTGTGGGTCCTTCTTCTCTACCTGAGGCCGCCAAAAGACAACCGTCTCTGCCCGAGGTTGCCGTGGGTCCTCTGCCTCTGCCCAAGGTCACCGTGGGCCCTCTGCCTCTGCCCAAGGTTGCCGTGAGTCCTCTGCCTCCTCCCGAGGTCGCTGTGGGTCCCCCGCCTTCGCCCAAGGTCATTGTGTATTTCCCGCCTTCGCCTGAGGCCTCCGCTGAGCAGCTTTCCTCCTCATCCGGTCCATTTGCTGGTCAGCCGTCCATTCTTATGGTTCCTTTGCTAGTCAGCTACCATCACCATCTGAGGTTGGGCTAGCCAGCGCTCCTCTTCAGGGATCAACCCTCTCCTGCTACGAGCCCACTTGACCCATGCCTCAGCCCCTGTAGGCCGCAGGGAGCACGTGTTCCAGCCGCCACCTCCAGGAGGAGGCATGTCATGTTCTACGGTCCGTTGGTTCAGGGACGCTGGGAGGCCACCCGGCAGATTACACCCTTTGCTTAGGTGGCTTAAAGACTCTGGGAGGCCACCCGACACCTTCCAACTCATGATTGGGTGGTCTTTGGACTCTAGCAGACCACCTGAACTGTCTCAATTTTCATTCTGTTTCTTTTTTTTTTTTTTTTTTTTTTTTTTTTTTTTTGTTACTTATTTGTACCCGTAGGTAGACTTGGTTTGCAGTCTGGTGACAAGCCACTGGCTGCTGGTCGCTGCGTGCGCGAGCGCCCTAAACCTACATGTTTTTGGTATGCGGGAGGAAACCGGAGAAATCCCGGAGTAAACCCGCGCAACACGGGGAGAACATGCAAACTCCACACAGCTCACTGTTGGTCGGGGGCTGGGATCGAACCCACGATCTCATGATCCCCGCGATCCCCCGGCCGAGGGTAAAACTGTGCTGCCACAGTGCTAAACCACTGCGCCACCGTGCAGCCACGGTTTTGTATTCTACTACTACTTGTACAGTGTTGTGAGTCATGAGTTTTTTTTTTTGTGTGTGTTGTCTGGTTGGTTTTGGTCCCTCCATGCCTGGGCTCCCCCTCCTCCTGCCCGGGATGGGTTGTTTTTCTTGCTGGGGGAAGGGGTCTTCTTGGTGGGTGGGTCCTTTTTTCTTTTTTTTTTCTTTTATTTATTTATTTATTTATGCAGGGACATGCACAATATACATTGTCCTTAAAGAGGAAAGATACATTGTACCAGGTTATAGCATTAGTGCTAATTTCCACCTGTAGTCCCTGGGCAGGCTGGTGTTAGCATTAATAAAAGCAGACATTTGCTAAAACTACAAGTAAGCATTGATAAAAAACTAAAACCAAACATTGATTAAAAAACTAAAACCAAGCATTGATAAAAACTAAAACAAACATTAATAACATTGATAAGAACCCTAAACTGATATTTTTCACCTCAATGCAACATTTTTATGTTGCATCGAGGTGTCTGGGTCCCACCCTTGAGAGGGGGGCACCATCATAATCCTGAGCACAGGAGGGTGCCGTGCTCAGTCTTCAGTCTGAGTTAAGTCCTTTTCTGTTTATTTGCTTCTTTGTTTATGTTGCAGGTATTATGGTCTGCTGTATTTGGTCTCTGTTTATTTATGAGTTGTTTGTATTCTTAGTTTTGTCCTTATAGTCCTGTCTAGTTATTGTGTGTCATTTTGTATTATGGTATTATTCACATCTTTTGGGGTTGTGTTATCTTATTCTTGTATTATTTTTTAGTTTCCAGTCTGTGCTTTTGTTTTGACAGCACCCTGCAGCTTCCGGCTGTCAAACTCTGTTTCGCAGGCTGTACAGCTGCCACTTGTTTTGATTATTTCCTCATTCATATACCCACACCTGACATTTATTAATCATCTGTCCATTTACCTATTTAAGGATATGGCAACGTTTCCTCGTTGCCGTGTCCTACTGCTAGCCTCCTCAGAGGAATCAGTCATTCTCTGAGCGAGCTTGGGTTTCCACAGTGGTGAAAGGGTGTGCTCCGACCAGGAAATGTTTATCCTTTTTTCATTTTCTTCAGCTGTGAGCCCCATTTCCCTTCAGGTGTGACTCTGACTGGGGTTCATCTCTTTCCCCCCGGCGTGTCGGAGCGCCTCAGCCAGTTTTTCATCAGGCTGATCTTTCCCACTGGTCATGAGCGTTGTTCTCCTCCTGCGCCCCTCTTCATTTCATTACATGTTGTGTAGTGTTTTGTGTCATGTTCGTTTTTCTGTTAAATGTGCAAACTCACAGCGTGTGTTTGGTGTCCTCTGTAGCCCTTGAAAAGGGTGATTTATGACAAATCCAGCATTCGTAGACCATTCATAAGTTCGTGGCCAGGTCGATGGTCTTGTTCAAGATTTCTACGAACACCCCACAAAAAAACCCTCATCATAGGGCAGCCATACAAATGCCTTAGGAACAACATATAAGAACTACTCAAGATATTCACAATAAGTATGCCTCAAGAACATCTTAATTTGTTCTTGAGGTCCCCGGAGGTTCATACAGCATGTGTCAGGCAGTAGTAAGGCACTCATAAGGCGTAAGTACATCATTCTTGAAGCCGTAAGATCTTCGTAACAACGACTTGAGAGTGCCGGTAGTTGCACAAAAATTTTCATAAGATGGCAGTAAGTATCCCATAGGAAGATCCCAAGGCACCCTTATGATGAACATAAGAACTCAAGGGCCACCGTACGACAAAAGAACACCTCATTTCTCAAGAATGTCTCAAGTTGCTCTTGCAAAGTGAACCGCAGCCATAAGAAACTCTGCCCCCCCTCCATGAATGTCTGCAAACTCCAGAATTCATAGGAACTGTGAGATTCTTACGAAGCCATCATTTGTAAGATTCTTTGTGACCATAGCTTTAGCATCTTCAATTCTGCCACCTCCAGCTCCACCTCCTGTCTTTTCGTCAGCACCATACATCGTCTTGTAAATCTTCCCTTTCACTCTAGCTGCTATCCTTCTGTCACAAATCACCCCTGACACTCATCTCCACCCACTCCACCCTGCCTGCACTCTCTTCTTCACTTCTCTTGTGCACTGACCATCACCTTGGCTGGTTGACCCTAGGTATTTAACTCATCTACCTTCACTACCTCTACTCCTTGCATCTTCATTTGTTACACCTGCCTCCCTCTCATTCCCACTCACGTATTCTGTCTTGCTTCTACTGACTTTCATTCCTCTTCTCTCCAGAGCACACCGCCACCTCTACACATTCTCTTCCACATGCTCCCTACTCTTGCTGCAGCTCACAATGTCATCTGTGAATGTCATGGAACAGTTTTCCTCCACCGATCATCCACCTGTGTATGACCTCTGTCTGATATATAAAACAGTGTTCTAAATTTGGGTCTTACTTTTCACTGACTGCTACACTTAGGCTATGGAGCTTGCTAAAGAGTCTGCTCATTATTTACTGCCAAAAAAGTTTAATAGCATTTCTACCCACCCACTGTCTAAATTGGTGAGATATGTGGATAATCACCGCTAAGATTTTACACACACACACACACACACACACACACACACACACACACACACACACACACACACATATTAGGGGTGTTGGGGGAAAAAAATCGATCCACGTAAGAATCTAGTCTCATTTTACACGATCCAGAACCGATTCACAAAAATTAAGAATTGATTTTTTATTATTATTATTTTTTTTTTTTTGTGGTGGTGCAGGGATCCCATCACGTGACACTTATTGCCGCTTCATGATATGCAGTTATCCCGGAATTTCCCCATTGTGGGACTAATAAAGGCTTATCTTATCTTATCTTATCTTATCTTATTACACGATGACACTGCCGACGCAGGAGACCCATGCAGAGTAGCTTACTAAAGCTGGGTTCCCACTATAACATTTGGATTGACTTTTACTGACGTTTTGAAAAATCAGTCCAAACGTTGGTGAAATTACGTTAGTGAGCACACACCAACTTTTACGAACTTTTACAAACTTTTGCTAACATTTCCCAGCATTGCATTCAGCGGTGTCAAACTTTTGTCAACTTAGGCTAGCGTATGTGTAGCTGTTGCCAACTTAGGTTAACTTAAGCAAACGAATACTCAGCGCAGTTCAGCTGATATCAGCGTCAGGTTATGCTCATATAAAGATCAGCATTTATGGAGGCTTCCTGCCATCCTGGACCTGTTTTTCTGTGTGGATTCACACTACAACATTTTGACCAACTTTTACTAACGTTTTGGCAAACATCTGGCTCTGCTGACAAAAGTTGATAAAAGTTAATGATAGTTGGTGTTTGTTGGCAAACGCTGGCAAAAGTTGTATTCGTTGAGGATTTACAGCATGCTGAAAATTTGGCAACGTTTGAAAATAAATGGTGAAAGTTGTGCTCAGTTTGTAAAAGTTCCTGAGGGCTGGGCTAAGTTATGCAAAGTTCGCTTAAGTCAGCCTAAGTTGAGCTCCATTGGCAAACGCTGACTGAAATGCTGGTGAAAACAGATGTTTTTAGATCAAAACTTAGTTCAGACATGCAGGAATGAAAGAGAAATTGTAATGATTGGGTGAGCACGCTCCCCCTCCCTTTCTGTGGGAGGTTCTCCCCTTGGTTCCCAGCTCCGCAGGTCATCAATGCATCTGCATGAGTGGACGTACCTGCTGCCTCTTCACTGCCAGCGCTTAAAAGGATCTGCTTGTGAACACTTCTGCGCTGGCTCGTTGGGTACTGCTGCCTGAAGTTAAGGTTAGAATTGAATCGTTAGGAACTCAGCCTAATCCTCCTTTTCGTCTTCTCTCCCCAGGTTGCTGCCATCTCTGCGGTGTGTCTCCGGGATTGTTGTGTGCTCACCTGTCTCCTCATCTCCTTCACCCAGGACAGCCTTCTCAACCCAGTCAGACTCCCTCAGCTCTTCTTCTCTTCCTTCCTCCACCAGCTCTGCCCTGCTGGCTCCCTCACCTCCTAGCTGGGTTCCTCTGCTGGGCTCTCTGCTCACCTGGAGTAAGATAAACCTCTGCTCAATTCATTATCCCCAGTCTCACTCCTCATCCCTAACCAGCTCTCATTTCTCGTGTGTTTTCAATAAAGTTGTGTTTTAACGTTTTTACTCTGTGTTTTAGTGTCTTCTCTGGTGTTTGCTGCCTCGCATGTGAGCTTCATACTTTCAGTCATGACAGAATGAGCCAGTCATGACCGAACGAGCCAGCCATGACGAAGCTCAGCAGGCGCAGCATCAGCGGAGCATTCCGCCCTTTTCCAATTGGACGCCACAGAGCGGCAGGTGGCTGTGCTCACCGAGCAGCTGCAAACCATTACTCAGCAACCGACCATGGTCACCGACCATCTCTGTCGAATGTCTTGCCCGGGTCCTCCCTCTCCACCTGCTGTCCCAGCGGCCGTTCCCGTCCACCGTACCACCTCTGTTCCTTCACCTGCCCCATACGGGGTGGAGGTGGGGGATGCAAGGGATTTTTGCTCCATTTATGCCTTTATCTATGGCAGGTGGGCGGGGAGTACCCAGATGACACTTCAAAGATCCATTTTATGACCCTCCTGCTCTGAGACCAAGCTCTTAATTGGGCTCAGTCCGTTCTCGATAGCACGGAGGGCACCAACTATTCCTTTGAACGGTTTGTGCACAAATTTTCCCGAGCTTTTGACTATTCGGAGAGTGAGGGGAATAACATGAGCCGCCTAATGTTACTCCAACAGGGGAATCGGTCTGCGGCTGATTTCTCTGTGGAGTTCCGGGTCACCGCAGTGGATTCCAAGTGGAATGACGTTGCCTTACGCTGTGCCTTCCTCCTGGGTCTGAATGCCAACCTTCAAGATGACCTGGTGGTTCATGAAACCTCCTCTCTGGATGAGTCAGCTTAGATAACAAGTACCGCGAGCACGCAAAGGAGCAAAAGACCTTCTTCAGCCCATCTGTCTCCCGTCCACCCCCTCCGGCAGCCAGCTTAGCCAAGATCGACTCCTCCTCCGAAGCCATGGTGCTAGGCTGAGCCCGTCTGACTCCGGAGGAGCACCAGTGACGGAGGAAAGCCGGCGCGTGCATGTACTGTGGCTCTTTGGAGCACAAACTGTTTAACTGCCCATTGAAACCAAAAAGACGTGACCCTTCAGTAGCCATGGGGCGCCTGGCGGACGGTAATTCCTCTAATCCTCCCTGCTAAGTTTTCGATCCCAGCCCTTATCCAGTTACCGGGGGTTGAGAAGAAGGTCTCAGTGTTAATTAATTCAGGGGCAGAGCAGAACTTTATTTCTTTATGACTCGTACGGGAGATAGGCATACCCCCTATCAAATTGCCAGCTTCATTAAACATAGCAGCACTATCCGGATGTAGCCTAGCTTCCGTTACCGAGCGCACGGAGCTGGTCTCCGTCCTTTTTTCCGGGAACCACCGGGAGTCTCTCTCGTTCTTTATTCTCCCTAGTTCGTCCTTCCTGGTGGTTCTGGGTTACCCGTGGCTCCAGAAACACAACCCCATTATCTATTGGGCACAAAACTCCCGCTGGACCTCAGCCTCATCCCCGAGGTCTACCATGATCTTGGGGAGGTCTTTAGCAAGTCAAGAGCTCTCTCTTTGCCACCACACCACTCTCATGACTGTGCTATCAACCTCCTCCTGGGGGCACAGCTGCCATCCAGTCGGCTCTACAGTCTTTCTGGGTCGGAAAGGGAGGCGATGGAAAGCTACATCAAGGACTCTCTGAACGCCAGCCTCATTTGGCCCTCTTTGGCTCCTCTTGGGGCAGGGTTCTTCTTTGTCGGGAAGAAGGAAGGATCCCTGCATCCGTGCATCGATTACCATGAGCTTAACATGGTAACTGTCAAGGATAAATATCCATTGCCCCTGATCAATTCCGCATTCAAGCTCCTTCAGAGCGCAGGTGTTTTCTAAGCTGGACTTGCGCAATGCATACCATTTGGTCCGCATACACGAAGGGGACAAATGGAAGACGGCATTCAAAACTCATCTGGGGCACTCTGAATACTTACTGATGCCGTTTGGGCTCACTAATGTTCCAGCCATCTTCCAGCGCATGATCAACGACGTCCTCCGCGATATGATCAATCAATTCGTTTTTGTGGATCTCGACGACATCTTGATTTTTTCTTGCATGCTGGAGGAACATACAGTCCATACAGTCCATGCTGTGTTACAGCAGCTCCTGGAGAATCAGCTCTTTGTGAAGGCCAAAAAGTGTGAGTTTTCCATCCGCTCCACTTCCTTCCTAGGCTTTGTTGTAGCCGAACGGGAGCTGAGGGCTGACCCAGTCAAGGTGAGGGCTGTGCTCGATTGGTCTACCCCACATACTCACAAACAGTTCCAATGCTTTCTGGGCTTTGCCAATTTCTATCGTAGGTTCATTAGAAATTATAGCAGGGTTGCGCAGCCTCTCACTCAGCTGACCTCGACCAAAGTGCCCTCTAAGTGGCCTGAGGCAGTGGAGCTGGCCTTCACTGAACTGATAGCCCTGTTTTCCAACACACCCATCTTGGTCCAGGGTGAGCCCCAGCTCCAGTTCATAGTTGAGGTGGATGCTTCTGACTCAGGGGTGGGTGCTGTCCTCTCACAGCGTTTAGCCTCCGATCAGAAGCTCCACCCATGTGCGTATTTCGCTTGACGGTTAACACCGGCTGAGAGGAATTACGACGTAGGGGACCGAGAACTGCTAGCCATTAAATTGGCTTTCGAGGCGTGGAGGCACTGGCTGGAGGGAGCCATTCACCCCATCATTGGGGTGAATTGGGCTGCACGGTGGCGCAGTGGTTAGCACTGCGGCAGCACAGTTTACCCTTGGCCCGGGGATCGTGGAATCGATCCCAGCCCCCGACCAACAGTGATCTGGTGGAGTTTGCATGTTCTCCCCGTGTTTGCGTGGGTTTACTCCGGGATTTCTTTGGTTTCCTCCCACATGCCAAAAACATGCAGGTTAGGTTAATTGGAGACTCTAAAGTGGCCCTAGGTGTGAGTGTGTGTGTGAATGGTTAAGGGATAGCGCCGTAGCATGGCTGCTCATCCATCTAGGTGGTGGATACCCTCAATTTCCCCTCTGGGGATCAATAAAGTATACTAAATCTTAAATCTAAAATCATTGTGTGGATCAACCACAAAAATTTAGAATACCTAAGGTCGGCCCGCAGGTTGAACCCCAGGCAGGCCCGCTGGGCCCTATTCTTCCCTAGGTTTAATCTCACTATCACCTATCGGCCCGGGTCTCGCAATATCAGGCCCGATGTTCTCTCCCGCCAGTTTCCCTCCGATCTGTCATCCTCCCCTTTGCCTCCTGAGCTTATAGTGCACCCCCTCCTGTATTCTCAGTGCCCTCTCATGAGAGATTGAGCAGAGAGTCCGTCAGACCCAATCCACAGAGCCTAAACCCGAGGGGGGCTCTGACAATCGCCTGTTTGTTCCGTCAAGCCTTAGCAATGATGTCATCCAGTGGGGGCATACCAGCCACTTTGCTTGTCACCCCGGGATTTCCGAAACTGTCAGCCTGGTGCAGCGAGTGTTCTGGTGGCCTACGTTATGGACAGACATTTGAGACTATGTTAAGGCCTGTCAAGTTTGCGTTAGGAATAAATCAGACTTTTCACCTCCTGCCAGTCTCCTGCACCCCCTGCCGGTTCCCAGTCACCCTTGGTCGCATATAGCCATGGACTTTGTCACGGGCCTTCCTCCCTCACAAGGCAACACGGTCATTGTCACTATTGTTGACCGCTTCTCTAAAGCCATCCATTTGGTGCCCCTTCCCAAGTTGCCCTCCGCTTCCGAAACTGGCAACCTTCTGACATCCCATGTTATCCGCCTGCATGGGATTCCTTTGGACACTGTGTCTGACCGGGGTCTGCAATCCACCTCCCAAGTTTGGAAATCCTTCTGCCCCTCCCTGGGCACCACGGTCAGTCTTACCTCCGGTTACCACCTTCAGAGTAACAGGCAGGCTGAGCGTGCTAACCAATCCGTGGAGGCCGCCCTGAGATGTGTGGCTTCCTGCAACCTGTCCTCCTGGAGCACCTATCTGACCTGGGTGGAGTATGCCCACAACTCTGCCGTCTCCTCAGCCATTGAATTAACACCGTTCGAGGCGTCTATGCGTTTTACTCTCTCTCTGCTGCCTATGGCGGAGAGGGAAGTGGCCATGCCATTCGTGGGGGCACACGCTCACCACTGTCATCACTTATGGAGATCCATCCAGGCTGCCCTTCGCCATTCGGCTGAACGGTACTGCCAGAATGCAGACCGTAGGTGGGTCCCAGTGTCCAAATATGTGGTGGGTCAGCGTTTGTGGTTGTCGGTGGATTAGGTCCCTCTGAAAATGGAGTCTAAGAAGCTGTCACCTCGCTTCATTGGTCCCTTTCCCACCTCCAGGCTCATTAACGATATGACGGTCTGCTTGAAACTGCCACCGGCACTCCGGATACACCCCACATTCCACATTTCCAAGATCAAGCCCCTTTTCGTCAGTCCTCTCTGTCCTCTGTCCCCCCAGAAGCCACCTCCTCTTCCCCGGATCCTCGATGGCCAGACCGCCTATTCCGTCCAGAGGATCCTGGACGTTCACTGCCGGAGCCGGGGATTGTATTACTTAGTTCATTGGAAAGGCTACGGACCGGAGAAGAGATTATAGATGTCCGGTTCCTATTTCCTCGACAACAGAGTGGTCCGGGCCTTTCATCAGGCTCACCCCAACAAGCCCGGTGGGTCGCCAGGAAGCGCCCCTTGGGGGGGGGGGCACTGTAATGATCGGGTGAGCATGCTCCCCCTCCCTTTCTGTAGGAGGTTCTCAACTTGGTTCCCGGCTCCGCAGGTCATCAATGCACCTGCGTGAGTAGACGCACCTGCTGCCTCTTCACTGCCAGTGCTTAAAAGAATCTGCTTGTGAACACTTCTGCGCTGGCTCGTTGGGTAATGCTGCTTGAAGTTAAGTTTAGAATTGAATTGTTAGGAACTCAGCCTAATCCTCCTTTTCATCTTCTCTCGCCAGGTTGCTGCCATCTCTGCAGTGCATCTCCGGGATTGTTGTGTGCTCACCTGCCTCCTCATCTCCTTCACCCAGGACAGCCTCCTCCACCCGGTCAGACTCCCTCAGCTCTTCTTCTCTTCCTTTCTCTGCCAGCTCTGCCCTGCTGGCTCTCTCACCTCCTAGCTGGGTTCATTTGCTGGGCTCTCTGCTCACCTGGAGTAAGATAAACCTCTGCTCAATTCATTATCTCCAGTCTCATTCCTCATCCCTAACCAGCTCTCGTTTCTCGTGTTTTCAATAAAGTTGTGTTTTATCGTTTTTACTCCATGTTTTAGTGTCTTCTCTGGTGTTTGCTGCCTCGCACATGAGCTTCATACTTTCAGTCATGACAGAAATAGAGAGAAGAGGGTATTTAAAAAAAGAAAATACAGTATATATGTAAGAAGACATTGTACAGTATTTGTTTGGTGATAACATGGTGTGTATGACATGTTTTTTTTAATATATGGGATGTGTGTGTGTGTGTGTGTGTGTTACAGACATATGATTAGTTTTGAGTGGTTTGTGGGGCTGTTTGCAGGTGATGGGTGTGGTCTGGTGGGTGGTTTCCTGTCTTTGCAGTGTTATTTTTCTATTTTTCTACCACTAGGCTGTGCTGTTGCACAAACGTGTTTTTTGCCAGTATGATTACTGTTGCCTTGGAAACAACAGCCGTTTTTTTCTGTCTGAAAAAAATAACATTTAATTGGTCCGTGGAATAAAGTTTTTTTCATGAAATTTTCAGTCATTCTGTCTATTCTCTGCCTGCTATATCTATCTACTGTATATATCTATATCTGTTATGATCCCTCGTGCGCCATTAAATCACCCTTATCACCCTTATTGTCATTCAACTGTATAACCAATCATGTACAGTAGAACGAGATTGTGCTTTACCTATTTACTGTGTTAATCACACACACCCCAAGTGTAGAATCAGAGGGCCGCTGCCATGCAAGGCGCCGCCACAAATTTCCCTCCTCCATTCCATTATCGCTGAGCACCAAGCTGGATGGCAGGAAGTTCCACTTTTATATGGTCTTCGGCATGACCCGGCCGGGATTTGAACCCCTGCCTCCCGGGTGTGGGGCGGATGCTCTACCAACTGAGCCACCACTCCAGTAAACCCAGAGTGGTTACTCATTACCCGGTTACATACATTACCCGGCCCACTGAGGGCAGAATGAAAAACCCACATGCAGGAGTAGATTCAGTGCACTTTATTAAACAAACCTCAAATAATAAGTCCAGCAAAACAGTCACGATAAACACAGAGGGTTGTAATGATTGGCTTAAGGCCACCAGACATACAGGGATGCCACCTGGATGCTCTGCAGCCCGGGGAGGGGAATGCCTAGTGCCACAGAGCTGCTGTCGGCACAGGGTGAAAGGCAAACATGAACTTACGGTGCTGGAGCAATCCGGGGTTGTCCGTGTAGTCCAGTGGATGAGGATGAAACAGGCAGAAGGTAATCCGTAGGGAGTGATACTGGCATACACGGAGGTACACGCTGCCGTGTATGAAGTGCAACGCTCCGGCGCTCTCTTCCTAACACAGCGTTTAAGTAATCATAATACTAATGAGTGAAGAGACCGCCGGTGTGAGGATGCGTAGGCTGAACATAATTGATACCATGTGTGTATGAGTGAGTGTCTGAGCATGTGAATGGGAGTGAATGAGGTGTGTGCGTGTAAGTGTGTGAAACGTCCATAATGAAGATGAGCTGGCGATACTGACAGGAGGAGGGGGCATGCCCGAGATGTCAGGGAGCCGAGGACCCACAAGGTTCCCTGAAGCACCTGATAGAAAATGAATAGAGAAACGGGCCAAAATAGTCCTGGTGTCAGAACTGGGTTTGGACCACCAAACCCAGGTTCATGACAATATCTATGTATCTCTCTCTATATATATAATCTCCCAAAAATGTGAAAGCCCAAAAGAAAAAAAATCTCCTGATTGAGAAATTCACTGTTCTTAATTTTCTGGTCCGTGCATAATCATTTTCCAGGATTTATTGGTTCAGCTTCCGTTGTGGGGAATCAAACAGTGCTGATGTGGTGTCAAAAAGTAAATGACATTTTAATGGTATTTTATGTTATTTTAATGGAGAGTTGTAACAGTCAAAATATAATCACCCGTCATTTTATTTATATGATGATTCACAAAACACTTTTTTTATTCCATCCACATTCACATTTTAATTGCAGACTTAATGTTGGATTCTATGCATTATTTTATTATTTTTTAGAGAGTGAACGAACAGGGGAAAGTCTTATGAAGAAGTAACTACATAGGAATATCAAATGAAAATAAATACTAAAAATATGCTCAAGGGAGATGTATTCACTCCAGGAGCAGGTCCAGAATGGCAGGAAGCCTCCACAAACACTGATCTTTATATGAGCGTTGCCTGACACTGATGTTGGCTGAACTGCGCTGAGTATTTCTCTGATTTTTCAAAACATCTGTAAAAGTCGGTCCAAACACTATAGTGTGAACCCAGCTTTAACTTAAGCTAACTTAGGCGAGCTCTGCATAACTTAGCCCAGTGCTCAAGAACTTTTACAAACTGAGCACAACTTTCATCAATGTGTATTCCAAACGTCGGTAAATTTTCAGCAGGCTGAAAATTTTCAAAGTACACAACTTCTGCCAGCGTTTCCCAACAAACATCAACTATCATTAACTTTTGCCAGCAGAGCCAGACGTTTGCCAAAATGCCAGTAAAAGTCAGTCCAAACGTTGTAGTGTGAATCCACCTTAAGCTAGCAGCTGGATGAAACAGTTGGAATAAAGAAAAAATGGAGTAGCAAGAAATTCGAGACAGGTCTGTCTGCAGCTTGCAGACTCCATTAATACCCTTTCAACTAGTTACGCTCTCTCAGCAAGTTATGCCCCCACGTTATGTCACTCTACAAAATGGCTGACCGTAGCTGATGGTGCAAATATGGCTGAGCCAGCACTGGGCTGATCAGACACAAATTCAGATGTTGTAGCCTTGTAGATGGGCTGATGGCGGCCACACATTTCGAAGTCTATGGCCTAGTCTTTGGATGATATTTGTTTGTGTGACCATGCGCTACCCTGTTACCTAGCAACCCTAACAGCTGCAGTTGAGGGTTTTTTTCTAACATTTTTTGACAGCTATGGAAGCAGTGTTCCTTTCATTGAATAAAAACCAAATCTTGTTATTGACTAAAAGTAGACAAAAACTATTGACAATGAAGAGACTAAAATAAAACTATAAAAATAAAATCATCACAATAAATCTGGACTCAAATTAGGTGTCAAAATTAAAATGCATAAATAGTAATTTTAGTTTAATTTCTAGCTTTAATGGATGAAAACCAGATAGTTTTAGTTGATGAAACTAACACTGGATGGAAGTTTATTGTTGTTTGTTTGTTTTAAATTATTGCATTTATTTTACCGTTTACTGGAGAAGCTTCACCAGGCAAAGACCATGAGCAGATAATCACCCAGAGTTGAAAGAAGTGGAAAAAGCTGCAAGTCCGCCTGCTGAACAATGCACATTGCACCACTTTAACAAACCCACCAAATTCTGAACGGGCAAAAAAAAAAAAAAAAAATCACAAAATCTTGTAACAGCGCTTTATTTTGTTTAATAACTTTAATTTGTTTTTGAAGTCAAGTGGGTACAAGAGCGAGGAAATAATCAGCCACAATTAGTGACCGGTGTGACAGCCCGCAAACAGAACTTGAATACCAGAAGTAAACACACGGCATTGTCAAAATAAAAGCACAACCAGAATAAGGAAAAACCCATAAACCCAAATACAGACCAGAGTGTCTAATAATAAATCATGAACAGGGAATGAATAAAGAATGTACAGGGAAACCTAAAAAGGAAATTGTTATGGATGCCCCTTGCAGGGCATTAATGAGACACTAGAGGCCAACCGGTAAGTTTTCTTGTTTATTAACAAAAGACAAGAATGACAAAATAAACAGCCACGTGGGGCAAAAACACGAACATAAACTAAGACACAAGATAACTGGCTAAGAGGATAAACTATGAAAGGCAGTGAGGTCGGAGCCTGCGCTGTACCGCAAACACTTACACGAGGACAATCAAAGGTGAATCACAGAAGAGACTGGAATCGGGGATAGGGACTCCAGTCATGTACACGGAGGTGCACGGAGTTGCAGGTCGCAGCGAGGAGTGAGCCTCAGCTGCTCCCTTAAGTGTAGAACACACACCAATCACAGAAGGGGAATGTAGTTAATGAAATGACATACAGCTGTCACAGCGCCGACTCGGCTTTGACAGCCGGAATTCCCGCTGTGATGCTGTCACAATAAAAGCCCTGGAGGAAGCCACATCACCAGTCCCAAAATAAAATGGGAGAACAGGGAAAATACTGAACAACCCGAGCGTGGATGGGATCAGCGCTCAGGCCATCACAGAAATAAATATGCAATACTGGAATAGAAATATCAAAATACTGGAAGAGGACAAAGAGTAACGGTGAGGGAAGGCTCATTTTAGAACAGGAAAATAATAATTATAATATGAAGCTAGATGATAGTGGATGCACAATATAAATTACTAAGGCAATCATCATCATCATAGCAGTCTGTCATGGGCGACAATGACTGTTTCATTTAGGTCTGATCAGATTCCTCCACGCAGCTCTGTCCTTAGCCTTCCACTGCCAGGAACTCCTGTCTATGTCCAACTTCTTTAAGTTTCTTTTTACAGTGTCTTTAAATCTGAGCCTTGGTCTACCCTGATTGCGTTTGCCCTCGCATAACTGTGAGCAGAGTAACTGCTGAGGGAGACGCTGGTGGTCCATCCTCTCAACATGTCCGAGCCATCTCAGGTTCATCTGTATTAGCATGTCCTCCATTGATGGTAGACCAGCACGTTTCAACACTTCTATGTTGGTTATCTTGTCTTTCCATGAGATGTTCATTATGGCTTGAAGGTGTCTCATCATGTACGCGTGGAGCTTCTTCACCTGCACTCTGTAGACAGTCCAAGTTTCAGCACCGTACAATAAAGCAGCCAGTACTGTCGCTCTGTACACTTTGCATTTCACATGGATAGACACATGTCGATTGTTCCACAGTTTCTCCCTCAAGTTTCCAAACACAGCGCTCGCTCCTCCCATTCTGAGAGATAGTTCATCCTCCAGCCTAGCATTCTCTGAAACAGTACTCACTAGGTACTTGAAAGTCTTGCACTTGACTATTGGTTCTGTATCAGTGCTGATCTCTTCTGGTAGTGATGTTGATAAC
Organism: Pholidichthys leucotaenia; assembly: GCA_020510985.1. Taxonomy (NCBI): domain Eukaryota; kingdom Metazoa; phylum Chordata; class Actinopteri; order Cichliformes; family Pholidichthyidae; genus Pholidichthys; species Pholidichthys leucotaenia. The sequence continues at coordinate 382,519,265 of CM035841.1, forward strand.
TGGAACTTTGGTGGTTGATAAAGGCACTCTGTCTTCTTGATGTTGATTTGGAGGCTGAATTGGCTAGCTGCTCTTGCAAATTTCTCCACGAAAGATTGCATGTCTTCCACGCTGTGTGCAACTAGAGCACTGTCGTCGGCAAAGAGCATTTCTCTTACTACCTTTATCGATGTCTTACTCTTGGCTTTAAACTGAGCCACATTGAACAAGTCTGCTTCTTTCCTTGTTTGAATGTATACTTCTTCTGAAGTGTCTTTGAAGGCCACCTCAAGCATGGCTGCCAGATATAGCGAGAACAGTGTAGGCGCCAGCACACACCCTTGTTTAACCCCTTTGCTTACTGAAAAGTCTTTAGATACTGAACCACTCATTGCCACGTTTGCTTGCATATCTGTATGGAGTGCCTCGATCAGGTTGACAAACTTCTCTGTACAACCATATTTCTTGAGTACCTGCCGAAGTCCTTGTCACAAAACAGTATCAAAGGCTTTACTGAAGTCTATGAAGACTACATAAAGCGGCATGTTCTGTTCGATACACTTCTCTTGAACCTGTTTCAAGCAGAAAATCATGTCCATTGTGCTTCTTCCACTTCCAAAGCCGCACTGGGTTTCCGGTAGTACATTCTGCGAGATGTGTTCATTGAGTCTGTTAAGTAGTACACGTGAGAGAATCTTACCAACAGTGGCTAGCAGTGATATACCTCGGTAATTTCCACAATCTTTCCTGTTACCTTTCTTGAACAAAGGCACAATACTTGCATCCTTCCAGTCTTGAGGTACTTTCTGGGCATCCCATATCTCTTGGATGAGCTTGTGCAGGCAGTTGGTCAGCTGAACACCACCAAATTTCCACACTTCTGCTGGAATTCCATCCCTTCCTGGAGCTTTACCATCCTGTATTGTCCTGATAGTTGCCATTAGTTCATCAAAATTTGGTGGTTCATCCAGACTTGATACAGCTGGTTGCTGCACTAGAGCTTCTTTAGCCTCTTCAGTGAGATCTCCAGGGTTGTTTAGTAGTTGGTCAAAGTGGTCTGCAAATCTGTCCAGGATCTTGTCTTTCAAGATCAAAAAAACAAAACCGTTTCACCATCCATAGCCTTTAGTTGGATCAGTCCTCTTGGTTTAGGGCTGTAGATTTCTCTCAAACCTGTGAAGAACGTTTTCATGTCCTTCCTGTCTGCTGCAGTTTGAAGTTTCTCCGCTTTTTCATCCCACCAGTTGGACTTCATCTCTCTGATGTACTTCTGTAGCGCACTCTGAGCCTTTGAGTATTTCTTCTTCTTCGACCTTGTGTTACACTGTAGGTTTTCCTGCCTAGCTGTATTCCTCGCTTCTAGTAGTTTCTTCAGGTGTTCATCATGCTCATCAAACCAATCTTGATGTTTCCTCTCAGGGTGGCCTAATACATCACTCACAGTCTGATATACCATATCCTTCAGTGTTGCCCATTTCTCTTCTATGTCATTCTCTGAGTTGTTTCTGTCCCAGTCTTTCAAGTTTTCATCCATTTCCTGTGTAAGTTCTTCCTGCTTCTTTTGGCCTTTCAGTGCACTAGTGTTTAGCTTTCGTGGTGGCTTCACACCCGTCCTGCAGTGCTGTTTTCGTCTGCAAATCCTTAATCTAGATCTCAGTGTAGTAGTCTTAAGAATAAATATGTTCCTGCAGTAATGAACTTCCCAAAATGTCCGTGTTGTAAATATGTCAAGTGTTTCTGATGGGGCGATAATTAATGTGACACATCTGGGAACTTCCTCACACGCTGGAAGCCTGGGAAGGGGTAAGTTGTGTGTAATTCCTCAGGGAACGAAATTGATTAATGTGATTGATTTACTGTAGTTTTCTTTAAGTTATTGTACTAATTTTGATTGTAAGATTTTCTGTTACATTTTCGTTTGCAATACCGATGTAAAATATTCAAAGTAGCGTCATAAATACCGATGATTGATGGCTAGTTAAGTAGGCGCTAACGAGTCCATTGTTCTGTAGGAATGCCAGCACTTGTCCCCATTCCCGTGTCATGTGTAAATTGTCTGCCCCAATCTGTTTCAGGTATGTTAAAATGTTAAATGTACTGTTGTAAAAAATAGAAAAAACGATCAGTCATGTAACTCTGTCATGTAATGCTGTCATGTATTTGGTGCTAAACTTTTTCTTTGCTTGTGGTATACTGTAACTATACGATCTAAAGTTATGTAGTCCAAGTAGCTGTAAGCTATTTTCTCACACGCTGGAAGCCTGGGAAGGGGAATGCCAGCACTTGTCCCCATTCCCGTGTCATGTGTAAATTGTCTGCCCCAATCTGTTTCAGAAATAAACAGACTACTGACTGATCGAGACCCTGCCTGACGTCTACTTCTCTGCATCGGCCAAGATTTATTTTATTTTGTTATTTTAATGTAGCTGACTAGTTCGAGTCCGTTACATCAGCATAACATAATCAGTACCACAGTCCGCGCCTCTCATTGCTCTGGTGTCCAATACATCCCTTATGTCTCTCTGCCTGACTATGATGTAGTCTAATAAGTGCCAGTGCTTGGATCTTGGTTGCATCCATGTCTTCTTGTGTGTGTCCTTGTGCTTAAATAGAGTGTTGGTTATCACAAGGTTGTACTCTGAACATAGTGCAAGTAGAAGTTCTCTCCACCCAGCATCTTCGTCCAAGGCACTCCGCTGTGCTGCCTCTGTGCCCGGCTGTCACTGCTGCTTCCTGGGGCTCCCAGCATGCATGCTCCCACTCTCCTGCTGCCTGGACTCCTGCTGTGTGGAAAGCTCAGTTGAGTCCAGTTGCTGCTTTCCCTTCACGCTGCCATTGCTCACCGCGCCGTCATCACCACCAGCGCTATAGTCACGCACTGTGTTGAGCTCCTCGGCTGGCTTGCCATCATCGATGACCAGGGCTCCAGTCCCTCCTGGGTACCCAGCTGGTAGCTTGTAGCTTGGTTTTGGCGCACACCTAGCTTCATGGCTAACCTTCCCACTGCCACAGACTGAGCCTTTAGCTCCTCCGAGCTAACTAGCTTAGCTCCTCTTGGCACCAACAGTTTCACTATCCACAGCCACAGCTTCTTGTCCCTCGTACGTTCGGCAAAATCTCCAGCCAGCCGCCTGACAGCATTCACATAAGCCTCCGTCTCTCTCAATATGCGGAGAATTCCCTGACCCCCCATGCCGAAACAGCAGACCAGTAGCGTCTGTCCTCGGACCCCACCGAGTCTACCCAAGTCCAGCTCAGCAACGTATCCCCCAAGCGTGGCCACCCAGTCTGGCCACAGAATCGCTGGCTCCCCCGGACACTCCAGAAACGGCGGTAGAGGTGAAGGTAGCCCACATGCCTCCATGGTTTATTCTTGTCGCCAAAATGTTATGTCTTGAGCAGACCCTGGCAACAAGGGTAATAATAAAAGGAGACACAAGACCATAACATAATACATCCAAGACCAAATTAAACACAGAATGAAACCAAGAAGAACAACCATACAGAAAATAATCTGGACAAACTGAAATAACAAAATACACCAAACCATACTCAATACAAAATAAACCAAGATGAAGAAATACAGAAAATGATTCTAAATAAACTGGAAGCATGAGCACAGGGTCACCCCGTGCTCAGCATAATGACACAGTATTTTACTGGCTTGCCTAAATGTTGTGCAGCAAACTTTAAATGAGCTTCAACATGCTTTTTCTTCAGCAATGGAGTCTTGCGAGGTGAGCGCGTATCGAGCTCATGTTGAGTGCAATATGTACAGTACTTACAGTGGTGTGAAAAAGTGTTTACCCCTTCCTGATTTCTTATTTTTTTTTTGTATGTTTGTCACACTTAAATGTTTCAGATCATCAAACAAATTTATATATTAGACAAAGACAACACAAGTAAACACAAAATGCAGTTTTTAAATGAAGGTGTTTATTATTAAGGGAAAAAAAAATCCAAACCTACATGGCCCTGTGTGAAAAAGTGATTGCCCCCTAAACCTAATGAACCGCCTTTTTAAGGTTATGCCACAGCATTTCAATCGGATTCAGGTCAGGACTTTGACTAGGCCTCTCCAAAGTCTTCATTTTGTTTTTCTTAAGTCATTCAGAGGTGGACTTGCTGGTGTGTTTTGGATCATTGTCCTGCTACAGAACCCAAGTGTGCTTGAGCTTGAGGTCACGAACAGATGGCCGGACATTCTCCTTCAGAATTTTTTGCTAGACAGCAGAATTCATGGTTCCATTTACAGTATCACAGCAAGTCTTCCAGGTCCCGAAGCAGCAAAACAGCCCCAGACCATCACACTACCACCACCATATTTTACTGTTGGTATGATGTTCCTTTTCTGAAATGCTGTTGTGGAAATGTGAAATGACGAGGCAGAGTTTATCTCACGAGTCAGGTTTTATTCACATCTTCCAACATCAGCAAAAACAGAAAGAAAGAGAGAGAAAACCCCAGATATTCGTCCTTTATATACCAGGACCTTCAAAGCTCACAATCACAATGCATTTCATCCCAAGTAACAATGCATCTTCTATCAGATCTTAACACCTCCACCCCCGGCTTCTGGCAGCCAGGAAAATCCCCAAAGGCCGTCTCTTTGCATACCAAAGACTAAACTTTCACACCCTCCTGTTATCTCCAAGGAGACTCAGTCCTTTGTTCAATCTAAGATGTGAAGCCTAAAGTGGTATACATATGAAGCATAAAGTGATATACATATGTGCATACTATATGAGTCCCACACTGTGTTACTTTTACGCCGGATGTAATGGGACACACACCTTCCAAAAAGTTCAGCTTTTGTCTTGTCAGTCCACAGAGTATTTTCCCAAAAGTCTTGGGGATCATCAAGATGTTTTCTGGCAAAACTGAGATGAGCCTTTGTTCTTTTTGCTCAGCAGTGGTTTTCGTCTTGGAACTCTGCCATGCGGGCCATTTTTGCCTAGCCCCTTTCTTATGGAGGAGTCATGAACACTGACCTTAACTGAGGCAAGTGAGGCCTGCAGTTCTTTGGATGACGTTGTGGGGTCTTTAGTGACCTCTTGGATGAGTCGTTGCGGCGCTCTTGGGGTAATTTTGGTCAGCCGGCCACTCCTGGGAAGGTTCACAGCTGTTCCATGTTTTCGCCATTTGTGGATAATGGCTCCCACTGTGGTTCGCTGGAGTCCCAAAGCTTTAGAAATGGCTTTATAACCTTTTCCAGACTGATAGATCTCAATTACTTTGTTTCTCATTTGTTCCTGAATTTATTTGGATTGCAGCATGATGTCTAGTTTTTTAGGATCTTTTGGTCTACTTCACTTTGTTAGACAGGTCCTATTTAAGTGATTTCTTGATTGAGAACAGGTGTGGCAGTAATCATGCCTGGGTGTGGCTAGAGAAATTGAACTCAGCTTTCCAAAGATGTGATAAACCACAGTTAATTTATGTTTGAATGGGGGGTGGGGGTCACTTTTTCACACAGGGCCATGTAGGTTTGGAGTTTTTTCCCCCTTAATAATAAACACCTTCATTTAAAAACTGCATTTTGTGTTTACTTGTGTTATCTTTGTCTAATATTTAAACTTGTTTGATGATCTGAAACATTTAAGTGTGACACACAAAAAAATGAGAAATTAGGAAGGGGGCAAATACTTTTTCACACTACTGTATTGTTTTCTTTGACACAGCAGTACCTGCTAACTCCAGGTCTTCCTCGAGCTCTCCACAGGTGGTTTTTGGCTCTTGGATAACTCTTCTGATAATTCTTCTGACTCTGTCAGAAATCTTGCGAGGAGCTTCTGGCTGGTTTATGGTAAAATGATGTTCTTTCCACTTCCGAATGATGGCTCCAACAGTGCTCACTGGAACATTCAGCAGTTTAGAAATGCGACTGTAACCAATGCCATCATTATGTTTTGCAACAATGAGGTTGCGACGGTCTAGAGAGAGCTCTGCTTCTACCCATCATGAATTCTTTGTGGTGTGACAATTTGATATTCACAGACCTTTTTAAAGGCTATCAGTCAGGACTTAACCAGTTGAAGTTAATTTGCACTAATGGGGAATGGAATGGTTTCCTAAATTCTGATGGATTTCAGCTGGTTTCTTGGCTTTCTATGCCTTTTTGCACCGCTTTTTCTTCATGTTCAATACTTATTTCTTGTGTCATTCCACTTTATTAAATATAACTTGTTTTGGGATCACAGTTGCCTTGATTTCTTTGTATGTATGGATTACTTGGGTTGTTACTTACATCTGGTGAAAATCTCAAGTCAATGGCTCCATCAGAAATATGTTTAATGAGAAAAATGTTGATGTGTTCAATACTTATTTTCCCCACTGTATATTCCTGGCTTGGAGAGATAGACAAGTCAGGGTTGCCAGGAAAATTCAAGGCTTGGATTTACCAGCATGGCATCCTACCACGACTCCTCTGGCCACTGCTTATCTATGACGTTCCACTGAGCACCGTTGAAGGTTTTGAGAAGAAGATCAGCCACTTCTTGCGTAGGTGGTTGGGCCTGCCTCGCAGCCTCAGCAGCATCGCCTTATATGGGAGAAACATCAAGCTTCAACTCTCCTTCAGTAGTCTGTCAGAGGAATTCATAGTTTCCCGGGCAAGAGAAGTGATGCTGTACAGAGACTCTAGAGACATCAAAGTCTCATTGGCTGGTATTCAGGTGAAGACGGGCAGGAAATTCAAAGCCCATGAAGTCGTTGAACAGGCTGAGGCATGGCTGCAGTTTAAAGAGTTGGTGGAGACAGTTGCAGCAAGGCGGGCAGGCCTTGGGAGCAACCCAAGACCTCAGTACAGCAAGGTCCAGGGAAAGGAAAGACGCCAGTTGGTTCAGGATGAAATCAGAGTGGGAGTGGAGGAAACACAAACCAGCAGGATAGTTGGAATGTGCCAGCAGGGGGCATGGACCAGGTGGGAGGAGGCAATGGAACGTAAAGTCTCCTGGTCAGAGCTCTGGAGAGCGGAGCCACACCGGATCAAATTCTTGATCCAGTTGGTGTACGATGTTCTTTCAAGCCCAACCAACCTCTTCTCCTGGGGCCTGATAGAAGTCCCTTCATGCTCTCTATGCCAGCAAAGAGGCTCCCTGGAACACATCCTAAGTAGCTGCCCGAGAGCCCTCAGTGAGGGGCGCTATCGGTGGAGGCATGACCAGGTACTGAAGGCTGTAGCAGAGTCCATCAGAGCAGGGATCTCTTTCAGCAGACAGCAACACCCACCAAAGTATGCCATACCCTTCATCAAAGCTGGTGAGAAACCACAGCATTGCACAAACCCATTGGGAGGGCTTCTGGCAACTGCACGAGACTAGCAACTGAAGGTCGACCTGGGAAGACAGCTGAGATTCCCTGACAACATCATAATGACCACACTTAGACCAGACACGGTTCTTGTGTCAGAATCTTCCAAGCAGGTGATCTTGCTAGAAGTGACTATGCTCTGGGAAGACCGGATGGAAGAGGCCTTTGAAAAGAAGAGGGCCAAGTATGGGCAGCTTGTCAGTGATTGCCGTAGTAGGGGATGGAAGACCTGGCTCTACCCCATAGAGGTTGGCTGTCGAGGTTTTGCCGGTCAGTCACTCTGCAGGGCCCTCAAGCAGTTGGGGATCAGGGGGAGACTCAACAAGAAAGCCATCAAGAACGTCACTGATGCTGCTGAAGGAGCATCATGATGGCTGTGGATCAGAAGGAGTGATCCGTGGATGTCTCGAGCCACCTAGACACAAGTCAGGGTTTGATCAACCCTGGCTGGGTCGCCTATGAGAGGGTGTATGATGTATAATGACTCGAAACACCCGATGACCGCAGGTTACATCACTGATGATGTGTCTAGGCAGCACCGTAAGGTGTGTGTTAGAATCAATCAAGGACAGAGAGAAGATTCATTTTTCCATCTGTAGTAGATGTAGATATTAAAATTGCTCTGGGAGCCTAGATGTCTGTGAACAACAGAGCAGCCATCAGTGACTCAGCTGGGGAGAAGGTGGGTTTCCAAGAGGCTTGCAGTTGAGCAGCAACTGTAGACAAATTCATGCTATACAGCAGTCTTCCTTATCACAGAACAATAAGATTTTTTAAACATTTGCCAGATATTGTCAATTTTTCATTCATTAGGGTAAAAAAAAAGACTTGCATTTGGGAGCCCGTCTGCTGTCTCCATTTATCCCCACCCACGCATGCTCCAAGGCTGCATCCCTACTTCTCTCTACTAACCAAACAGGAAGTTACTGCAGAAATGATGGATTGGACCTATGGAGTACTTTATCTTCACTGATTCTTTCCCAAGGATTCTCCAAGATATTGCAAGTTTATGATGTTTAATATTTTCTCACGCAACCACAATTCAGCTGCTTTAGATGACTGTTTCCCCTCAGCATAAGGCTTATGGTTGAACAAACTTTCACTAATCACCTAACATTACTTTGTTAATTAATGCTGTGATGAGGGAGCTCATTTAATACTCGTGAGTGAAAAATCACAGAGTCCCACAGTGCTGCCAGGTTTAGGATAAACCATTTTTAGGAAGACAGAGGAAGCCCCCAACTGAGCTGTGGTATCATTGTCGTATGGGAATAACAAACTGTAAATCTTGTGATGGATGAAAAATGTACTTTTCTGGCTCTATCACCAAGCCTAAAAAATCTAGGTAGAACACTGTAAAATATGATATTTACCATTTAAACATAAAGGAAAGTAGATGAGTCAGCAGCAGATCGTTTGAATTTGATTTTTCTAAATTATTTGCTATTTAACTTTAAACAGTCGATCCTTAGTAAAATTTGGTAATATAAAGTAAATACCCAAACACATTGTTTCTAAACAGAAACTGCATCACTGCTGCCCACCAGAAAACCAGTCAGACTCTCACAAGTCATATGTTAACCTGGTTAATGAGCAAAAACAAATTAAAATTCATAAGGCTGCTTCCAGGCAACATATGCAATGGCTTACAGTCCCAGCCTGCCTTTTTTCTGAGCATCTCTGAACTGTTTTTTTTAAGGCTGCCATCTGTCTTTCTGATATTTATGGTTTTATCTCAGCAGATTTTTGGTGTTTTCGGTGTACAAAATGTACTACTACAGTCTTGCTCCCTCTTGTTTCAGACTCATTTCTCTCTTTAATTTTCCACCTTCTTTCACTTTGCTTACCTCAGTTACTTCTTCACTCTGATCCGTCACTCCCCTTTCTCTGTCTCAGCTGCACTTCCCGTTTCTCTCCGCATCCCCAAACCTTCATATTGCATTTCCCTCTCTCCTGGCTCTCCAGTATGATTGATGCCACCATTTATTTCCATGGCACCAACTAGGAGAATAAACCAGGAGGTAAATGTGCATGTGTACCTGGCTGAGTTACAACAGAGGAGGAGTGATGGTTCCTAACTTCCAACCCACATCTGCGTCTGATACTGGCTCCATCCCTAATAAGCCTTTACTGTCATGCGGACAGACAGCATGAGGAGCAGAATTACAAATGCTTTTCAGTAGTGGTAGGGAAAGATGTGCAATAAGATGCCCGGAGTAGTAGATAAAAAAGCACCTCAGTCACTTATACAGTATTTCAGGTGCATGGTGTCAATGTGCACCTCGATGTAAAATCCCATTTATACAATTGACTTTGATATAAATTTTCATCAAAATGCATTGGTATTTTAGGCAAACTTTTTGGGGGATGACCACACAGAAGAACTGGAGCTTGAGAGGTTTGGCATTTTTCTTTTTTCATTGTGGGTTACCAGGGACACATTTAAAATCAGTCAAGCACTAAATCTGAACAGCAGGGAGGAGGAGTGGTTAGTGCTCTTGTCTCATAGTTAGAAAATTCCCAATTCAAAACCCCAGGTTGGCATTGGCTTACATCAGGGGTGTCAAACTAATTCCATGGAGGGCCAAGACCCTGCAGGTTTTACTTCCACGCAGTCTTCAGCAGGTGTTTTCATTGATCAGCAATCAAGGGGAAGAAATTCAGTGAAATCACCTGTTGAAGACACTGGGTGGAAGTAAAACCTACAGGGTCTTGGCCCTCCATGGAATGAGTTTGACACCCATGGCTTACATCTAACAAGAGGACTCTGAGGCAAGGACAATATCTGCTGACTCCGTTTTCTTAGAAGATCCCAAACCGTATGTCACTGAAGGAGAGCAGTTTTAAATTTTCCATATAATTATTGGGGCAGAACCAAATTATAAGCCTATCATCCATGAATATGCAACCAAAATCATTGTATACAATCCACAGTTGCAGGTCAGGGTTCCATGGTGAACCTGTGTAGCAAGTTTGGTACTCCTAGCTTTACTTGTTCTATAGTAATAGGGCATAGGGAATGCCAACTTTGACCTTTTGACCCCAAACCCATAGACACAGTTCAAGGTCACAGGGTGAACCTGTGTACCAAGTTTGGTGACTCTAACTTTACTCTTTCAATAGTAATAGCACAAATGGAAGGTTAACATTGACCTTTGACCTTTTGACCCCAAACTAACAGTCAGGTCAGGGTATAAGTCATTGTCAGCCATTGTCTTAGATACAACTATCGTATTGATTTGAACAGACTACGTCATTTCTTTCAGTAGTTATTGTGTTTACAAGATTTAGGGAAAACTGACTTCTGACCTTGACCTCAAGGTCTATAATTCTGGCAAAAATCATCCTATCAGAGCCAAATTGGAAAATGCACATCATCAGTGTATATCAAACCCTGGTACCAAGTTTCAAAACATTTGGAATAAAACTGTAGAAGGAGTTGATTTCACAAGAGAGTTACTGTCTATTAACTGAGGTGAAGTAGACCATCATAAGTCAGGGACTATAACTCCTGCAAAAACCATACAACTGGAGAAAAATTGCAAGATGGGCATCATCAGTGTATATGAAATTGTGGTATCAAGTTTCACAACAACCAGAACAAAACTGTAGGAGGAGTTGATTTCACAAAAGTGGGACAGACGGACGGACAGACAGACGGACCACCCCATAACACAGGGATGGGCTGCATGCGGCCCATGCCCTCATTCATTGCGGTACGCTAGCCCATTTGCATCGAGTGTCAGTGCTCCAAGGTGCAATGTCATGTCAAGGCCCCACTGATAGAGTTTCAAGTGCCAGAGGTTTTATCTGTTTATTCTGTCAATTTTGACCAGATCCATCCTGATGGGTGCTGGGTCAGAGCAGCTGTAAAAGGCTGAGTGCACACAGCAGCTGTGGTTCTACAGTTTTCATCTTCTTGCCTTGAGAGAGAGCAGTCGCATTTTTCTTCCCTCCTCTCATCCGCCTTCCTGACCTATTCCCAGCTTTGCAATGTTGTGTTTTTGTCTGTGTTTAGTCGCTCTTCTTCTGCTGAATCTTAATCTAAACGGAAATTATGGATTTGGAAGCGGCTTAAATGTGCTATTGTCACTATTTTTCAACAAGAATCGGGCCAAGGGGGAGCCCAAGAATTGGAACCTGCGAGGAGACTCATGGACATTGGAATTCATGCGTCTGTGGAAACATTATTGGTTATGATCTCAGGACTTCTATTTTTGGCTGTGAAGTTCCCTGATGCATCAGAAATTGAAGGAAGGTGAGAGAGCTGATCAAAGCGGACCCGGCAAGCTCCTTCATCAAATTCGACCAGTTGGGGAGGGCACGAGCAGCGGCAAACGGTGAACTGAATGACAGTGATTCAGTGGAGGAATACATCTGGAGCCCTGTGCTCTCCATGGAAAAAAGTTTAAGCCTGCACATGGAAATTATGAAAGCACAGAATTGCACGGGTGAGGAAAAATTCTATTCTCTGAGTGCACTGTGCTGATTTGATTTGACCTTGTCTTTGGTGCACCGTGTTTACATTCCTCCTGATGAAGATAAGCGGAAGGAGCGGCTCTGCCTGCTAACCCAAACAAAGACACAGTTGTTTTTGTTTCAACAGATGAACGCTCAAGGACAGTGCACCATGTGACAATTTACCATCTGCAAGCAGAGCGAGAGACTCTAGACTGTTTAGATCACATGACTTTAACATCTATCCACTGCCAGGAGGCGCCCTCTGCTGTTCACTAGCAATTGACACACCTACACTTGCATCCAACATCACACTACTGACACAATTACTGATATATATTCACAATACACTGACTCTCTCAACTACTGCTTTGTCATTGTGTGATCTATTGTCTGCTAATTGTGCATTTGAGAGTTTTTTTCTTGTAATCAAAATTTTGGTCACAAAATGAGCTCTATTTTGATCAACAATGCTTTTTTCTCTCTCCTATTGTGTTTTTCCCTATCCTTCCCCCCTCCCCCCTCTTCACCCCCCCCATATGACAGGCGCCTTTCATGGCTGCGGCGTCACTGGGATGCGCCTTTCGTGCGCGCCCAATGTCAAGTCAAATTCCTCGGATGTTTACTTGTTTACTTGTAAATGTGCTTGGCAATAAATCTGATTCTGATTCTGATTCTGATTCTGATTCATCTGTAGTGTACAAGGCGCTGGGGTTGGATCCCCTGATCTAAGCCAAAGACACAGATACCAACCAGGAGTCAACACAGGGTTTCTGCTGGTAACATTTCTGCGTGGCGACCCACCACGCCAAAAACTCAGCCACCATGCTGAGAAAATAAATTAAGGAATGACGCTCCACAAGCATGCAGACAAACAATGCACATGACAGTCACCTATGCGTCAGAGTTCCAGAGCGCGCCTCCCGCGTGACAGTTTCAGTCAGCAGGCAGACCTGTCTAGCATCGCTGTCCGAGAGACAAACCTGATTCCGCATCAGAGTGAAGCATGAGCTTATTAAAGTACTTTAGATAGATAGATAGATAGATAGATAGATAGATAGATAGATAGATACTTTATTTCGAACAAAAAAGTATAACAAAACAAAACAAATGACAAATGCAATAAAGTAACAGTATACAGTGTTCGAAAGGGAGAAGGAAGAAGTGAACACTTATTAATTCCAACTCCTCTTTTCCATAAATACACCCATGTGAATTATATACAAATTACCACATTTAAGACCCCAAGTAAACAATTAACCGTATTTTGTACATATCAACATTAACACCCATCCATCCTAACATACATTGATGTCCATACATCAAAACCAGCCTCAAACAACACAGATTGTCATGACTCGCCGCTCATCAGCGGCGCCAGCTGCGCGCACACCTGCTCCTCGTCAGCGGCGAGGTACTTAATCCACTCTGCCCTGGGCTTTGGCCTGAAGCCGTCTCTCAACTTCGGCATCATTTTGCTACAACAGTACTCAAGCCTTCTAGCAAGATTATCTGGGTAAGCTCCCCTTACCTCTTTCCTCCAGCCTTTTCCCCTGTGCACAGGTGGACTTCCCTGGCGGCGGACTTCCTCATCTCGCCGCTGTCTCTACGCTGCTGCTACAGGCACTGCAGGTCGCTGTCTCCCGGGCTCCGCCCTTGTCAATGCCAGCCACCTGTCGTAACCAAGTAAGCCAGCAAGACTATTATTATCCTCTGTGTTGGTGTGGTGCCCGTTACCCTTCTCCCTCTGCTTCCTCCCATAGGGTTGTCCGGCTGAACGGCCTCCTGCCCCCGTGCCTGACGCAGACGCCACCACCAACACATTCTTATTGCACAGACACGCAGCCACACATCCCTGTTGTCAATAAAGCTGTTAAATCTACCCTGAGCCTGCGTGTGTGTCTCCTGAGCCGTGCATTATGTCAGTACGGCTTCAGCAGAGCGGCTCGGCAGACAGCGGGCTCGCACGCCGTCTTTCCACCCTCGAGGCTCGGGTGGATTTAATAGCCCACCAACAACAGGTGATATTAACCCAATTGACAGTCATTACTAACCGATTAGACCGCTTGGACCCCCAGCAGCTGTTCCCCTTGGCTCGTCTGGGTGGCGCAGCTCCCGCTGCTCCGGCAGCTGTCCAGCTTGTTCCGGGTGCGCCGGCACGGCTCACACCAATCCCCACTCCTGCCCACTTTAGCGGTAAGCTTGGTGGAGCTCGGGGTTTTATCATGCAGTGTGAGTCCGTGTTCCTTCACGTTCCCGGAGACTTCCCCTCAGACCACAGCAGGATTGGCTATATCGGTAATCTCCTGGAGGGTCGTGCGCTTACCTGGGCTTACGCCATCATGGCGAAGCCCAGCTACGCCACCCTCACCTATGGCCAATTCGTGCGACAATTTCTGGAAGTGTTCGATCATTCGCGTTTGGCCAGTGTCCAGGTCGACCGCCTTCTCGGCCTCCAACAGGGGAGCCGATCGGCTGCCGAATACGCGATCGACTTCCGGGTTACCGCGGAGGAAGTTGGCTGGGAAGAGCGTGCGCACTGCGGCATCTTCCTCCGTAGCCTAAACTCTGGTCTGAGAGATGAGCTGGCCGGCCGGGATATCCCGGAGACTCTAGCGGAGCTGATCTCCCTTGCCATCAGCTTGGATAACAGGCTGCGTGAGCGCGCCTCAGAGCGGAAGCACCCTTCTCGCTCGCGGGGCGCCTCTGCGCGCTTGCCCCAAGCTCGCCACCTGGCGTTGCCGCCGCCGGAGGTCTCCGAGGAGTCGGAGCCGATGGTGACGGGCCGGACAAAGCTCCCCCTGGCGGAGAAACAACGCCGCCGTGATCTGGGCCTTTGCATGTATTGCGGGGGTAGCCAGCACACGGTGGAGCATTGTCCGGAGAAGCCAAACGAGGAGGTCCGCGAGTCACTGTAGGGGGCCTCGCAGACGCTAATCAGTTAAATCCCCTTACACATTTGACGCTGCCCATCCGCTTCTGTCACAACCTCACAGGGCACCTCACACATGCACTGGTGGATTCAGGCGCGGAGGGTAGCTTTATTTCACAGAGCCTGGCAACCCGATTGGGCATCCGTTGTCACCCCCTCGACCCTCCTCTCGCCCTGGTTAATCTCTCCCAAGTCTCACCGGGAAAGGTGACCCACCGGACATCTCCCATTCCGGTGATCATCTCAGGAAACCACCAGGAGGATATCTCCTTCTACGTCCTGCCCACCTCGGTCACTCCTGTCATTCTCGGATACCCCTGGCTCCGCCTCCACAACCCCACCTTGGACTGGAAGACCGGAAAAGTGTCAGCTTGGAGCACCGTCTGTATGGGCACCTGTCTCCAATCCGCTGCCTGCGCCCCGTCCTCGCCTCCCACAGCCGAGGACACCGCGCCTCCGGATCTCACCCTTGTGCCCTCAGAGTTCCACGACCTGGGTGCAGTCTTCAGCAAGTCCAAGGCGATGTCTCTGCCTCCTCACCGGCCCTACGACTGTGCCATCAACATCCGTCAGGGGGCGCCCCTACCCTCAGGACGCCTCTATAGCCTGTCAGCGCCAGAGAAGGAGGCCATGAACACCTACTTGAAGGAGTCGCTCAGCGCTGGGATTATCCGACCATCTTCCTCACCAGTAGGCGCAGGGTTCTTCTTCATGGGAAAGAAGGACGGCTCCCTTCGTCCTTGCATTGATTATTGAGTTCTCAATGACATCACGGAGAAGGACTGGTACACCCTGCCCCTCATGGACACCGCCTTCCACTCCCTCCAGGGGGCGACCTGGTTTACCAAGCTGGATCTCCGCAGCGCTTACCACCTCGTCCGGATCCGGGAGGGAGACGAGTGGAAGACAGCATTCCGCACCCCTAACGGTCATTTTGAATATCTAGTGATGCCGTTTGGGTTGACCAACGCTCCAGCCGTCTTCCAGCGCCTCATTAATGACGTCCTCCGGGATTTCATCGGCCTGTTTGTGTTCGTCTACCTGGACGACATCCTCATCTTCTCCAGGTCCAGGGATGAGCACCGGGTCCACGTGAAGCGGGTCCTGCAGAGACTGTTGGAGAATCGCCTATATGTCAAGGCGGAGAAGTGTGAGTTCTACGCCAAGACAACTTCCTTCCTGGGGTTCGTCATCTCCCATGACCAGGTGCTCCCGGACCCAGCGAAGATTAAAGCGGTGGTGGATTGGCCCACACCTACCTCTAGGAAACAGGTTCAGCAGTTTGTCGGGTTCGACAATTTCTACCACCGCTTCGTCCCAAACTTTGGAGCCATCGTCGGGCCTCTGACCCGCCTCACCTCCCCTAAGACCCCGTTCCGGTGGACTGAAGAGGCCGCAACGGCCTTCCAGGCGCTGAAGACGGAGTTTTCCTCCTCCCGGGTCCTCAGCCAGGTCGATCCGCCAGGTCGATCCCGCGCTGCAGTGCATAGTGGAGGTGGACGCTTCGGACACGGGGGTGGGGGCGGTGCTGTCCCAGCGGTCTCCAGCCAACGGAGTCAAGCGACCCTGCGCCTTCTTCTCTCGACGCCTGTCCCCGGCGGAGCGTAATGATGACGTGGGGGACAGAGAGCTTCTGGCCATCAAGCTTGCGCTTCAGGAGTGGCGTCACTGGCTGGAGGGGGCCGCCTTGCCTTTCGTGGTCCTAACTGACCACAAGAACTTGGAATACCTAAGATCTGCCAAGCGTCTGAACGCCCGACAGGCACGCTGGTCCCTGTTCTTCGCAAGGTTTAAATTTAACATCACCTACAGGCCTGGCTCCAAGAACGGCCTGCCTGACGCCCTCTCCAGGCAATTTGCCCCGGAGGCCACGGAAGACGCTGTTCACACCATCCTGCCCAGGTCGTGCGTCGTGGGGGCTGTTTCCTGGGACATAGAGGATAAGATCCGGAGGGCGCAGGAGTCGGAACCGGACCCTGGCGGCGGACCAGAGGGGAGGCTCTTCGTGCCATCTGCCGTCCGGGGGGACGTTATTCACTGGCTCCACACCTCTAAGCTCACCTGCCATCCTGGAGCTTCACGGATGATCGACCTCCTCCAGCGATCCTTTTGGTGGCCAGGTCTGCGGAAGGACGCCGCCCGTTACGCCCGGGCCTGCCCCGTCTGCGCCACCAGTAAGTCAGGTAACGCTCCCCCTGCGGGCCTGCTCCAGCCCCTGCCCGTCCCTGGCAGGCCCTGGTCGCACATCGCCCTAGACTTCGTCACCGGGCTTCCTGTCTCCAACAACTTCGACACAGTTCTGACCATCGTTGACCGTTTTTCCAAGGCCGCCCACTTTGTGCCCCTACGTGGACTCCCCTCAGCCTTGGAGACAGCGGACCTCCTTATCCAACATGTGGTCAGACTGCATGGAATACCGGTCGACGTGGTCTCCGATCGTGGCCCCCAGTTCTCTTCGGACGTCTGGAGGTCTTTTTGCAATGCCCTGGGAGCTAAAGTAAGCCTCACCTCCGGCCATCACCCCCAGTCCAACGGGCAGTGTGAACGGACCAATCAGGAGCTGGAGGCTGCGCTCCGCTGCGTTACCACATCCAAGCCCACGTCCTGGAGCTCTCACCTCGCCTGGGTGGAGTACGCCCACAACACCTCTCGCTCGTCTGCCATCGGGATGTCTCCCTTCAAGGCATCCCTGGGTTATGATCCACCTCTATTCCCCGCGCAGGAGGGCGAATTGGCTGTCCCCTCTGCCCAGGCGCACTTCAGGCGGTGCCGCTCCCTTTGGACTACGGCGCGCAATGCGCTTTTACGCACGGCGGAGCGCAATAAATCCACGGCGGACCGGCACAGGAGACCTGCCCCTGCCTACCAGGTGGGACAACAAGTCTGGGTATCCACACAGGACGTCAACCTAAAGGGTGAGAGGAGGAAGCTGGCCCAACGATTCATCGGCCCATTTCCCATAACTAGGATTATCAACCCGGTGGCTGTGCGTGTGGCTATTCCCTCCTCCCTCCGCATCCATCCCACCTTCCACGTCTCCAAAGTCAAACCGGTGGTCTCTGACCCCCTCTGCCCTCCACCTGCAGCGCACCCCGCTCCCCGGATAATTGGTGGCCATCCGGCCTGGACTGTCTCTGAGATCTTGGACGCCCGGCGCCGGGGTCGCGGGTTGCAGTATTTGGTGGACTGGGAGGGCTATGGACCCGAATGGAGACAATGGGTGCCTTCCTCGCTGGTGTTGGACCGGTCCCTCATCACTGAGTTCCATCGAGCGCACCCAGAGAAACCATCGCCAGGAGGCGCTGCTAGAGGGGGGAGTACTGTCATGACTCGCCGCTCATCAGCGGCGCCAGCTGCGCGCACACCTGCTCCTCGTCAGCGGCGAGGTACTTAATCCACTCTGCCCTGGGCTTTGGCCTGAAGCCGTCTCTCAACTTCGGCATCATTTTGCTACAACAGTACTCAAGCCTTCTAGCAAGATTATCTGGGTAAGCTCCCCTTACCTCTTTCCTCCAGCCTTTTCCCCTGTGCACAGGTGGACTTCCCCGGCGGCGGACTTCCTCATCTCGCCGCTGTCTCTACGCTGCTGCTACAGGCACTGCAGGTCGCTGTCTCCCGGGCTCCGCCCTTGTCAACGCCAGCCACCTGTCGTAACCAAGTAAGCCAGCAAGACTATTATTACCTCCGCCAGGCCGAAAAGGCCAGGAGGAGGTAATGTTTTTGCCAGGGTTTGTCTTTTTGTCTGTCGGTTTGTCTGTCTGTCTGTCTGTTTGTCTGTTGGTTAGCAAGATAACTCAAAAAGTCTTGGACGGATTTGCATGAAACTTTCAGGCGTTGTTGGAAATGGTACAAGGAAGAACTGATTAAATTTTGGGGGTGATCCGGTTCACCGTCTGGATACAGGAATTTTTTTAAAGCATTTTTCAACACTGTGACATAGGGCCATTTTCAACATGTGCGCAGGCGCAATGGAGGCCGCTGGGCGTCGTGTCTGACCAACACAAACTCCGCCTTCGTCAACGTTTTAGCCACAAAAGCACACGGAAAACACTGCTGGCCTCGGACCCCCTGCGTGCCTGTGCCAGCCATAGGCGCTGCGCACATTGCGGTGGTCGTCGTGTCTGACCAACACAAACTCCGCGTTCTTCAACGTTTTAGGCACAAAAGCACGCAGAAAACACTGCTGCCCTGGGCCCGCCAGCGTGCCTGTTTTTGCGCCACGCTGCAAAACCTGACACGGTCACCTGTCCGCCACCCCATTATTTGCCACAAATTCCCCGCCCAGCTATAGGCGCTGCGTAAAAACGACCTCTCTGCCGGGGAAGATTGTAAATTCTGTTTTGCCGCGGACCGCAACCCCAATATAATATAAAACCCACGGCAACCTGTCTAACCAATCTGCATCCGTCAGTGGAGGAGATGGACACACCAACACTCCAGTTTATTACCTCCGCCAAGGAGGCAATGCTTTTACAACCGTAAAACGGGGCTATAAGGGACGGCGGGGTAATATGGGACACTTTTCTAAATGTAATTCTGCTTTTTTAATTTTGCTTCCGCCTAGATTTGATGAAGGATTCATGGATATTTGACAATAACAACACAACTCAGCGTCCTGCTCAAAATAAAAAAAGCAGAATTACATTTAAAACATTTCCCACAAAAGTGTCCCTTTTTAACCCGCCGTCCCTTATAGCCCCATTTTACACTACTGAACCACTAATCCTATCACTATCACATTGAGTGTCATTCATTAATTGTCTGTTTATTGCACTGTCCATGTCAAATAAACAAATAATCATTGTGAATCCAATTGCTACTCATATCTTTTCATGCTCAGGGAATCTGAAAACGTACACACAAACACTCTATGGGGGGAACTGTGCCGCTTGGCGGAGGTCTGCGCTCTCCGAGTGCTTTTCTAGTTATCCTCTGTGTTGGTGTGGTGCCCGTTACCCTTCTCCCTCTGCTTCCTCCCATAGGGTTGTCCGGCTGAACGGCCTCCTGCCTGACGCAGACGCCACCACCAACACATTCTTATTCCACAGACATGCAGCCACACATCCCTGTTGTCAATAAAGCTGTTAAATCTACCCTGAGCCTGCGTGTGTGTCTCCTGAGCCGTGCATTATGTCACAGATATACACAGTTCTGTCCCACCCACCATTCCATAGTGTCCCAGAGTGAGTATAGTGAATCGTACATATAAATGCTACCCTTCTGACATATATCCTTTCAGCAAATAATGTTTATACCTCTTTTTGAATTGATTTCTGTTTGTACATAGTTTCAGTTTCGGCTCCAAACTGTTCCACAAATCCACCCCACAGACAGATATGCACAGACTTTTCTTGGTTGTTCGTATCTTGGGTTTTGTAAAGTTGAAGTCTCCTCTCAAATTATGATCATTGTCTCTTTTTTTAAAATATTTATACTTTAAACGAGGAAAGAAAGCAGAAGAGGTATGTAAGCAGTAAATGCATTTATCGTGGTTTTAACTCACTGGTAATGGGAACAATAATGAAGAGTCACTAAGGAAATAGGTCTGGTTAGGGTTCATATGCAGGGAAAGGCAAGAGTGACTGAATTGCGGAGGATTTACTTCACTAACCACTACAATATTAAATAATTTATGTTCATTATTATGTACCTGGAAAGTTAAGATGACCAGAATTCACGAAGTCAGTGACTTTAATCTGTCAACATCTTCCAGCCTTTAGACAAACTAAACATGCCAACATTTGGATTTCACAATAAGGGAGGTTTTTTCCTGTTGCCTGGGTGGTGGAGAGTTCAAAAAAGCAGTAAAAATATAGAAATACCAAAGAACTCATACTGGACTTGAGGAAGAACTGACAGGACAACACCCCCGCCTCATAAATGGCGGCCCTGTGAAAACCATCCCTACCTTCAGGTTCCTGGGTACCCACATCTCCTCTGACCTCTCCTGGACTGTCAACACCAATTCCTTGGTGAAGAAAGCCCAGCAGTGGCTGCACTTCCTCCGTGTCCTGAGGAAGAACAACTTGGACCAGAATCTGCTGCTGACCTTCTACCGCTGCTCAGCGGAGAGCGTGCTCTTCTGCTGTCTGGGTGTGTGGTACACTGGCTCCACGGCTGAGAACAGGAAGGCTGTGCAGAGGGTCATCAACACCACCCAAAAAATCATCTGCGGCCCTCTGCCCTCCCTGGAGGACATCTCCAGAGCCTCCTGTCTCAGAAAAATCAAGACCATCACAGGAGACCCTTCACATCCCGCCCACCACCTGTTTGACCTCCTTCTCTCTGGACAACGGTTCAGATCAATCAGCTCCCACACCTCCAGACTGACAAACAGCTTCTTCCTCTGGGCCATCCAAACTGCAAACAGTCAGAGGCCCCAACCCCTCCCTCCGAACGCTCACATGCACAGTACTGAGGACCTTTTTCATTATCACAATAACACACCTGTCTTTGCACTCCGCACTTTCATGTACATTGACCCATCTGTGAAACCACTACCATTCCTGCGTATATTTTCCATAATTCTTGGGCCATTTTATTCAATCGTGTGTTCTGCACTCTGCACTCTTATGTACATAGTTCCATCCATGAAGCCACTACCATATCTGTGTATATACCTGTGGGCTATTTTTACTTCAGGTGTATGTTTAAACATGTGTTCTGTAACTGTGTTTTGTCAAATCCTTCTCTCTTACTTTATTGCGCAGTAGCCTGGTGGAGCACCTACAATTTTGTTGTACTGTACAACTGTACAATGACAATAAAGCCTATTCTATTCTATTCTATTCTATTCTATTCTATTCTATTCTCTTGTGGGACACTTAACATGTTGGTGGAATTTGGGGAGTACAGTCTTTAAGCATGCTTTATTAAAATCCCCTGCAATAATGTGGGCTGTGTCTGGGTGATCTTTCTGTTGCCTGTTAACAATGTGCTGGAGGTGGCTGAGAGATAAGGTAAAGCTAGCATCTGGAGGGACGTAAACAGCTGTTACAATTACTGCAGTTAGCTCACGGGGAAGATAGAAGGGCCTAGAAGGGCCTACACAGAAAGGACATGGCCTCTAAATCCGGTGAACAGTGGCTTTGAATTATTCTGCTGTTATTACACCAAATCTGAAGCACATAAATACAGAGCCCACCATCCCTGTCCTTATCAGAATCGGTGTTGTGGCCGAAACAGAGTGTTGTTCGGCTGGGTAATTCCACAGCGGCGTCTGGGATAAGCGGGTGAAGCCAAGACTTGGTCGCAATCAGAATACAACAGTCCCAGCGCAGCAATTGTAGGCGATCCCAGATTGCAGCTCATCCATTTTGTTGGCGAGGAATCTGGTGTTGGTGAGTAAAATTGAATGTAACGGTGGTTTATTGCGTTGTTTGCACAGCTGGGCACGGAGGCCAGCCCTGCAGCCTCATTTCTTCTTTCTCTCTCAGTGCTGTCTGCGCTTCATGCTGGGCCAGATAAAAATCCACGGAGCGCTCGGTGGTCTAACGATCTCCTCAGGGATGTGGTATTGATTACTGGAATAAGCGCTGGAGCTGTTGGAGTTAAGTTGGCGGCCAATACCTAGAAGTTCCTGGCGACTGTAGGTAATTAGTCTATTGCAGAAGGAGGACAAAAAAGGCAGGAAAAACATAGAAACAAGCGCAGTCATCGGGAGAGTCTAGCTGCAGCGTGTGGATGCGCAGCCATCTTGGAGGTAAGGGACTTACCCCTTCATCTGTTGCATGTTAAACATTATCACAGGACCCCGGCAAGCCAGGCAAACCCAGTACGATCTGGGCTCCCTCTGTTGTCTGTTGCTTCAGTGGTGACTTGATTCCGGTCTGCTTTCCCATTTAGCGAGAATAGGTTTTTGCGCTCGTGTAGCCTGCTGCAGTCTGTTTACCCGCCCTGTTGATTTGAAGTAGGCAGGTGGACACAGTAACGTGCCATTGGAACATGTTGTGATTCTCCTAACCTGGAAGGGCAAGTTTTTTTCGCTCTGCACAGCACATGCAGTCTGGGGGCTTGGCGTCTTCTTCTGCTTTTTCAGTTAAAATGCGGCAGTGGGTGACCGCATGCACCCCAGCCTGGACGGCGATGCCACTACATTTCATAGTATAAGCTCCCATTGAAAAGGACTGCTGAGTTATCAATTAATTGACAACTAATTTAATTTAGGTGACTAAATTCTTATCAACAACTAATCAAAAGTAAATTAATTATTAACATCCCTAACATGCACACAAACAAACAAATGAACACAGGTGGAAACATAACCTTGGTGAGCTTAATAAAAGCCTGGTTGAATGTCTGTGTACAAATGAAAACATTTAGATGATATGAGGGTATAGAAAACAGATGATCAAAGAGGTTTTTGGATGATTATGCTTCTGTTGTAGTTTTAAAATTTCACTTCCAGGCTTTCAGGGAACAAATAAAGAGAGTAAAAGAATAAAAGCCTGACTGAATACCGCATGGCTGAATGTGCTGTATGAATAAACCAGAGCATTAAAAGACCTTGATTACAGCCTTAGACAAACCCAGACCATCAACTGAAATTGAAAGGCTTTCACAACACACATCAAATATCAATGTGAGTAACTTCAAAAACATACATCAGTTTTCTTTGATGTAATAACACGACTGAGAGCATGATTCTGGGGCACACACAAAACATTTACTACAGCCATAATCTTCTTGCTTTATGAGGGACATACATCCAGAGATCGCCGTCAACATGAGAGCAAAGAAATTTAATGTTTGTGTATCTGCAATTCCTGTCATAGAGTGAGTACTATTTAGGCATGCTGAGCTGAAAAAAAAATAAAAGGATTCAAATGTGTGGATGTGAACAAATAGAAATTAACTTGTTTGGAAAAAGCTGAATTCCTTTGGACTATTGGGAAAGGTATGTTGACAAGTAACTAGTACATGAAGTATTTTAGAGTTTAGACTCAATGGGGGAAAATGACTGTCCAATACTTCTGAAGCAGCCATATGTTTTTTTTTTCTTTCTGATAACATTAAGAAAATGGACAACAGAGTGTACATAATGTGATTATGAAGACAAGACAGAAACCTGTTCTGACTTGACTGATGACAAGAAACCCGACAATGTTCGAAAAGAAAATAACACGAAAAATATCTTTGTTTGAATAGTTCCACCCAACGGTGGTGGTCTATCGTATGGGCACATCTGGCAAGAGCCTGGGAAGGCAGCAGCTGCATTCATCGTCAGTTTAGTGAGAAGAATCAAGGCCTATCACACATCAGGGTTTCATCAGGGTTTGTAAAAGGTTGCCAAAGAGTTCGCCAACAGTTTTTCTTGTCGCCAACAAATTTCCAAACAACTTCTTTCGGCTGCTCCCTTTAGGGGTTGCCACAGCGGATCGTCTGCTTCCATCTCACCCTATCCCTTGTATCTTCCTCTGTAACACCAACCCTCTCCATATCTCCTATTACTAGAATGAAATTGTGTTTCTTCTATCTACAGTGTTAATCACACACACACCCATATATAGAGTCAGAAAGGTCGCTGCCATGCAAGGCACTGCCACAGATTTCTCTCCTCCATTCCATCATTGCTGAGCACCAAGCTGGACAGCAGGAAGTTCCGCTTTTATATGGTCTTCGGCATGACCCGGCCGGGATTTGAACCCCTGCCTCCCAGGTGTGGGGCGGATGCTCTACCAACTGAGCCACCACTCCAGTACATGATTGGCTGTATGGATTGAATGACAATAAAGGGTGATTTAATTTAATTTAATTTACTACAGCGCTCCATGAATCTTCTCTGTGGTCTTCCTATTTTCCTCCTGCCTGGCATCCTTTGTCCGGGGTCAAAGCTGTCCAAGACTTGTTTCAGGCATGATCACACATGCCACATCATTTTTTTCTCTAGTTATCGCGTTCGCAAGGTAGGTGTTGATGCCGCTGACGCCCATCCGCCCCGCTCTTACCCCTTCAGCCTTTCTAGGCTGAGGGGTAAAAACTCTTGGAGAACTGTTTAGCAACGTTCATGAAGGTCCTCAGCATTTGCCGCTCTGTGAGATATGGGGGTAAAATTCTTTTTTGTTCTCCAAGTAGTGAACACTAGCAAGTGTTTTTGAGCCCTTACAAACCTTTGAAATCTGACTGCTACGAACACTTACGACAAAACTGTTGGCAACCTTAAAAACTGTATGCAAGCTGTTTTTGCAGCCTTTTCCTGAAAGACAACAACAAAAAAAAGTCTCTATAATCAAATAACTTCAGAGCAGCAAAAACAGACTGGGTTACCATATTTAACACAGGTGTCTGCAGACTTTACTGTCACATGATCTTTTCTCATGTGACATCGCTTTTTTCACGCCTCTAAAAGCGACAAATGCTGACAAACGCTGCACTTTTTGGGTTGCCGCCATTGATGCCGCCAGTTCTACATCAATGTGGAGAACGACGAGTGGAAGCTGGACACGTTGTGTGACCTGTATGAAACGCTGACAATCACGTCAGTGTTTTTAGAGGCGTGTCTACCTAGTAGTTCTGCCCTTGTAGTTGGCTGAGCCCTGACATGATGACATGATAAGTTAACTAGGTCTTTTTTCTACGGCTCTTTAGTTGGTTGTACACACAGTACAGCTCAACTTCTACAAACAATCCTGTTGCTATGCTTTTTTTATACACAAATGATGCTGTCATTTTCAGTGGCCATTGGTAGTAATGGGTAATGGCTACCTGGCTGCAGCACACCAGTCCCTCTATCATACAATAAAACAAAAGAAAGACTAACTACAATGAAGTGCAAATTAAAACTTAAAAATCAAAGAGGCAATATCCAGTTTCCACTGGGGTAGATCCTCTAAATCAGGAAGTCCATCATAAATTTTACTAAAGACACCAATAAATCTTGGTTTCAGAGTTGAGATGGAATGTGGTTGATGTGAATAGAAAGGAGGCAAAAAAACAATGCTGCGTTGCCCATATGACAGGTAAACATACATGTACACTGTATAACACTATGCTAATGAGTGAGAAACAGGAAACTATTCAGTGTACAAGGGAACAAACGTATTTTTGCTCAAGGCACCAAGTGATGTTGATCTATTGCACAGATGGCACTTATCTCTTTTCTTGCCATTTAATCAGTGTTTACAGTGTTTCTGTACAACAATCCTGGAAGAATGTGAATATCTTGGCTTAAAGATTTTAAAAGATAATAGGCTTATTTTATTTCCAGTATTTACACTATACTGTGATCTCCGGGGTCTCGTTTGTAGACATTTACCCTAAACTGTAACAAATGAGCAATGAGACAGTTTAATTAATGGCTTTACTTCTGGGCTACTAGTAGCTTTAACTTATTCATAGTTTCAAAATAGTGCCCATTTTTAAAAAAAATGACCTGTGGCGTAGACATTCACCAAGCTCTTCCCTAAGGGCACCCTCACTATCATCTTATTAGCTGTCGCTGACAGGGTTTGAAAGGGAAATGGGTGTCACTATGATCAAAGCCAGAGGTTTGTGCCGCAGCTGAAAATACTACGTCTAACTTTAAAAGCACATCCACAACAAAATGATTTTGAAGTGTCTCAATCATTATCTTATCATGATACCCCCTTTACACAGGGGTGGAGGTCATTGAGAGATTGCTGAGTGATGACAAAATAGCCAGATCTCCAAATGATCTTTCAAGATTTCTCAATGATCTCTCAATGGTCTTCAATGACTGCCATGGTCCTCAAAATTTTGACTCATTCCAAAACAATCTCGCAGTGATCACCAAAGGGAAGTGACAACAATCTTTCAATCTCTCAACAAGAGCTCAACAATTTCATTGTTTTCCCAATGATCTCCCAACAATCTTATAATGAACTCTACTGGTCTTTCATCAAACACTCAGCAATCCCTTACTGATCTCTCACACTGGGATATCGATGAGATTGTTGGGTGCTCATTGAGCTCTCCTTAACCACTCAACAATCTCACTGATCTCCCAAGGCTCTTTCAGGAACATTTCAATGATCTTTCAGTGATCTTTCAATGAATGCCAGATATTCCCCCCTGAAGGTAGAGATGGTTGAGAGATCAGTAAGGGAGCATTCAATGAAAGACCAATAGAGTTCACTGAAAGATTGCTGAGAGATCATTGGGAGATCTGTGAGATCATTGCGAGATCATTGAAAGAGCATTGAAAGATCACTTACAGATCGATTCCCTTCAGAGACTGGTGAGAGATTGTTTTGGACAGACTCAAAACAATCTGTCAACTGTGGGGGTCACTGGAAGATCATTGAGAGATCTTGGAGATTGCTGTGAGATCACTGAAAGATGAAAAAGCCAGATCTCGCACTGATCTTTCAATGATCTTTCAAAAGTTATAGATCGGCATGAAAAGCAACACATTTGCACAGAAATGGCTTTTTTGAGGCTTTAGGAGATCATTGAGAAATCAGGTCAATTTTTGATCTCTCAATGATCACCCAACGATCTCCATCTGTGGAAAGGGGCCCTTAATGACCCCAAAATATGTTTAAAGAAACCCTTCTAGCCCATTCTGGCCCATTCTGATGTCACACCTTCAGACCAACGCAAGACGAGGTCAGTCACTGACATCCTAGATGGATCTTGGGTCATTTTCAGGTGTGGGAGAACGCCCACTTCAGTGAAAATGGCAGAGGCAAACTACACTGCTGATGAATAACTTCAAGACCTGGACACCAACTCATATGCAGCCAAAAACCTGCCTTTTTACTCCACCGTTAGCTGACAAAGACGTGTGAGAGCCCTGAGGAGCGAGAGGTGAGTATGCGAGTAATCAGATCCTGAGAGATTCACAGCCTGGATTCACAGTGCAGCTTCATTACAAGAATTGGATCCCAAAATAGAAACTTTGCTCTTACAAGAGGAAATGAGATAGCTGCTTCACTTGAGTGAATTTCTAATTAAAGTGATCATAAAAGATGCTCTTTAGTTAAATGTTTTTTCTTGATCAACCGAACTATGTCTCCGTGCATCCGTCTTCTTAACTGGTCAGGGCGCAGGGGGAAATGGTGTGGGCCCCGTCTGACACAGGGTGAGAGGGCGCACACTTACAGCTAATTTAGAGTCTCCAATTAACCTAACGAGCATGTCTTTGGACTGTGGAAGGAAAGTGGAGCACCCTGAGGACAGCCACAGAAAAGGGCAATAACGGTAATTTCCTAAGAGCTGTTGGTGTGTGTGGCAAAATATTGAGCTCAGTGCTGAGTTATGCACCTGTAAAGCTGTAGGCAAGATCGTATGCAGACATCATCAGTGGAAAAATAAACACAATTTCAAAAACTGAAGCACCAAAGCAGACTGAGCCTCACAAAATAAAGATAAACAAAAGGAATCATACTGACAGGAGGGATAGCTCCTTTATGTCAGACATTTAGCTGTCTTCTTACCTACAGACAGGAGGTAATGCGACTGGTTGCATGTGGGGCTAGGCCAAACATGCACGTGATCAACTATGGTAGTCTGTATTCAGAAGCCAGAGGCACCAGCTGCTCTGCTTTGTAAACATGCATACATGTGAATGCACAGGGGACTGCAGCTGTTGCCAAGTACGAGGAGTTATCTCGGGAATCTGTTTCATTTGTCGTTGCTGATTATGGAGGGCCAAAACATTTAATAGACAACGAAATTTTAAAAAAAAAGAAGAGTTAAACTGTAAAGTTAGAACAAAAACGCTGATTGAAAAGCAGTCCAATTAGTTTATGCAATACATGCTTGGGAGTGTCCAGTTTAAGGTAATAAAACATAAAAATAACCAGAGATTAATTAAATGTTTAAATGGAAAAACTGGCTTCTTAAACAACAATGTTACAGCTCGGATATTCATATTTGCAAAGTTCACAAACTGTGCAGGAAAGGTTTATTTCTGTTTTGTGTTGGCTAGACTGCTTCCTAAAACCACAGCCAATCGTATTTACACCCCCTGTGATGCCAGATAATAGAAGGGCAAACTTCTGCAGGAGAAGACACGGGTGCTGCAATCATAGGGTGCTTTCACACCTGCAGGCTTTAGTTCATTTCAAACGAGCTGGAGTTCGTTTTCTCCATTAGTGCAGTTCATTTTGTCTGGTGAGAACACAGTAATCACGCTCAGGTGTGCACCAAAGCAACCGTATCGAGACTACCTAAAAGAGGTGGTCTTAATTCAAATCAACTGGTGGACTCTGGTGCGGTCCTGCAGGTGAGAAAGGGACTGCGCTAAAATAGGACCAATGGTAAATGGTAAAACATTTTAGTCCACTGTGGCTGAGCATGTCACGATTCTGGAGGATTAATGAACACCATCTCCTGTACTGTCTTGATATGCGCCTGGGCCAACTCCAATGCATTAACATGTCATTTTCCTTCTGCAGCAACATCTCATTTTCAAACTGTACGATTTGCCGAAAGTGGTATATGCACGTATGTAATAAACTATAACAAGGGCGATGACCCCTCCTCCCCCCACCCCTGTAGATTAGGCTACAATTTTTATTATTTTCTCCCCAGAAATGCGTAAATACACAGTAGTCATCCTACTTCCTGTATTTACCTTTCCTGTTCTCGCGGCAAAAAAATCTGACCAATAAGAACAGAGAACGTTCTGACGTAAGTCTCGCGGAATTTAACGTGAGGCAGTTTAGTCTGCTTGAATTGTTGCCTGTGTGAAAGGGAACCGAACCAAGGAGAAAATGATACAAAGTAACAAACTTATCAACTGATTCGGATCAAAGTAAACGAATTTAGGTGTGAAAGCACCCTTAGAGACCAGAAAGAGAACGGGACAAGAGACCGTTGCTACCCCACATAAAAAAACATTACAATATTTAACTTAGCAGAACAACTTACTGTGTAGGAGTCATCATCCCTTGCTAGTGTGTTCTGTAACTCCCTGTACGTTCTCAGTGCTGTCCTTAAGGCGGCGTGTCCACCAAACATGCTTTTTTTCTGCTGTGGGTTGCTATTTTCTATTCATTTGCTATGTAGTCCAGCATAAAAAGCACTGAGTGCCCTTGGTGCTACAACACTCTCAGCAGAGACTGTTTTTTGTTGCAGTGCCCAGGGTGCTGAAAGCTGAAAAGAGTTCAACTTTTGAGAATACTGCTGTGCTTATCAATGTCAAACCTTTCTAACCAACCAATCAGAATTAAGGAAGGGTAGGACATAGGATGCCGGTACAGGAAGAAGAGAACGGTTACTTCTAATGATGGCGGAGGAGAACCTGATCCTCGCTGTATCAGACAACCCGGTACCATGATCAAAATTTGAAAGCAATCACTTGGAGGACATCTCCACATCTGTTGGTATGCCAGGTGAGTGTTTGTGCCTTTGTCACGGTCATATTTATTACCAGTTTTCGTTCAAAAGGGTAGACGGACTCTCTGTAATTAGTCTGCCTCCGTGAAACTGATGGGCCGATCTTCTCCAAAACCAGTTCAAACTGACTCCTAGTCCATCTAAAATACTCTTTGGAATGGGCACCGTCAAGGCGCAACTCCTGTACAATTTGGTGGTACTCTCCCAGCTGTTTCCTCAACCGGCTGATGTCATGTACCCAGACTCTTATTTTCTTTTCTATGTCATCATATTTGGCACCCAGAGCTGCTGCCAATGCCAGAATGTGTTTCCCGTCCATCATTAGTTAGAGACTGTTATTGTTATGTATTAAAAATATGTAGAAAATCTCGATGGGAAAAGCAGAAGTGCTGAGATATGAGCAACAAGCTGTTGCTAGGATACAGGGCACAGACTTTTTTCCAGAGCGCAGTGCACAAGCGCTGTAAAAAAGAGGTTCAGGGTGTTCCAGCAACAAAAAAACATGTTTGAGGGACACGCAGCCTAACTTGGCAACCTGCGTGACGCCGTGTAAGGGGAGGAAAATGGAGGGAGGAAAAGCGCTCTTCACTGTTTTGAATTTGGACTGCAACACCTTTGAGACTCTTACCGTAAGATGATGGTGTTCAACAACAGCGATCTCTCTTTCAAATCCTGGCCAGAGCGATCAATCCTACATGACTCTCTTGCTCGTTCCGCTCTCTCACCACCGTTTTATTCGGAAGGGCAAAAGCCAACTAGACCATCAGTGATGGTTTGGCTCATTCTGGCAGATGAAACCACCACAAGAGTGCTCACATTGTCTGACCTTTGACACCGTCCTTGACCACAACCTGGATACAGACCAGATCAGGAATTGCCTTGGAGGTGTAATGATTTTCATAAAATTACATATGTGTCCAGATCTCCAGATCTTTGACCTTAACCTTGACCATATGCACTAACCTGGATCCAGATCCAACTGAGGAGAATTTTGCATGACTTTGTTGAGAATATGGGCAATTACCTAGGAGGAGAAGCAATTTCTGTGAAATCATGTAAGCGCCCGGATCTCCTGATCTTTGACACCGACCTTGAGCACAACTTAGACACAGACCAACCTGATAATCATTATGTTAGGCTTGTGACCATTAGGGCAATTACCTAGGAGGAATAGTAATTTTTGTGAAATCATGTAATCACCCAAATCGCCGATTTTTGACCATGACCCTGACCTTAAGCGCAACCTGGATGCAGACCCACCTAAGGAGCATTGTGAGTGAGTTTGCTGAGAATCAAAGCAACTGCCTATGATGAGTAGCGATTTTTGTGAAATTATACAAGTTCCCAGCTCCCCTTACTGTTGGCTTTGACCTTGAGCACAACCTGGATGCAGCCCAACCCAAGGATCATTAAGCATGAGTTTGGCAAGCATCAGGGCAATTGCCTAGGAGGAGTAGCTTGCAATGTACATGCTACTGCATTAGCTCCTTTCGTGTTCACCAGAATGAGCTAAAATAAATCCACACCACATGCTCAATGGGATGATAGCAAGTAAGTTAAAACAGATCATTTAAAAGCAATCAGTTACAGATTATCTGTGGCCTCGCTGTTGGGGAGCATACCATGTGGGCTTATGGCCCGTGCAGGAGATACCCAATCAAGAGTCCCAGTTGGTCAAATAATTGTCTTCATGAATCTCTCCTAATCTTAAATCCCCTTTGTCTACTTTCACCACTCTTCAAATAAACTGATGATTTGTGTTTATACTATAAAATGCAAGTTCACAGTATCAGTCATTTCAAGGCACAGTTGTAATGCAAACACCTTGAAAATTTTGACAAAACCACCAGAAAAAATCTCTTTCCTTCATTTTTTGCAGCATTATATTAGTTACCTTTGTAACAAGCCCTTGGTTCTCAGTTTTGCCTCCTTTAGTGAGGACCTACCCACTGCATCCACTGTAGGTCTCCAGCTTTATCTCAGCACCACACTAGGGCTGGGCGATACACTAAACATATTCGTTATATGTGATCAGTGCTGGCAAAATCAGTTGGAATGTGCACTGCGTCATTACGAGCTACAGGCAGGAGAAGTCATAAATCTCTTTCTTTGTTTGCTAGTGGCAAGTCCCGGGAAAACCCCCGTGAGCGCCTGGTATCATTGTAAAGCTTAGAAATCATACTTTCTAAAAATACATATGTTTTGGCAGCAGATGTAATTCCCGACCAATCGAACGCGAGTTTTAAACCTAGCCAAAATATAAACAAATCGGCTTTTCCCAGGTCCATTTTTGCACACTTCCTACAAATTAAATATAATTTTGAAGGTCTTTCAATACAGAATATGGAAAAAAACATTACCTCAGTTTCGAAAATTTACTCAAAGTGACTCATTTTGTCAGCACGGGTCACATTCTACTATGCATGATACATAAAATGTCTTAATTGCCAATATCAAGCATAAATTATTGTGGCAGTGTAAGCTGGCAGCTTCTCTCCCTCTCACATAGCTGCACTCAGCTCCCTCCTCCCTCCCTCCCACCCCTGCACCGTATTTCATTTCAGGGTCATTGCCAGGTCTGTTTTTTTTTTCCTGCAATTTTTTTTTATTTACTAACTAACTACTAACTAACCTGCACTTATATAGCGCTTTTCTAGTCACAAAGACCACTCAAAGCGCTTTCACTAGTACTAACCCTCTATTCTAAGGGCCTATAGGAAACAGATATCTAGGGACAATTTAGAACAGCCAATTAACCTAACATGCATGTCTTTGGATTGTGGGAGGAAACCGGAGCCCCTGGAGTAAACCCACACAGCACATTGAGAACATGCCAATTCCACACAGAAAGGTAGAAACTGCTTCTTTTGAGCCTGTTTTCATGGAGCAGAAACACTTGTTTTTTATGCATAATCTGGCAACACTGGCAGAGTGCAGAGAAAGGGGGAAAAAATGAAATGAGACATACACACTGGCTGCAGTGGAAGCAGACTTGAACAAAAGAAGAAAAAAGTACAATCTCTGTTCTCTGGCAGTGGTTCAGATTTCAGAATGTAGAAACTGAACAAAATACAGTTTTGTGCAAATTATGTTGCACTACCACTAATTTGTTTCACCACATGAGATATCATCCGCTATAATATGAAGAATGCATTAAAATTCATTCTCAACATCCCAGGTAGTCAATACAAAAACAAAAAAGGAACCAGCCCTAACAAAATGACAATATGGCTTCTTCATTTGGAAAATTTATCCCATATAACAAAAGTGAAAAATAGAAAGATACATGGGTCTGTTTCTATTATCATGCTAGAGTCATTTTATGCAAAAGTTTTACATTTATAAAGTGGCTCGAAGGAGATCTCAAGATATTGTGATATATATCGTGTATCACGATAAAACCCTAAAAGTATTGCAATACATGTTAAAAGTCATATCGCCTAGCCCTACACCACACTTTTAAAAACAATGCTAAAAGGTTATTAGTAAGTGCAGTGTTAAGCCTACAAGTCCTCACCAAGCATCGGCACTATATTCTTGTGAGCACGAGTGGGTTAACTCCACATAAAAAATCAGGGAGAGTTACCTTTTTCTTTTACTCTACATTTGGATGACTACAAAGCCTGGGTTTTCACATTAAATGTTCTGCATGGTACCATGACGTTCATCTAACATCTAGTGGGCACAATGAGTGGAAAAAACAACGCATGAAATTTTAACATTGAAAATGAAAGAAGAGACAAGTGTTCCGCGTGTGAGACACATCAGGTACGTGAGAGGTCAAGATTTTCCACACAACACACAGTCTTCTATCATTATCTATTTCCTTCTTTCTTTTTGTGCCAGCCATGCATACCCTTTCAATCAGGAGAGGGAGAGAGGGAATGAGGGATGGACTAAGCAGAACCAAAGAAAGACAGGGGAAGAAAAAGAATCAAGAGTCGGTAAAGCTAGTCAGTTCTGTAAGTGTGTGAGTAGATTCCCTGTGATGTCAAGGTAACAAAACAAAAGAAACAACAGAAGATAGGGATCTGATAAAGGAAGGTCTTGAATGTCACACGGGCATAAAAGGAAAGTTCTGAATGATTTAAAAGAATGGAATACAGACTTAAGATCAGCAGGTTCAGCATCTCTTCTAGTAGTTCATCACACCAGAAATGAACAATAAGAATAAGAAAGGGACTGAGAGCATCAGGATTACATCTCTTGACTGTCATTCCTATTATCCTGCTCCTAGTCACTGGTCATGTTTTGACCAATACCTCTTCTAAAGGGCTTTTCTGTGTGCCCTAATCATTTTGCCACATCTTTATCTTTCAAGCTCATAAAATGCAGGTGAGGAGGCTTGAATGAAAGCACCCGCTGGTAGATAAAGAGCAAAAGGAGATGACAGGCAGAGAGGAGGAGAGAAAAAAGAGCAGGATGAGAGAAAGCGAGATGATTCTTTGCCAGCAGTCTACTAGTTAATCCCTCTGTTTATCCAGTCGAGTGCAGTATCGTACCTGATGATGGCAGAGATAAAACATGAGGTTTTATTTCTAAGCAACTACTTGACCAAACAGAGCTGAGCCAAGGACACGGCGCTGCATGGGCCAGCTTTCTCTGAGCACTCTTGAAAGATTTTCTACAGCAAAAGAAAATATAGTAGCAGTTATTTCCAAGTTTTCAAACGGGGCTCAATAGGTGGAAGAAGCATAAGAAAGCTACATCTGAGCTAGTGAAAGAGCTGAAGTATCAACACCTGCTGCCTTTGAAGGGTCCTATTCACTTGTTTGTGGGATATAAACTTCTAAAATGCCTCCATGGCTGATATGATTACTGTAAAAATGTTAAAACCCTCTGGAAAATAACTGCATTCTTGCACTCTGTTATAAGCCTGTGTAACTCTTCTGATTATATTTTAGAGTTGCTTTATTAGGAACAGAATGGTTCCTTATCTGCCCATGTAGAGGAATTGATAAATATGGGTGGGGGGGCTGAAAAGTTCATACGCTGATTAAGAAGGAATTATGCTACAGCAACAAAACTAGCCATGCATTGAATTCAGCCTTTTCTAACTGCATTGTTTCTTTTCAGATACACTGACATAGGAGACTATGTTGAAAAATAAACCTCATTTGGTCAAATTTGACCACTGCATCATGGTCAGCCTATGAACTTTTCAGCCTCCCGTCGTACATCAGTCCGGGCACACCGCCCGTGCCATGGCCTCATTGGTTCTCGTCTTTTACCAACTACCTCATGGTCTTGGACCTCGGTGAGCGTGAGTGGCTCCATGCGAGGTCAGTGTTAATCCATAAGTTGGGCACTGAGGGGCAGAGAGTGTTGGACAGTCTGGGTGGGGCCGACAGTTTCGACAGCGTGGTGGAATTAATGGCGCGCCATTTTCACGCTGATGAGAGCGTCAAGGTCCGGCGCATTCATTTTCGACAGCAGTTAGGGGAGCCGGTGACAACGTTCGTCGCCGAGCTCCATAGGCTGGTGAGGGGGTGTGAGTTTGGATGCCTGGAAGAGGAGATGATTTGAGACCAACTGGCGGAACACTTTCGTAGTGAAGCGGTCCGGTCCAGGTTATTGGAGTTTAAAGGAGAGTTGACGTTGACCACAGCTGTTGAGCTTGCCCAACGTTTTGAGGCAGCGGAGATCATCACAAAGGGCCTGCCTGAAGAGGCTCTTCGGAGTGAAGATGATGCTTGCGCGAAGGCACCGAGTTGGGACCCTAACAACAGTGACGCTGGAGGTGACTCGTATGCCACAGTGGTGAAGATACAGTCTGTCCCTGGTACACCTCGTTGTTATGGGTGTGGGTCCCCTGTTCACCACTATAAAGCCAGTGTGTGCCCAGCGAGAGGAAAGCGATGTGGCAAGTGTGGTCTGCGGGACCACTTCGTCAGGACGTGCGACAACTTCGTACGCAGGAGCCGTAGGAGATGCCCAGGTGCTGCGCAGAAGTCTCCCACCATCGTGCATACGGTCTCCCCAGCGACTACGGGGAGGATCGGCTGTGATGTCATGATCTACGGTGTCGTGGTTCCGCTGTTGGTTGACACAGGTGCTGTTATCTCAGTGCTGAACATGACGACCGTGAACAGTTTGTTTCCCCATCGAGAGATTAAAAAACCTGAGAGAGACTATTATGGCTATGGACTGAATAGGCTGGCTGTGATGGGCTTTATGGAGGTAGAAGCCTGTTACGGGTCGGTCGTGGTGCCCCAAGCCCGCGTCCATGTCACCGCTGCGGGGGTTAACATCATGGGGTGTAATCTATTTTATAGCCTGGGTTTTTCGATCGCCAGCTTGTCGGGTGAGGAGTGGTTGGGCTGCGGACTGTGGAGCCGGCCGACTCCACTGATGGACAGTGCGGAGATGAGGGAATCGGACTGGTTGGACATGTGTCAAGAAGGAGAGCACGTTCGGCGCTGCGCGAGGATCCTGCGGGTTGGACCTGATGCCAGTCTGTTTGATGCCCAAACTGGGGGCGCGGAATGGCACGATGGGACCTCGCAGGCAGCCTGTAAGGACGAGGCGGCCACACTGGATCTGGAAAGAGCAGGACCAGAGAGGGAGTTGTTTCATCGCTCGGAAAGATGATCAACCATGGCAAACACGGACTGGGCCCAGGCGTCAACCAGGCCGTTGGTTGAGACCAGTCAGACCCAACATCATCAGAGGAGGAGGCCGCGGGCTTTCCTGCAGGTCAGCGATTTGGTGCGGCCTAGGGTTGAGGCCCGGATGAGAGGTGAACATGGCTCGCATGAGTGACGTGGAGGCCGTTCGGAGCGACGGGTTTCTACACTTGTCTGACCAAACCTAGAGGCATCCGAATGAGCTGCGCAGGGTGGAGGAGACGAGACGGCGCGATGGAAGCCCTGAGGTCAAGAGACGGAAGCGTTGGAAGAAAGACCCGCCTGAGGACTGAGAGAACTATTTTAATTTTGTCTGTGTTTTTTCTTCTCAGTCCGGTTGTGTTTTATTTTCTAGTTTACGTCTGTCTGCTGCTGGTTTGGTACCCCGTTTAATTTAAAGAAAAAACAAGAAGAGCGTGAGTGTTAATTTGAAGGGAATTTTCTATTGTAATTATGGTTCATATTGATTGGATTGTGATCTGAGGGGTTGTATGTGTAAATTGTGTGATTTCGCTAATTTTAAGGGGAAATTTTATTGACATGATGTTTTGTGTGCCCAAGTTTGAGGCGGTGGGGTGTGTCTGGCCCATGTAAATTGTTCATAATTGAGTATTTACATACCCAGAGTTCTGGAATGTGCCCAGTGTGGGTGTGTGTGTTGGGGGGCACCAGTAGCTATTATTTGTCTTGTGATTGTGTATTTTGTGTGGAGCTGTTCTGGGATTATTTTGATTTTGTTTTCTTAGTTACACGACTTTGTTCTGTGTTCGGCGGTAGAATAATCCACCCAGCCGTGTGGGGGTGTTGGTAGTCTACCTGGCCCCCCAGTTGCTTGTGTGCATGGATAGGTTGTTTGTTTGTCTTTGTAATTGTTTTGTTTTAGTGCGTGAGTCAGGAGGCAAATTTTTGGGGGGATCTATCTGTGTGCTTGGCATTTTTTTTTGAAGGGGGGCGGGGAATGTTGTGTATGTAAATAGGCTGTATTAGTAAGATGGCGGCCAGGTTGGTCGTGGGTTAGACCGGGGTGGCTACTGCCGGTTTCCGGTGGTGATGCCGC
The DNA here is from genome assembly GCA_020510985.1 of Pholidichthys leucotaenia. Lineage (NCBI taxonomy): Eukaryota > Metazoa > Chordata > Actinopteri > Cichliformes > Pholidichthyidae > Pholidichthys > Pholidichthys leucotaenia. The sequence goes on from CM035841.1 coordinate 382,556,931, forward strand.
CCATGGTATAAAGGTGTGGGCGGAAGAGGCTCTGTCTCTTTCGTCGTGGAGTCACCTGGTCAGCAGGGCGTGTGCCGTAAGCCTGTATATATACTTGACTCTGTTTATAATAAAGCTCCGTTAAAATGCAGCAACTGTGTGCTTGCTTGTCTCAGTTATGGACATAACAGTCACCACCTCTACCACCTCTGAGGATTTAACTCAGAGCCAGGGATCCAAGCAGCCTGTTAGCATCAGAGATCAGTGCCAATGGCTTTACTAAAAAAACAAAGTTTGGCTTTTATTGGGAAGCTACCTCTGTCTTCAGATCACCGAGTTGTGGTTCAGAACCACAATCTGTAAATAAATTATTTAAATGTTTTATTGGTGAGGCCGAATAACTGGAGGCTGCTGTTAGCCTAGCATCGATATGTTATTGAAAACAACAACTTAGCAGTTAGTGTTAGCAACTTAGCTGTTGGCTATTTCTTGTGATTGGCCTTACACTGGAAAAATCTTTGCAAAATCAAATAGGGGCGTCTAAATGGTGGTGGTGGTGGTGGGGGTTAAAAATGAGGGGCACAGGAGACATTGTTAATTAAGTTTCAGAAAAGAGGAATAATATTTGGTCTTTAAAACTACATACAGAGGTGGATAAAATTTAACATTAATCCCTGGAAACGGCATGAAATGGGACCTTTAAAACAGTGGTTGGCACCTAGTCCCATTAAAAGAGCCTTTTTGAGCAATTTTGGGGAAAACAAAATCTACATGAACCGCAAAACATATCTGAACCTACAAATAAAGCAAAAAAATCCCCAAAAAACAGGTGAGTTATGTGTTCAAATAGGCTTGTCTACATTAGTAATAGCCAAATGCTTAGATTTGCAACTTTCTTTTTTGCTAAATTTGCAACTTCTCTCTCATCAATATGCAGTGCTTCCCTTCATAAATTTGAGACTTTCCTCTAGTAAATTTGAAACTTTCTTCTGTTAACTTAGTTTAAAACCTGAGTGACATTAACTTCCATCAAAGGCCCATTTTGCCTTTATTGGTCAATAACAACCTAGAGAGTCATGAAAGATTGAAAACCCAAAAGGGAAATAATATGCGTGAAAGATTTTGTTCACTAAAGAGGTAAATCACAGATTTGTGATGGTGTCTGTGCCCATGTATGTATGTACTTGTATTATTTATTGGGTTTTATTTCATTTATTATGTACTACATCCATTATGTATGTGTGGATTGTGTGGTTGCAGCACGGGTGACAAGCCCAAGACAAATTTCCCCTTGAGGGACAATAAAGTTTATCTTATCTTATCTTATGTGAGAAATCCGTGTTTCTGAACAGTACACAAGACATCTATGTAGTAATCAAAACTAAACCATTTGCATAATTTGAACCATGGAAAATTTTGCTTTTTATATTCGATCTCTATTACTCTTTGCAGTGTTTTTCCACCAGGGGTCCCAGGAATGGGTTCTGTAGACACCCATGCACAACAACAGCAAATTATTTGCAATTTTTTTGACCAATAATGAAGTGAAAAATTTCCCGCGAAAACCTGAGCATTCCAGGGACCCCTGTCTGAGAAGCACAATGTTATGGCTTTTTTTTCTGCTCCATTTTCTTCTACCTTTTCACACAGTGTCAGTTCACCTAATTCAAACAGTCAGCATCCAAAAATCAATCTGTCAGTGATCTGAGAGCCATTCAAACCTCTGCTGTATACGTCAGATTCACTGCGACCTGTCACTCTGTCTTCGAGGTCATCTATTCTTCATCCATCCTCCCTCTCGTCTCTATCTATGGCTGTCTAAGGTAGACTATCTGCCAACACCACTCCACCATTAGTTTCCATTTCCTAACTTCATCGAAAGGTATGACCTTCCTTTTCATGTAGGTCTAACCACTAAAGCACTTCAAAATTTGTACATATGGTATTTTCTGTTTTTGCATTTTTGCTTTGTGGAAAGGTTTGCCCCCCCCCCCCCCCAAAAAAAAGCCAATTTAGGAAGCTGTGAATCAAACCATCAAGGTCTCTGCCTTCGACTGCCATCCGATCAACACCTCCAAGTTTATGGTCCTTAGCCGGAAAAGGGTGGCTTATCCTCTCTGTTAAGGATGAGCTCCTGCTCCAAGTGAAGGAGTTCAAGTATCTCGGGGTCTTATTCATGAGTGAGGGGAGAATGGTGCAGGAGTTTGACAGACAAGCTGGAACATCACCTGCAGTTTGAACCCATGATGTCCTGGTTATTGAAGCAGATGCTCCAGTGTTCTTTACTTTTTACTTGAGTTTTACTTTAGTTTTTTTTTTTTAATTCATAAGTGTATTCAAGTTTACTTTGCTTGAGTACATTTATGATTAAAAAAACTGCATTTGTTCGAAATTAAGTTTGGTGTTACTCTCAGATACTTTTGATTTAACTAATTTGCAAACTGGTTAGAAATCTGCTTTTTCGCCAATATACTGCTGGTCAAATATAGTCATATTTTATTGATTTGATTTTCCACAGAATAAAACATTTAAGTGGAAAAAAATCTCTCACATTAAAGCTTCAAATTTATGAGAAGTTATGAGTAAATCCTTCCAATTTACATGAAAAGGTCACAAACTTACGACAAAAAGTGGGAATATTTACAATGTAAGTTGTAAGCTTAAAAGAGAACTGTCTCAAATATGAGAAAAAAACTCACAAATTTATAAGAACAAAGTCTCAAATGTGCAAGACAATAAATTAAAAATTAACAATGACAAACAGAACAAAAGTTAGTACAAAAGTAACCAATTTACTTAAAATTTCAAATGTGTGAGAAAGCAGTCTGTAATTTAAGAGAAAAACCTCAGAAATTGAAGATTGTAAAGTCATTATCTCTCCTCGAGTATCCTTAAGTTGGCACTTTCTTATTCAAAAAGTGCCAACTTTTTTTTTGGTGGCTACTCTTACTTAAACTTGAGTATAACACAATACTACTTTTATTTGAGTACAATTACTGGAAACTCTGCCCATCTCTGCTTATAGATATTGGTGATCAATCTTTTCTTTTCTTTCTTTTTAGTTTATTTAAGTCAATCCTACCCAGATCATTGCACCATTTTTACTCAAACCCCAGGATCTTTGGAACATATGACAAATCTGATAGGATACCAGTGACGGCAGCACATATTTTTGCAACATTTTAGTTTGATTGTCCATTTTGATGTAAAATCCATAAAGGCAACACAAAGCAGCTTAATGTTGGTGTGTCATTATGCCTCGGTGAAAACGGAGGCATACGGTAATCACTCAGTGTGTCTGTGTGTGGTTCTGTCTGTCTGTCTGCCTGTCTGTTTCAGCTCACCCAGTCAAAATTAAGTGCAACTAAAGGCTTCTATCATTGTATCGCCATATTTTCTCGACTTTTAATTTGCCAAAATTTTGAGATAAGGCTTTGTTTTTAAAATAAACACAAATTTAACTCACTATTGCCGTGTAATGGAGCTGGGGAAAAAGGTACTGTAATAACTATGCCGGGCCAGTAGAGGCGGCACTGCACCTTTTTTTTACAGCACACAGTGACTTCCTGTCATAGTCAAGCTTCTAAAATAGCTGAAAAACTGACCCCCCACACACACACATACACACACACACATATTCAGCAACTACACCATTTATTCATCACATCAATTGTTTTCACACTGGTTTTGCTGTTTAGTTTTGCAGTCAAAGAATGAGGTATTCTGTCATGGTCTGAGCGCTGATATTGTCTTCGCTTGGATCATCCAGTATTTTCCCCGTTAGTCTGTGTTTTCCTTATGGCCTTCCAGGGCCTTTATTATGACAGCGTCACGGCGGGACTTCCGGATGTCAGAGTTGAGTGCGCCATGACAGCTGATCTACATTCCTTTGATTACTGTCTCATTATTGGTTGTGCCCTATTTAAGGGAGCAGCTGTGGTTACTCCGGGCTGCAACCTCGTCAAACCTCCGTCTTAGATTCACGATACGTTCTTCTCACAGTAAGTTTATTCCTTCAGAGTCTGTTTTCCTTTGTCCATAGTCTGAGTCATAGTCATAGTTGTGTTTTTGCCCCACGTGGCTCATTATTTTGTCATCGGTGTCTTTTGTTAATAAACATGCAAACTCATCGGCTGGCTTTCGGCGTCTTATTGATGGCCCGCAAGGGCCATCGCTGACAGTAGGTCACAGCCAGAACAAGACGCCGGTCACCGAGAGTTTGTATTGTGGGGCTTGAGTTTTTCCTTCTCTGGGTGCTAGTATTTTGTTAGTGTGTCTGCTTTCGAGCGTGGGTATTGCCCTGAGTGGTTGTGGGAGGTGGATGGCTACCTGGCCGATGCCCGTCTCCTTATGCCCACCTACGCTGCATACGAGCACCTGGATCTCGCGCAGAGGACGCTATTAAGCTATCATGTGACCTCCTTTCCAGAGGGAAAGGAGAGAGTGACTTTGATAGTGGCACTACGGGAACAAATAGGGTGGCCGAGAAGCCTCCACTTCCTCTCCGGGACACGGTCGTCCCAACGAGGGGGAAGTTTCCTGTGCGGGCCACTCTTCCACAAGGTTCCCACCCGCAGCGGAGGAGGACAGCCAGGACCCCCCTTGAAGAGACTCAGTGGGTAGCTGAGCTCATCAGGGGCCGCTTGGCTGAAGCTTGCTCTTCCTTCCATCCCAGTGACATCCAAAAGCATGTGGTGGTGGCAGCAAGACTGGTGAAGATCAATCCTGAGCTTCATTATTATTCTGAGTACGCCGAGCTGCCAGCCTCCGTTTCTGCGCAGCAGCAACGCTTTCCTGACCAGTACCTAACCTTTGCCTCACCCCCTGCCGTTAAACGGCGTCACCCTGCTTGTGCCCAGCCTCAGCGAGAACCCCGTCCGGATCCACTTCCAGGTCACCGAAAGAACTCTGCCTCTCAGCCAGCTGTTGTTCCTGCGTCACGACAGGAGGAAAACACAGCAGCCTCCGCCTCCAGGTCATCTGTCTCGGCTGTTCCGTCAGCTTCTCGTCCCCAGACTGCCTGGGCTGCTCCACCCTCCTCCTCGACGCTCTCTCCAGCTGCTGAGAACTCCACGAGTCCTGCTCTAGCTGTGCCCATCATCGATCCTGTGCGAGCAGTTCCTCCTTGTTTTCCTGGGGGGCCCTCCATCACCATCCAAAGGGGAGAGGAGAAAACCAAGCCCACTGCAGCAGCTTCCATTGGTCCTCAGCGGAGCAGGCAAGTGTCTTTTCATTCTTTTCCTTCACTGGGTGAATTGCCTTGTCTGATCCCTGGGGGTGGAGTTCGGGGTTCACAGTCCCCCGAGCTCCCTCCACCTGCTGCAGTCATTAATTATGAACCTGCAACCTCTGTGTGTCCTTCCCCGGAGCGTTCCCCGGTGCCAGGACTACACTGCCGGACGAGGAAGGAGCCTGCGGCCCTGAAGAGCCTGGTTCCAGCCCCGCAGCCATGTAATGGGCAGAGGAGGAGGGCGGACCGCCGATTGGAGCCTGCACCGATGATCAAGCATCCCAGGGTATTCACGGAGGAGCGGTTCGACCCGGCAGGTCACGGATCCCCTGCCACCACGCCGTGCGGGCCTTCGGCATGGACGTCAGCATCAGGGAATCCCCAGACTGTGGACACCATCATGCTGGCTGCGGAGCCCGCCACAGTCGAGTGGAAACCAGGAGTGGACCTTCAACTCGCTGAACGTGGATCGCCAAAGTCCTGGGCGGCGGTAGAGCCCAAGATCAGGCAAGTGCTCTACTTTGTCTTTCTCTTCTCTATTCTGGAGCATCATTGCCTGTCTCTCGGGGAAACAACGCCGGGTGCAGCCGATCGCTGCATCCAGGCTTGTCTCGCCGGGCTCTGCCGCTGCCGGTGATACTGATTTCGATTTTCTGTTCTGTTCCTCTGAGCCTTCTCCCAAGGTCACCAGTAACGAGTCGGTCCTGGTCGTCATTGAGGGTCCGGGTTCGTGTATGGAGGTTAACCCTGGTGCTGCGCCGGCCCAGTCGGGGTCTGTCGTGGGTGCAGCTCTGACCCAATCGGGGTCCATCGTGGGTATTGTTCCGGCCCAGTCGGGGTCCGTCGTGGGTGCAATGCTGGCCCAATCGGGGTCCGTTGTGGGCGCTGCACGGTCCCACTTGGGATCCAGCAAGAGCACAGTGCCAGTTCGCATGGAGTTCGGAGAAGGAGCTGCAGATCCTCTGCTGTTCGACACCGGACTGATCCCTCATCGTTTCCCCGATCCCTTTTTCCTTCCACCAGGTGCCGCTGGGATTTCCCTTATTCAGCTCGGCTTTCCCTCGCTACCCCTCTCGATAGGGAGGCCGCCTCCGAGTTCTTCCCTTCGGTCCTGGTGGCCTATTGACGCGGGTCGGCCACCTAGGAAACTGCTTCGCCGGTTCGGCGTTCTGGGTCGGCCGCCCGACGGACTGGACTCTTTGTTGGGTGATCTGGTCCGGCCGCCAGAGATACTGTTTCTCCGAGCCTGGGACTGGGGTAGGCCGCCTGAACTTATCCTTTTTCCCCTGCCAGCCATCTGCACGCTGGATGCTGGAAGACCTCCAGAACTATTTGTTTTTTGTTTCGTTGTGCTCTGCCTGCCAACATCCCTGTAGAGTTTTTTGCTTCCTCCTCTGTGGTTTTGGGAGGCTTTTGTTTTTTTTTTGGTCCATGAATTTTATTGAACTGTATATATCGCCGCTCTGTAGCGTGTGAGTTTTTTTTTTTCTCTGGTATTATTGGGTACGCTGTATTTTGTTTTGTGCCTGTATTTCAGTTTTTCTTGTCTCCTCTGTAGTCTGGGGGATGGGTTTTTTTTGTCTTTGCCTGTTTAGTATGATCTATATTAGTTTCGCTGCTCTGTAGCATGTTGAGTTGCCTTCCTGGTCTTATGGGGTCCGCTGCATTTTGTACCTATATTTGAGTTTTCCTTGTTCCTCTGTAGTTTGAGATGTTTTTTTTTCCTTGCCTGTGACTTTATTGGACTGTATTATGATGTGCTGTTTGTAGCCGTTTTGAGTCTTCTTTTTTCTTCGTTTCTCCTCCTTATGTTTTTTTTTTGGGTGCAGTGTATGTGCCTGTATTTTGGCTTTTGTATTTTCTACCATGCTGTGATTGTTGTAGCCTGTCGGGGGTTTTTTTGTTTGTTTGTTTTGTTGTTTTTTTGTCATTGTTGCCCTCCTTTGTTTTGTTTTTTTCCTTGTTACGGTGTTTGTTGGTTCTTGCCCTCCTGGCCTGTTTCCCCCTCCACCCTCCCTAGGGCGGTCCTGTTGACCTTCTGGGTGGGGGGGGGGGCTTCGATGTTCTATCGTGCCTGGAATTCGCGTTTTAAGGGGGAAGTACTGTCATGGTCTGAGCGCTGATATTGTCCGTACTCGGATCATCCAGTATTTTCCCCGTTAGTCCGTGTTTTCTTTATGGCTTTTCAGGGCCTTTATTATGACAGCATCACGGCGGGACTTCCGGCTGTCAGAGCTGAGTGCGCCGTGACAGCTGATCTACATTTCTTTGATTACTGTCTCATTATTGGTTGTGCCCTATTTAAGAGAGCAGCTGTGGTTACTCTGGGCTGCAACTTCGTCAAACCTCCGTCTTAGATTCACGATACGTTCTTCTCACAGTAAGTGTATTCCTTCAGAGTCTGTTTTCCTTTGTCCATAGTCTTAGTCATAGTCATAGTTGTGTTTTTGCCCCATGTGGCTCATTATTTTGTCATTTTGTCTTTTGTTAATAAACATGCAAACTCATCGGCTGGCTTTCGACGTCTTATTGATGGCCCGCGAGGGCCATCACTGACATATTCTTCCTGAAGTTTTCAGTTCATCGCTAAAAAAACTACAAGTCCCAACAATCCTCAGCTCAAAAACATGGTGGACCACAGTGGAGAGCTGCGTAGCAAAAAAAAGTAAGTTTTGGGCTTAAATTATGCAGCAATTTCAATATTAAAACACTAATAACTTCTACAAGTGCAATATTTGATTCTTAAAGCTAATGTTACGTCACATTTTTTTTTCCAATGTCTTGATTTTTTTTCCTGTATGGGGACTGCTTGCTTACATTAATTTAACCTATTAAATTTTTTTCTCTAAAATTCAGCTGATTTTTTTTTAAGTCTTAATACTAATGTCAGTAATATAAAACACCATGGTGTGTCATGCTTCATTCACTCACTTTAAAATGACCCACTCACTAAACCAAGCAATTTATTAAGCTAAGGAGAAACATGACATCTGTATCTTTTATATCTCTCACATCTGTAACAATAATCACATTTTTATGCTGTTTTTCTTTCCTCTTTGTCTCTCTAAGGTCCACGGTGGTGAACCTGAGGGTCAGCAGTCAGAGCAGCTGTTAAGACAACAGGCTGGAAGCTAAATAAGAATATTACACGTTTACTGTTTATACCAGAAACTGCTGCTGTATTTCACTAAATTAATGTTTGGACAAACTTAGTTTTTTTTACAAGATTATTTAAGAAACTCTCAATATTCATTACACATACTGTAAGTGTGAAACAATCCAAACCGTTCTGATTTAATATTCATAATTATGCTTTTACTTCTTGAAATGTTGACATGTTTACATGCTATTGCATGCCATCGTGTGATTGCCCCCACCCCATTAAAACATAAATTAACTGTGGTTTATCACACCTTTGGAAAGCTGAGTTCAATTTCTCTAGCCACACCCAGGCCTGATTACTGCTACACCTGTTCTCAATCAAGAAATCACTTAAATATGACCTGTCTGACAAAGTGAAGTAGACCAAAAGATCCTCAAAAGCTAGACATCATGCTGAGATCCACAGAAATTCAGGAACAAATGAGAAACAAAGTAGTTGAGATCTATCAGTCTGGAAAAGGTTATAAAGCCATTTCTAAAGCTTTGGGACTCCAGCGAACCACAGTGGGAGCCATTATCCACAAATTCCGAAAACATGGAACAGTGGTGAACCTTCCCAGGAGTGGCCGACTGACCAAAATTACCCCAAGAGCGCAGCGACGACTCATCCAAGAGGCCTCAAAAGACCTCACAACAACATCCAAAGAACTGCAGGCCTCACATGCCTCAGTTAAGGTCAGTGTTCATGACTCCACCATAAGAAAGAGACTAGGCAAAAATGGCCTTCATGGTAGCGTTCCAAGACGAAAACCACTGCTGAGCAAAAAGGACATAAAGGCTTGTCTCAGTTTTGCCAGAAAACATCTTGATGATCCCCAAGACTTTTGGGAAAATACTCTGTGGACTAACGAGACAAAAGTTGAACTTTCTGGAAGGTGTGTGTCCCATTACATCTGGCATAAAAGTAACACGGCATTTCAGAAAAGGAACATCATCCCAACAGTAAAATATGGTGGTGGTAGTGTGATGATCTGGGGCTGTTTTGCTGCTTCAGGACCTGGAAGACTTGCCATGGGAAATGGAACCATGAATTCTGCTGTCTAGCAAAAAATCCTGAAGAAGAATGTCCGGCCATTTGTTCATGACCTCAAGCTTAAGCACAGTTGTGTTCTGCATCAGGACAATGATCCAAAACACTCCAGCAAGTCCACCTCTGAATGACTTAAGAAAAACAAATGAAGACTTTGGAGTGGTCTAGTCAAAGTCCTGACCTGAATCAGACTGAGATGCTGTGGCATGACCTTAACAAGGTGGTTCATGCTCGAAAACCCTCCAATGTGGCTGAATTACAACAATTCTGCAAAGATGAGTGGGCCAAAATTCCTCCACAGCGCTGTAAAAAACTCATTGCCAGTTATCACAAATGCATAATTGCAGTTGTTGCTGCTCAGGGTGGCCCAACCAGTTATTAGGTTTAGGGGGCAATCATTTTTTCACACAGGGCCATGCAGGTTTGGATTTTTTTTCTCTTAATAATAAACACCTTAATTTAAAAACTGTATTTTGTGTTTACTTGTGTTATCTCTGTCTAATATTTAAATTTGTTTGATAATCTGAAACATTTAAGTGTGACATATAAAAAAATGAGAACTCAGGAAGGGGGCAAACACTTTTTCACACCACTGTAGGCATACGGTAACCACTTCATGTGCCTGTGTATGAATCTGTCTGTTTGTCGGTTAGCTTTTCAGCTCACCCGTTCAAAATCAACTGGAACTAAAGGCTTGTATCATTGTATCGTCATATTTTCTTGACTTTTAATTTGCCATAATTTCCAGATTTTCAAAATAAACACAAATTTAACTCACTTTTACCATCAATGGAGCTGCAAAAAAGGTATTGTAGTAACTGTGCCCGCCCACTACAAGTGGCAGTGTGACTTTTTTGTAGCCCCCCTTGCTACCATGCCACAGGTGCAGAGGCATCAGCACCTTGGTGCTTTCATTTAATGCCAGCAAAGACGTAGATACAGAATTCAAGAGGATGAGAGGAAATTTGATAAAAGCTGCAGCTTGGCATGGTAGATGCTTTGACACTTTGATCTACAGGTATGATACCTATACATAGGCAATAAGCTGACTCATTATACTGTATTTTACATTTCTATTTTGGATCATATATATGGTACATTTGATAACTGTTACTGTTTTTAACAGATGTATGTTTATAATATCATTACAGGATGTGCATTGTTTACTGTTGATTATGGAATACATAGTTTGGATGCATTCACATATTTGCTTTCTGCATTTATTGTACTGTACTTTTTAAAATTTTTACAGTTAAGTTTTACAAATTTGCAGCATGTATAGGTTTCAAACTGGCATGTCGGGCTCTTCAAAAGCTGTTTGTCTTATTCTGCATCTAAGAGTCATCTGGCTGCAGGAAAGACAGTGTAGGAGAAGGGCAAAGACCGAAAGAACTAAAGAAGCAGCCAGAAGCCAATTTTCCATGCTGTGGGATGCACTGAAGATGGGTGCGAGGGGTTTCGGAAAGCTTTCAGAGCGTGCTTGTGTGTGTTCTTACTAACTAGACGCAGACTGACATACTGCTGAAGAGAGCCAACAGGGTTCATAAAAATACAGGCAGGCACACACACACACACACACACACGCACACACACCATACATCAGATTGCTATCAGCACCCGTCTCAGCACTCCCGTTCAAAGTGCTGCACAGCAGATGTCAGGCCGAAAGAGAATAGATGAGAGACTAAAAGAAAGTCAAAAGAACAACGGAAGTACATATGACGACACTACTTTTTAAACTTTAAGCAATCCCTCAATTTCTGATAAAACTTCAAAAAAACAGATGAGAATGGAGTCTCATTTCCAACAGCAAACACTTGTTTTTCCCGCATTTAACTGTGAAGAAGTGAGAAAGCATACAAACACTGTCTTATTCAAATCAACCCTCTTAACCGAGGGAATTAATAGCACAATCCTGCTGTTGCTGCACAGTTGCAGACCTGAAGTTACCTATTTAGCAATAAACTCTCTGCCGGCTGCAAAGATTCAGCAGATACCGTTTTCTCCTCCTCCTTGTTGCTGTGGTAATTTTCGACTTAGCTTAGCCTGCAATATTGTGCACACTATGACAGAAAGCACTGCACCTATTATGTCTATAGGAAATCCCCTGGGTTAGTGAGCGGCTTTGTTTAAAGCCACTTGACTATGAGCAGCATGCGCATGAAAACTCATTACTCAGACCGAGCGAGTACAGTGCAAAGAGGGCAACAATCGAACAAGTACAATGCCTGTGTAGCTTAGTTGAGATCCATTAGCTCAGTCAGATATCCAGTCTTTTGTATTTTGGCCAGGCTGGCATTTTATGAACTTTGCACATTTAGTAAGGGGCTATCGCTGTTATTCTTACTCCTGAAAAACTTTTAGTATTTGACTTTGATCTGCATTGTTTATTTTAGTCAACAATCCTCAAATAATAGTTAACCTAAGAGATCAGAAGACGAGAGGGGGGATCTGTGTTAGGAGGGAGAGAAAGAAAAGGAAAGGTAGAAGTGTGGAGCTGACAATAGGGACTAAATGTAGGGACTATGTCTGGCAAAGGCAGAGAACTGGCTGATATGATGGAGAGAAGAAAGGTAGATATACTGTGTGTTCAAGAAACCAGACGGAAGGGAAGCAAGGCTAGAAGCATTGGAGGTGGAATTAAACTGTTCTACCATGGTGTAGATAGGAAGAGAAATGGAGTAGGAGTAATCTTGAAGGAAGAGTATGTGAAGAGTGTTCAGGAGATTAAGAGGGAGTCAGACAGGATCATGAGTTTGAAGCTAGAAATGGCAGGGGTGATGTTGAAGGCTGCTAGTGTGTATGCCCCACAAGTTGGATGTCAGGCTGAAGAGAAAGAGGAATTCTGGAGTAAGGTTGCGTGTTCACCAAACATGTTTTTTTTTTCAGCTGTGTGTGACTATTTTGGTGACACTAGACACAGCGGGGTAGCATTTTTCTCACACCCAGAAGTAGGAAGAAGGGCAGAACAATGGACGGTTATGTATGCGCCCTTGAGGACGGACAGGACATCCGGGCGCCAGCTGATGTCATGCTAATGTTAGGTAGTGACTGATGTTATTGGAAAACAATCACTATGCTAATGTACCACGCATTCTCTCTGTCTGCATAACCTGTATAAAAGAGATGGTTACACATGCCTCAGCAGCGCAGTAGCTCACCGAGCTACAAAGCGTGTTTCATTATGTTGGAGGAAATAAAACCTTGCACCCTTCCAGCTTGTTGCATCTCACCTGTTCTATTACCTCCACATTGGTGACCCTGGATGTGCATGGTGCGTCTCTCGACTATGCCATTTTCACCACATGGTGACCTGACGTGGGATGACCGTCAGCTCTCTTTCACTGTGCGGTGGATTCCAGAGGACCAGAGAACGCCTGCATCCTCTTCATCCACACCGGAGCGCGCAGTGCTGGGACCGACACGCACCATGAACGGCGACACGAGCGAACCGAAAGAAACAGCCTGAACGGGGAAGATCATCGTGTCGTCGGCGCGTTGATTTCCATCAAGCTCCCCGACCCTGACTCACCTCCCTACAGTGGACTTTCAGCGCACAGAAGCCCTGCGCGCACACCACAGGATTATGAGGACAGTGCAACTTCCAGCTACATGACTGCAGCGCACACCACGCACCAGGGACAAACCGGCTCCACAGACTCACACACCAGCCTCCGCAGCTGCACATGTCCCGGGAACACGGCCAATCGCCATCCTGGGAACCTTTAGGGCTGCTGCCACTCCTAAAGCAGACGTGCAGCCTCGCACGCAGGACATGTGTTTGTCTCTCAGCCGCTGCGCACAATGGGAATTTAGCCGATTGCTTTTCCCGATGCCTTTTGGGCTGCTTCCGCACCTAAAGCAAAACTGCCAAGTCCCTCACACAGATTCAGTTTTTTCACAGCCACTATGCATCCTCGGGGAATTTGGCAGTCCGCCATCCCCTCATCCTCACAGGACTGCTCCCGCACGAGGAGTCAGACACTAAATTTTTTTACGGCTGCTGCGGCTCACCGCCAGGTTTACCAGGAAAGTCCCTCACCATGGCGGATCCACACGCAATTTTTGTGTGGCCCAGACACTTTTGACGTCCCAGGCCGGCACTCACTTATTCCCATCCACATCCCCCTCCTCCTCCACATCGTTCTTCCTGCACCTCACTCCCTAAAGCCGGCCGATCACCAGTTTGTTCCATTACGCACAATGCGCACCGGCCCCAAGCGCCCACAATCCACGGCCGTTCAACGTGCTGGAACTTGAAGCGGAGCACACTGTCTTTTCCACCCCTCCCCCTTTCCCTCCACAGACTTACATGCCCTCCGACACTCCTCACCAGCAGACAGTTCGACCGGAGCAGCAACCCCCCGCTGCAGCCTCCATTGGTGTCGACTTGAGCCCAAACGACAGGAGGGGTCACGGCCCTTTCTGGGTGTTCGGGGGTGGGGGGGCTGTGTGGTGACACTAGACACAGTGGGTGGACATTCCTCTCACACCCAGAAGCAGGAAGAGGGGCAGAACAATGGACGGTTATGTATGCGCCCTCGAGGACGGACAGGACATCCGGGTGCCAGCTGATGTCATGCTAATGTTAGGTAGTGACTGATGTTATTGGAGAACAATCACTATGCTAATGTGCCATGCATTCTCTCTGTCTGTATAACCCGTATAAAAGAGATGGTTACACATGCCTCAGTAGCACAGCAGCTCACCGAGCTACAAAGCGTGTTTCATTATGTTGGAGGAAATAAAACCTTGCACCCTTCCAGCTCGTTGCATCTTGCCTGTTCTATTACCTCCACACTATTTTCTTTTCATTCTCTATGTAGTTCAGTGTCTACAGTGCTGAGCGCCCTCAGTGCTGAAACACTCTTGGCGGTGGCTGCTTTTTGTCACGGCGCTCAGGGCTCTCAGAGTTGAAAAAATTTCAACTTTTCAGACTGCAGCTGAGCTCGTCAATGTTAGACCTTTCTAGCCAGCCAATCAGAATAAGGAAGGGTGGGATATAGGACGCCGGTACAATCTGTATTCAGACTCCTGTTGCCCATGTCATCATATTTTGCATCCAGAGCTGCTGCCAATGCCAGAATATGTTTCCTGTCCATTGTTATTTAGAGACTGCTATTAAAAAATAAGTCGAAAGTCTGACCATAGGAAAAGTGGAAGTGCTGAGCTGTGAGTGACAAGCTGTTGATAGGATACAGGGCACAGACTTTTTTTTCCAGAGCACAGCACACAAATACTGAAAAAAAGATGTTCAGGGTGGTCGGGTGACAAAAAACGCATTTGGTGGACACATTGCCTAAGTTGGATGAAGTGGTAGAGAGTGTTCCGGGGCGGGGGGGGGGTAACTTTAATGGGCAGGTAGGTGAAGGGAACAGAGGTGACAAGAAGGTTCTGAGTAGGTATGGTCTTAAGGAGAGAAAGAGTAGAAGCAAGACAGAATACATGTGTGTATGAATGAGAGGGAGGCAGGTGTCACGGTGAAGATGCAAGAAATAGAGGTAGTTAAGGCAGATGAGTTTAAATACCTGGGGTCAACCATCCAAAGCAATGGAAAATGCACAAGAGAAGTGAAGAAGAGAGTACAGGCAGGGTGGAGTGGGTAGAGATGAGTGTTGGGGTGATTTTTGACAGAAGGATAGCAGCTAGAGTGAAAGGGAAAATTTATATGATGGTAGTGATACCTGCTATGGTTTTGAGATGGTGAAGACAGGAAGATGCTCAGATTCTCATTGGGAGTGACTTTGACTTTTTTATTGTCCCCAAAGAGAAATTCTTTTTTCACAGCACAGCACTCATTTGACAACAGATACAACAACAACAATAGACAAAGTACTTCAACACAGAAATAGTCTAGACAACATCAGCAGGGTCTGCTGTTGAGGTATGTGATGGCTGAGGGAATCAGACTTCTTCCAAAGCGGGCCCTCCTATGCCTCAGAGCCCTGTACCTACGCCCTGAGGGCAGTGGAGTTAGATACTCACTGAGTGGGTGTGTCGAGTTCAGAAATTGCCATGCATGCAATGGCTCTGCTACTGAGTTCAGTGAGGTTGGATGTGGGAAGACCTATTATTTTTGCTGCAGTACTGGTCCCCTTCATGAGTTTGGTCCTATTTTTTACAGAAAGCATGCTGAAAAAACAGATGGAATAGTACAATAAGAATGAAGAATGGCTGAATGAAGCTTTGATAAATTATCCATCCATCCATCTTCTACCACTTTTCCAGAGGTCCGGGTCGTGGAGGCAGCAGTTCAAGCAGAGAAGCCCAGACTTCCCTCTCCCCAGCCACCTGCCCCAGCTCTTCAGAGAGGATACCAAGGCATTCCCAGACCAGCTGGGAGATATAGTCTCTCCACCGAGTCCTGGGTCTGCCCCGGGGTCTCCTCCCAGAGGGACGTGCCCCAAACACCTCAAGTGGGAGGCGTCCAGGAGGCATCCTAATCAGATGCCCATACCACCTCAACTGACTCCTTTCAATGTGGAGGAGCAGCAGTTCTACTCTGAGCCTTTCCCGGATGACTGAGCTTCTCACCCTATCTCTGAGGGTGAGTCCAGCAATCCTACGGAGAAAGCTCATTTCAGCCGCTTGTATCCGCGATCTTGTTCTTTCGGTCATTACCCAAAGCTCGTGACCATAGGTGAGAGTAGGAACGTAGATTGACTGGTAAATTGACAGCTTTGCCTTAGAACTAAGCTCCCTCTTCACCACAACAGATGGGTACAACATCTGCATCACTGCAGATGCTGCTCCAATCCATCTGTCAATCTCTCGCTCCATTTTCCCCTCACTCGTGAATAAGACCCCAAGATACTTAAACTCCCTGTCCCCAACCCAGAGAGGACAATCCACTTTTTTTTTTTTTTTCAGCCAGAAAAAGGTGATAAATTAATACATTAGTAATACATGAGAAGTGACATTAAGTCCTTTGAGTTTGTGAATAACTGACAGTCTTTGATGGCTTCTTTTCTGAATATCCATGGTGTGCCGATCAAAGGTGAGTTTATTGTCTAATTATGGCTGGACAATAAAACGATAACTATCGCAAAATAAGTTTTTCTCGATAGAGACATAATACATTTTTGATAAAATGTTGATAGAAATCGTTTGTTCTGTGTTTTGACAGACAGCACGAAAAGCCAATGAAAATGAGAATACACCACTCCGAACCAATCATGTGGCTGGAAGTCACATTGGATTGACGCACACAGCAGCATGCGTAGGACCAATAGCCGAGGCTTAGCACATCTGCTAATGTTTGGGCTGGCGCAGCCATGTTGAAGTTGGAGCGTGGTTAAAAAGAAAATGACAAAACATTAATGAAAAGTCCAGTGATAGCATTACCAAAGAAGACACTGAAATGGACGCCGCCCAATGCTCAATAGACGAGGAAATTGTTGAAAAGAAAGGTCCGAGGAATTCAGTAGTGCAGACAGAATGTCGGATTTAAGCGGCTGATTAAAGTAATTTACCCTCGTTACCAACTCCCTGGCTATGAATATTTCTCCCAGACGGCACTTTCCCAGCTGTACACGGAGTGTAGAGAAACGGTTGAAATGGAGCTACAAAGTCTGCCATACTTTGCTACTAAGTCAGATTTGTGGTCAAGTCGCACATCTGAACCATATATGAGCCTCACTGCCCACTTCGTTGATCAAGATTGGAATTTGAAAAGTAAATGTGACCCATGCTGGCAAAATGCGTCGGAATGCACACTGGGTAATTACGAGCTACAGGCACATGAAGTCATAAATCATGATTCTTTCTTTGTTTGCTGGTGTCAAGTCCCGGGAAAACCCCCATCAGTGCCTGGTATCATTGAAAAGCTTGGAACGCTTACTTTCTAAAAATACGCGTTTTTGTGGAAGACATAACTCAGCACCGATTGAACGTGAGTTTTCAAACCAGCCAAAATATAAACATAATCGGTTTATGCTGGTCCATTTTTGTGCAATTCCTACAAATTAACCCTTTGAGTGTGAGAATTTGCGTGCCCCTAGTGGCAGAGCGTGGCACTGCGCCTGCCTTCTCACTCTGACTTTGTCAAAAGTGAGAAATTTGTTGTTTTTTTTTTAAATGTACTGATTTCTTGTTCATATACTTTGAAGATAAAGATAATGAGGTACCTCTGTACAAAAAACGGTGTCAAAAGACTGAACCATTTTTTTGTGTAAATACGTCCAAAGTCCAGTTTTGACTGAGTTATGGAATTTAAAGAGGTGCTGCAACATTATGCAAATTAGATGTGTAAATTTATTCCTATCTGAAACGTTGGATCATATTTTACATCTTTCTAATTGACAGTAAGCCATTATCTCTTACCACTTTTTTTTTTTTTTTGATTTTGTATACTTTATTGATCCCCAGAGGGGAAATTGAGGGCATCCACCTGGATGGATGAAGCAACCACGGTACGGCGCTATCCCTTAACCATTCACACACACATTCACACCTAGGGCCACTTTAGAGTCTCCAATTAACCTAACCTGCATGTTTTTGGCCTGTGGGAGGAAACCGGAGAAATCCTGGAGTAAACCCACGCAGATACGGGGAGAACATGCAAAATCCACACAGATCACTGTTGGTCAGGGGCTGGGATTGAACCAGGGATCCCATGGCCAAGGGTGAGTTGCTGTGCTGCCGTAGTGCTAACCACTGCTCCACTGTACCGCCCTTTCAAGTTATAGCCTTGGAAATCTGAACTATTTTATTGACAAAAAATATTTACCACTCTTGACACTAGGGGGTATGTTGCAGTTTGGCAACATACGCACTCAGAGGGTTAAATATTATTTTGAAGGTCTTTCAATACAGAATATGAAAATAACATTACCTCAGTTTTGAAAATTTCCTCATTGCAACTCATTTTGCCAGCAGGGGTCACGAATGTCTTCAAACTTTCCTGAAGACCATACAGGTGAAGTCAATGCTTTAGGACTGACCGAAACATCCTGGAGACTGAGTGAAGACAAACAAGTCTGCATCATGACAGACAGTGGGACAAAGGCTGCAGTGTTTTGGGCATGTACTTCACTCAGCTATCGGTAACTTGATGAGCAGAATATTATAAAATATTTATATTTTATGTTTTATAATTATTTGAAATACAGCTGTATAATGTTCTACACTACATTTGTCAAGTTAAACTTCTGACAAAAAATAATTTAAAATTAATCTTGTTATAGCTTTACATCTCAGGAGTAAAAAACTTTAAGCTTGACAGAAATAGTAATTTGATTCATATTGCAATATATATCGATATCGATCAATATGAAAAAAATTTATCGTGACTGGAATTTTTTCATATCGCCCAGCCCTATGTCTAATGTTACTCCAAGGTATTTGAAACTGTCCACTATTTCAACTGTTTGGTTATGAATGAAAGTGGTGTGCTGGGATAAAGGGGGATTAACTCTCTCCTTTGTCTTGCTGACACTGAGGCTCAGGTGGTTTTCCTCACACCACTGGGTAAAGTGCGTGACAGTGTTGTGGTAGTCCATGACAGATTTATTGTCTTTGAGTAAGGCGACGATAGCTGTGTCATCAGAGTATATCAGGTACTTCGTGCTGGATGATGGGCTGATGATGTTATTTGTGTAAAGTGTGTACAGAAAAGGACTTAGCACAAAGCCCTGTGGTGATCCAGTGTTGAGTATGTGAATAACTGACAGTGGCTATGAGGGACAGGATTCGAAATGAGTATACCAGAGATCCAGCTCAGGTTGAGCAGTTTGGAAACAAAGTAAGAGGCTGAGATGTTTGGACATGTGCAGAGAAGTGATAGTGGATATATTTGACAAAGGTTGTTGAAAATGAAGCTGCCAGGCAGGAGAAAAAGAGAAAGACCACAGGGAAGATTCATGGATGTAGTGAAGGAGGACAATGAGAGGGTTGGTATTACAGAGGAAGATGCAAGAGATAGGGAGAGATGGAGGCAGATGATCCGCTGTGGTGACCCCTAAAGGGAGCAGCCAGAAGAAGAAGAAGAAGTGAAGTGTTTAAACATGGGGGAAATGTTTAAACACTTTAATTTTGATATTATTTATTTGGCCATATCACCTACACCTAGGTATCTGTAATTATTTAGACAGTAAAGAGAATTTATAAAACTAACAAGCTAGCAATTGGTTGTAAAAGGGTTTAGAAGTAATGGTAAGATTGCGTATTTCGTCAGGTTAATTGGCATCAACTGGGGATTCTAAATTATCCTTAGGTATGAATGTGAGAGTTGGACTGGCAATCTGTCCAGGGTGTACCCCCCCCCCCCCCCCAGGCTCCCAGTGACCCGAAAAGGATTAAGTGACAGAAGATGGATGAATGAATGAGTATTTCATTTAATGCATACAAAGAGATCAAATTGATTTTACTATTTGGTAGAACCAATTTTACACAAAGAACAAACAAAAACTTTAAAAGAGCAAACCAAAAACTATCATGCCAAAGTTGCTCTGAAACTGACAATAAAGGAATTTTGCAGGCTGAGGCTGAGATGTTATGTTGCTTTGGTGGAGTCGGCTCATTAGTCCAACAGATGGCTGACTGGTTCCCTTAACACGGACACGAGGAAACTGAACTAGAGAGGCTGACTCAGCACGACTTATGTCAGTGCAAGTGCTCAAGTGTACTGCATACTATATATATACAGTACATGATCCATTTATGGCATTTTCAGTGTTAAAAGTGTGTCAAGTATATGCATATTTTTTGTTATTGCACACTTCAGGTACCTGTCAAGTATGTTAGCACATGCATCGGCCCACACAGCTCCATCTGTTCTGCCGTCTCCTGCCCTCTGACTGCTTTGCCAGTTTCCAATAGGAAATGGGGAAAAATCGAAAATGCTCAGAGTTACAACTTAATCTGCTTCTTTGATTTTGTGTCGTGCTGTATTTTTCTCCTCAGTGAAGGCTAAACTGATGTAAAGGCTTAGGGATGATGAGATGTTCAGTTAAAAAGGTCTTACTGATGAGAAATCAATATGAGCAGTCACAAATGCTTACAAATAAAAACTCATTATGACGGGGATAAAAAAAAAGGCTTTTATTTTTTAAAGTACTTTGTTTTCAGTTGGACATTTCAGCTGTTCGTCCAATAGTGCGACCTTAGCATTTTATACTGTTTTTTCCACTAATGCCGTGCCCGCTGCATGCTGTCAAGCCTCTCTCTGTGTGCATGTCTGTCAGGGTGGTCCCAAAATATCCTTTTTAGATTTTTGTGGCTCCCCGAAGCTGCCCCCATTTTTAATTATCAACTGAGCATATTCCTGCAATTTCATGAAAATTGAACAGTATCTAAAAGTCGCTGCCAAAATGCTCTTTAATCAACATTCATTCAATTTATTCAGCATTCCCAAATAAAATCAATCAGTTTTTCTGCATATTTCTTGTAATTTAAATCTTATGTTTCTAATTTTCAGAGATGAAAGCTAGCCCTTTGGCCAACTATGGCTTATTTACAGTAATTTTTATTAATGTGCACTGCCCCTGTTAAAGAAACCAATAAAAGAATACTTTTGTTTTCGCCAAAGACTTTGGACCAACACTGATGTGTCAGCTGATTCTGCCCTGTTCTAGTCAAATCTCAGCCTCATTTGGGATATTTCAGTAAAACAAAATAGGAGTTTTGAACAACAACCAGCATCCCAAGGAGTGCTGTCAGATTTTGCATACCAAACAAGTGAGTCTATCCCTGAAAACAAGAGAACCAGATCACTTCTACCTCACACCATGGAAACATCTGAAAGGATAATCCATAGGGCCACTAAAATGATCCTGATCATGAGAATCAGGCCTAAAAATCATCCAGACAATCTTCTCATGTGGGGCTGGTGTAATTGGACCACTCATGCCCTCATAGTAATGACTTGACAGACAGTACTGGACATCACACTGACTTCCTCAGCCCATAAACTCTATCTGTTTGTAACTGTTCGGTCTTCTTGAAGCTAGCACTCTGTACACCAACTCATTCAGCCCCTGACTTAATGTGCCTGGGTCTGTGAAGACTCAAATACACTGTGGTTATTTTTTTAAATAAATCTATTCCGGACTTGTCCTTTGTGCAGCTGGGTTCTCGGTTTAGTGTTCACAACTAATAAAGTCGGAGAATGATTTGTTACCTGCTGTTTCTGCCACAGCTGAAGGCATAAAACAGATGTGATCCAGCTGATTTTAAACAGCAAAACAATCTCATTGGGTTTAAAAATTGGTGCTTTATTTTAATTGGAAACTATTAAAATTTAAACTCAAGTTTTGGATTAGTAAGAATTCAGTAGAGAACTTTTGTACCAAACCATCAACAATGAAGTAGTTCATTCTGACCTGACAAAATCACCACGGGAGTGCTCAGCTCTCCTGACCATTTACTTTGACCTTAAGCACAGCCTAAATACAGACCCATCTAGGATGTGCTTAAAGTCAAGGTCAATGGCCTAGGAGGAGTAATGCTTTTCATGAAATCATAAATGCCCAGATCTCCTGACCTTTTGCAAACACCTTAACTTCAACTTGGATGCAAACCTACCTGAGGGTCACTGTGAGTGAGTCTGGCGAGAATCAAGGTAATTACCTAAAACAGGGGTATCAAACTCATTCCATGAAGGGCCAAGACCCTGCATGTTTTACTTCCACCCGGTGTCTTCAGCAGGTGCTTTCACTGATCAGCAGTCAGTGGGAAGAAATTCAGTTAAATCACCTGTTGAAGACACTGGGTGGAGGTAAAACCTGCAGGATCTTGGCCCTCCAGGGAATGAGTTTGACACCTGTGGCTTAGGAGGAGTAGTGATTTTTTTCTAAACTCATGTAAGTGGCCAGATCTCCTGACAGTTGACCTTGACCTTAAGTACAACCTAGATACAGACCTATCTAGGATGCACATAAAGTCAAGGTCAGTGGTCTAAGAGGAGTAATGTTTTTCATGAAATCGTAAATGCACAGATCTTCTGACCTTTGGTAATAACCTTAATCTCAACCTAGATGCAGACCTACGTGAGGATCATTGTGAGTGAGTCTGTTGAGAATAGAAGTAATTGCCTTTGAAAGTAGTGATTTTTTCTAAAGTCACGTAAGTGCCCAGATCTCCTGGGGCAATTGCCTAGAGACAGTAGCGATTTTCATGAAATCACTTAAGTGCCCAAGTCTCCTGACCTTTGACACTGACCTTGAGCACAACCTGGATGCAGACCCACCTGAGAAACATTGTGAGTGAGTTTGGTGAGCATCAAAGGACTTTCCTAGCAGGAGTAGCTATTTTTCTGAAATTACCTAAGTGCCCACATCTCCTGACATATAACCTTGAATGACCTTGAGCACAAGGTCAAGATGCAGACCTACTAAACTTTAGTAGGTCTGCATCTTCAGGATCATTGTGAGTGAATTTGGGGAGCATCACCGTGATTTCCTACAAGCGATTTTTTCTGAAATCACGTTAGTGCCCACATCTCCTGTGCTACCTTTGATCTTGACCTTGAGTGCACCTTGGATGCAGACCTTCCCGAGGATCATCGTAAGTGAGTTTCATGATCATCAAGGCAATTTCCTAGAAGAAGTAGTGATTTTTCTGAAATCACAAAAGTGCCCAGATCTCTTGACCTTTGACTTTGATCACAACTTGAATGACGACCCTCCTGAGGATCACTGCGAGTGGTTTTGGTGAGCATCGGGGCAAATGCCTAGGAGGAGCAGCGATTCCCATGAAATGTAGACAGATGGCCGGACGCCACGTCATCACATTATCTGTTTTCAGCTTCGCCGGAATGAGCTACAAAAAGAGCTCAAAATTCCTCCTTATACTTCACATTATAGACTATAAATGTAGTGTCATTTTGTTATTTAAACTATGATGCATGTATCTACACCATACAAAGAGCTGGTTAAAAAAATAATAATTTTGCCTTTCAACTTTGACAACTGGACTGACCGTAATAATTGATTTGGATGTTTGTTTGTTTGTTTTTTAAACAGGGCTCTAATTTCTTTTCAGACTTCAAAAAAATGAAATATGTGGCTATGTCCAGTACTTGTTATTTGGCATAGTTCCATTCTAAACTAGAGGGCACTCAGAAAGCACATACCTCTGCCAAGGCTCCGCCCTCTCTCCCTGCCCTGGATGTCCCTCTGTCCTTCTGTACACTGTGAGATAGGGCCTTGGTGGAGGTATGCCATCATGGATCACCTCCAAAATCTAATGGGTTAATTTGTAGCCCATGGGCCAACTCTGGTGGAAATTTCATCAAAATCCATCCAACAGTTTTTGTGCACTGATCACATTACCTCCTTGGCGAAGGTAATAACATAACATACACATACAAAAAAAAAAATAATTGTGGTCCCATATGATGGCAGACATTTCATAAGCTGTATTAGCAGTTTACATATATTAACAGTTTACATATTGTGAATTATCACAATGAAAGTGAAGGGTACAAATGAAAATCTGAAAAACAAAATACTCATTCAGATGGCCAAGGTGTTGAACATTTTGAAAAAACATTCAGTGTGCAGAGTGGGGCTAACTTTAGAACCAAGGTTTATTTAACAACAGCAATACATTACTAGATGTTTTAAACTTAAGTAGAGTAGTCAACCTTGTAGTGGTGGTCTCAGAATATGTGCTAGGAGGTGTCCAAGTTTTTAATCCAGCTGGATTTTCCATTAAGCCACCTGATCTTGTCTCTATCATTAAGAGACATTGTAGCCTGCAAATATTCCTACCTCTTGGAATGGTGCAATAAATAATATTTGGGATTAATTAAAATGCCAGGAGAGTGATGTTTTGGTTGATAAGAGCAATACCTTCATGGTATGAATAGAACCATTTTATACATCAGCTTTGTTGGCCTGACATCTAAATTATTATGCTGAAGACACACCATCACATAAAAAAGTTAGGCTAGGATATTGAGTGGAGTCAAAAAGTAATTTTCCTCTTTAGCTGCTCATTCTTCTTTGAATATGCAGGTACTTTATCAGAGCTACATATTTTACCTTTTTCATTAAAATCTGGCAAATTTCTAGTTCTTAACCATTTTATGCAACTAACTGCAGTTATTAGATATTTTACAGATAAGTTTTTTTTTCAGTTCAATCAATGCCAGGACAGTAACATTAATGATTTCAAAATTATCAACCTTAACCTCCCTGTTTTGTCTCTCAGTTCATAAATCATACATGCGCCTAAAGGTTTAGTAACTATGAAATCTTTCACATATCAGAAAAAAATCTATAAAATCAACACTATCAATTTCAATGTTTAAGCACAAACATTTTTATGCAAACTAGTGCATGCCCGTAGAAAACAAGTATTCTTGTGTGAAAACACGTAGCCCAATTAGGCTTTACAGGCCCAAATGTAGGCTCTGTTTGAAAGTGGAATACAAAGAGGTGTAGGCTATATGTCGGCAATCACACATGTTATACTTTGACAAATATAAAAGGGACTAAATGGCACTAAGATTTATTTGATTGTGTGAATATTAATTACAGAATACCTAATTATTGAAAATGAATGAGATATCCAATATTAGTTTCAGATCCCTTATTTATTTGTTTGTCAGACTTATTTGTGTGATCTTTTATTCAAGATTCAAGATTCAAAGATTTTATTTGTCAATACTACTAAATGTACAGGACATACAGGAGAATTGAAATACCGTTCCTCTCTCTTCAGTGGTGTGCGCAATATAAATAAAGGAATAAGGCTGGAAAAACAACAACAGCAGTCTATGTACAGTAATGCTACCCGTAGTGCAAATAGCAACAAAGATAAAACCCAGACATCCCACAGTGCAAATAAAGATAAACAATAAAACCCAGCAATCCTACATACAGAAAAAGTAAAGCAGTGACATTCATAGTTGTGAGTTCGATGCAGTAGTGTAGGTGCAGACAGTGACAGACTGGACTACACATGATCAACATTGCAATAACAGACAACAGCAGATACAGCATTTGTGCAAATGGTTGCAGTAAGTTGCAGAGACATACAGCAGCAGATGTATTACTGTTGGTGTGCCAGTCTTTCTGTACCAAGAGCTGCAGTAGTTATTGCGTGGGTGAGTGCATTACGGTCCAGGAGGTGGGGGTGGGAGTGGACAGAGTTCAGGGTCCTGATGGCCTGGTGAACAAAGCTGTTTAGCAGTCTTGTGGAGCGGGCTCTGGTACCTTTTACCCGAGGGCAGGGGGCTGAAAAAGGAGTGTGTGAGGGGTGGGAGGTGTCACCTGCAATGTTGATGGCTCTGCGGGTGAGATTTTTTAGATTTTTAGATTTAGATTCTTTTATTAGTCCCACAATGGGGAAATTACAGGGCATCCACATGAGTGGATGAGGCAGCCACTGGTGCAGTACCCAACCCTTTCACACGCACATTCACACCTGGGGCTACTTTAGAGTCTCCAATTAACCTAACTTGCATGTTTTTGGCATGTGGGAGGAAACCGGAGAAATCCTGGAGTAAACCCACACAGACACAGGGAGAACATGCAAACTCCACACAAATCACTGTTGGTCGGGGGCTGAGATCGAGCCCAGGATCCCCCGGCCAAGGGTGAGTTGCTGTGCTGTCGCAGTGCTAGCCACCGTGCTACCCAAACAGCCAGGTGTGGTAGATGTCCCAGAGGGGGGGCAGAGGGGCACCGATGATCTTGCTGGCAGTTTTCACTGCATGTTGTTGTGTCTTCCGGCAGGAGGGGATGTAGCTTCCATACCACATTGTGATGCAGCTGGTGAGGATGCTCTCAATGGTGCCTCGGTAGAATGAGCACATGATGGGGGGTGGGACTCGTGTGCTCCTCAGCTCCTCAGCTCAAACTCACCTCAAATAGAGGTGAGTTTGAGCCTTCTTGGCCAGTGATTGATGTTGTTGGACCAGAATAAGTCCTCAGAGATGTGCACCCCCAGAAACTTGGTGCTGTTCACCCTCTCCAAAGCTGCACTATCGATGATCAGAGGGGGATGCTGTGTGTGTCCCCTCCTGAAGTCAACCACAATCTCCTTGGTTTTTCCCACATTCAGGAAGAGATTATTGTCTTTACACCACTGGACCAGTTGGCTCACCTCATTTCTGTAGTTGGCCTCCTCATTGTTGGTGATGAGGCCCACCACCGTCATGTCGTCCACAAATTTTATGATGTGGTTGGTGCTGTAGCACAAGCACAACGGGCTGAGCATGCACCCTTGTGGGGCCCCTGTGCTCAGTGTGATGATCTTGGAGGTGTTGCTGCCAACCCGCACGTTATGTGGTCTCTCTGTGAGAAAGTCCAGCACCCAGTTACAGAGAGAGGTTTTGAGTCCCGAGTGTCTTATCACTTATATTCATAACAATATATCTTGCACTTTGGGGAATGGGAGTTTTTCAGTCACCATTATAATTATTTTAGTTTATTCAATTCAATTCAATTTTATTTATATAGCGCTATTTCACAACAACAGTCATCTCATAGCACTTTCAACTGTAGGGGAAACCCCCACAATTGCAGAAAGACCCCAGCAATCAGGCGATCCCCTGTGAGCAATCGCTTGGCAATGGTGGAGAGGAAAAACTCCCTTTAACAGGAAGAAACCTCCAGCAGAACCAGGCTCAGGGAGGGGCAGTCATCTGCTGCGACTGGCTGGGGGGTGAGGGGATAGAGAAGATGAAAAGAACAGACGTGTAGAGAGCAAACAGCACGATGGGGACTCAATCTATGGGAGAGAACAAACAGATGTTAATGACCAGCAAAAAAAATATTTCACTGAAAGTGAAGAAAGGAGTGAAGCCCAGTGCATTACTGGAGCCCCCCCGGCTGTCTAAACCTATTAGCACATGACACATGATCCCTCCCTAATTGTAGGCTATATCAAAAAGGAAGGTTTTAACCCTATTCTTAAAAACAGAGATTGAGTCTGACTCCCGACTCCAGATTGGCAGCTGGTTCCACAGGAGAGGAGTTTGATAACCGAAGGCTCTGTCTCCCATTGTACTTTGGAGATTCTAGGTATTACAAGTAAGCCAGCATTTTGGGAGCGTAGTGCTCTGTTAGGATAATAGGGTAGTATCAGATCTTTTAAATAAAAAGGGGCCTGATTGTTTTGAGCTTTGAAAGTGAGAAGAAGGATTTTAAACTTAATTCTAAACTCTATGGGAAGCCAATGAAGAGAGGCCAGAACTGGAGAGATATGATCTCTCTTTCTAGTACCTGTTAAAACTCTTGCTGCAGCACTTTGGATCAACTAAAGACTTTTTAAAGATGTTTTAGGACAACTTGATAATAAAGAGTTACAATAATCTAATCTAGAGCTAACAAAAGCATGGATTAGTTTCTCAGCATCACTTTGAGACAAGATGCTCCTAATCTTGGCAATATTATGCAAATGATAGAAGGCAGTCTTAGAAACAAATTTAATATGTGAACTGAAAAACAGATCTTGATCAAAAATAACTCTAAGGTTCCTCACAGAGCTATTAAGAGAGAGTAACTGCATCCAAACTAAAAGTTTGATTTGGAAAGGTATTTCTAAGGTTTTTTTTGGACCAACAAGAATGATTTCAGTCTTATCTGAATTTAATAGCAGGAAATTACAAGTCATTCAATCTTTGATTTCCTTAAGACATGCTTCTAACTTGGCTAATTGATTACTATCATCTGACTTCATTGACAGGTATAATTGTGTGTCATCTGTATAACAATGAAAATGTATACATTGCTTTCTAATAATGTTGCCTAACGGAAGCATATATAAACTAAAAAGAGTAGGGCCTAGCACAGATCCCTGTGGAACTCCATGGCTGAACTTTGAGTTGAAAGAAAACTCATTATTGACATGAACAAACTGGAACCTATCAGATAAATAAGATCTAAACCACTGCAACGAAGTTCCATTAAGTCCAGCATAGTGTTCTAATCTATCAAGTAGAATATTATGATCGATAGTATGAAAAGCTGCACTAAAGTCTAAAAGGACAAGAACAGAAACAAGTCCATTATCAGATGCGACAAGGAAGTCATTAGTGACCTTCGCTAAGGCTGTTTCAGTACTATGATGGATTCTAAACCCAGATTGAAACTCTTTAAATAAACCATTTCCCTGCAAGTGGTCAAAAAATTGCATAGCAACAGCTCTTTCTAAGATTTTTGAAATGAAAGGGAGATTAGAGATTGGTCTATAGTTAGCTAAAACTCCTGGATCCACCGTTGGCTTTTTGAGTAAGGGTTTAATTACAGCAGTTTTAAAAGCCTGCGGTACATGGCCTAAAGTTAATATTGTCACGGCTGGCCCTCACGAGCCAGCATAAGACGCCTCAGTTCAGTAAATTGCAGTTCAGTTCTTTTATTTATAAAGCACAGGACTTAGGTGTACAACATAACTTTGCCACGCAGGCTTCGTTACACAACACAACATAAATTCACAACAGAGAGTTATGGCAGTGACGAGGAGCTCTCGTCTGCCGTAATTAGGAAGGAACGTCAGCGAGGGAGAAGACAGTTCCAAATAAATCACTTACATGCAGCGGGATACGTCGAGGAACCCAAGGAGCATGTGGTAAGGAGACAGGGGAAAGTCATAGGACTTCTGACAAGACAGCCGCGCCGTCCAGTTCACTCGCACTGACATTTAAAGCCAGCTGCTCATGATTGGAAACGCGGCACAGCTGCCCAGGTTCTGACAGCTGAGAGCTCCCGAGCGTCTGGCCAATCAGAGCCCGGGAAACCCGTGTGACGACACCAGCTGTCAAAACCTGACAGGGATGAGGAATAACCCGAGCGCGGACAAAGCGCTCGGGATATGACAGGGCCCCTCCCTCTACGCGAACTCCTGGTCGCGCGCAACATCCAGACCCCCCCACCCCACCCCAGGGAAGGTGGAGAGGGAAGCAGGTGGAGGGAGAGCAGGGCCAACTCACAACAAGGGGACAAAAACATCGGGGAAGGGAGGGAGAGAGAAAAAAAAGGCAGAAACCGTACATAAACGGGGACAAAGATGAATAAAAAGAAAAGTCAACGCTAGATGGACATCACTCACACATAACCACAAAAAGAAAGCCAAGATGAGGGTACAAGGAACACTAGTCAATACCACAAGGCAGGATCAAGGAAATAAAAGGACAGATAATACCTTCTTCTCCAAGTTAATGTGTACAGAAAACCGTCAAAACCAAAAGACAACACAGGTGCCAAAAAAAAAAAAAGGAACTAGACCCGAGTAAGGGAGTAACATAGGAAATAAACAACCACACCCTAAAGAAACATACAATACTCATGATAGCCATGGCAAGAGAACATATGTCCATCCACGGAAAACAGTCACCTTAAACATGAAGTCCAATCCCCAGTGGGGTATTTCAGTCACAAGTCAGTGGTGGGGCAAGAGAAGGAGAGGAAAAAAAAAAACCCATTGGGGAATAGAGTAAAACAACTCCGCTCAGGAGGCCTCCCAGCACCCAGCATCCAGGCCGCCAGCAAAAGCAGCGGAACGTGCCCTAACGGCCCAGCCAAACCCCGGGCCGAGGGAAACCATGTCTCCGGTGGGCGGACCAGGGCGCCAAAAGAACCATCCAGCTTGTCAGGAGGCCGGACCCGGACGCCAAAAGGAAAGAGCCGGTCACCGGGTGGTCGGGCAGTATCGGCCTGCCAACAGAATGGCTGGGGGAAGGTCGGCGAACCGGGCCAGCCGGAATTTACCCCCGCAGTCTCAAAGGCGGGGAAAAAGGGGCCACGGCGAGGACGGGGCATGGCCTGGAAAGCGCTCAGCGGCGGGTCAGCTACACAGTCTCCAGAACCCACCTGGGTCAAAACGACCATGGTGCCGAGCTCCGATTGAGCGAGAGCGGCACCCGCGTCGGACCCCGATTGGGCCGGAACCCCCATGACGTCAAGCTCCGATCGAGCGAGAGCAGCACCCGCGTCGGACCCCGATTGGGCCGGAACCCCCATGACGTCAAGCTCCGATCGGGCGAGAGCAGCACCCGCGTCGGACCCCGATTGGGCCGGAACCCCCATGACGTCAAGCTCCGATCGGGCGAGAGCAGCACCCGCGTCGGACCCCGATTGGGCCGGAACCTCCATGACGTCAAGCTCCGATCGGGCGAGAGCAGCACCCGCGTCGGACCCCGATTGGGCCGGAACCTCCATGACGTCAAGCTCCGCTTGAACCGGCAGAGCACTCCTGGTGGACCCCATGCCGAGAGCCGGACCCTCCAAGGTGGCACCAAGAGCAGGTTCGCCTCCAGTGACCCTGGGGAGAGGCTCAGAGGGACAAAAGGAACCGGGATCAGGATCACCGGCAGCGGCAGGGCCCGGCGAGACAGGCTCGAGCGCAGCAGACGGCTGCACCCGGCTCGCCCCCCCGAGAGACAGGCAATAATGCTCCAGGAAGAAGAGGAGGGATAGAAAATAGAGCACTTGCCTGATCTCGGGTTCTGCCGCCATCCAGGACTTCGATGCTCCGGGTTCAAATGGGAGGAGGTCGTCGTCCGGTTCCCACTCCGTCGCGACGTCATCCGCCCCTGGAAGAGGGGCTCTTGCAGCTCGAGGACCCCCCGACGTCATCGTCCACGCTAGTTGTTCATGTGGCGTGGAGGTGAGGGGCTCTCGGCCCACTGGACCGGACTGTTCATCTGCGGAGTCCCGGGGATGCTCCGTCGTCGGCACAGGCTCCAACCAATCGTCCGACCTCCTCTGCCCAGAAAATGGCTGCGGGGCTGGGGTCTTCTGCCCGAGGGCCGCAGGCTCACTCCTCGTCTGGTGACGCTCCTCAGAGGTCGAAGCGTGCTCAGCAGGGGGAGACACAGAGGCAGCGGGTTTAATTAACATATCAGCAGGGAGTTGAGGCTCGGGGGGCTGCAAACCCCGAGCCTCACCCCCAGGAGTCAGACAGAACAAATCACTATTAGATGGAAAAAAGTGAACTTGAACTTGCCTGGCTCCCGGAGGAGCGGTGGAACCTGCCGTTGGGAACGTCATTCCATCTTCCTCCCACCGGGTGGTGGCCGGAGACTCTCTTGGAGGGGAGGGGGCCACTCGGGATGGTGTAGCCGCGCTGTCCACTGGAGCAAAACTTCTCAAACTCCCAGCCGCTGGAGAAGGCGTCGAAGCGGAGGGGGCAACAGCCAAGTCAGGCCGGGCGTGACGCGCTGACAGCTCAGCGGGGAAAGCAGGCCCGGGGGGAAAGGCTGCTGGGGTCTCCTCCAGGTGAGACGCCGAAGAGACAGCAGTGGGATGAATGGGGTCAGCCCAGTGAACCGGAGCGGATTCCGGAGGGGAGTCACGCTGAGAACGTCTCTGGCCACGGTGTCGACGTCTACGACGGGCCCCGGATGGTGCGAACTCCAGGACTGGATCGAGGGAAGGATCCGGATTCCAGAGCGGGCAGCGGGAGCTCCGGTCACTCCGCCTTTGGCCTCGTTCCTCCTCGATCTCCTGGAGCGCCTCGCGGTGGACGGCGATCTCTTGTCTCCTCGCTTGGACGTCCAAGTGGTCGGTGTAGCGGGAAGACAACCGGTCGAGCGTTCTCTCAGCGCAGTCCAGGTAGTAGTGCGCTTCGGATGAGTCGTCAAGGCTGGCGGAAGCGCTGATGAAGTCATCCACCTCCTCCAGCGCCTCAGGCAGCTGGAGCCAGAGATCACTCCACCTTGCAGCCTCCTCCTCTTCGTACATCAGAATTGTCTGGCGTTGGGCAGCGATGTCGAGTCTCCTCGCGTCGACCTCGGGGTGACCGTTGTAGCGGGAAGGCAGACGGTCAAGCACCTCCTCAGCCCGGTCTAAATACCACTGTTCATCGGGCTGATAACCGAGGAGAGGAGGGGCGAGGGAGGTGTCTGGATGCCCATCGAGGTCGGAGGCGATAATGAGGATTTCATCTACCTCCTCCAGCGCCTTGGTCAGCAGGACGTGGGAACCCCGAGAATGACTCCGCTGAGATGGCATATTTCCAACGCCGCGTACCTGGACAGGAAGGACAAAGTTCCCAGAACGCAACTTACTGAGAACGGCGTCTCCTTCTGGCGGCTGTCTACTGTCACGGCTGGCCCTCACGAGCCAGCATAAGACGCCTCAGTTCAGTAAATTGCTGTTCAGTTCTTTTATTTATAAAGCACAGGACTTAGGTGTACAACATAACTTTGCCACGCAGGCTTCGTTACACAACACAACATAAATTCACAACAGAGAGTTATGGCAGTGACGAGGAGCTCTCGTCTGCCGTAATTAGGAAGGAACGTCAGCGAGGGAGAAGACAGTTCCAAATAAATCACTTACATGCAGCGGGATACGTCGAGGAACCCAGGGAGCATGTGGTAAGGAGACAGGGGAAAGTCATAGGACTTCTGACAAGACAGCCGCGCCGTCCAGTTCACTCGCACTGACATTTAAAGCCAGCTGCTCATGATTGGAAACGCGGCACAGCTGCCCAGGTTCTGACAGCTGAGAGCTCCCGAGCGTCTGGCCAATCAGAGCCCGGGAAACCCGTGTGACGACACCAGCTGTCAAAACCTGACAGGGATGAGGAATAACCCGAGCGCGGACAAAGCGCTCGGGATATGACAAATATAGAATTGATTATTTGAAGAATAAAGCTACCAATAAATGGGAAGACTTCTTTAAATAACCTGGTAGGAATAGGGTCTAAAACACAAGTTGAAGGCTTGGTTGAGGAAATTATTTTGTCCAACTCTAAAAGGTCAATTGGAGTAAACTCATCCAAACAGATGTCAGTTGAAGGAGTTGTAGTAGTTACTGTATTTAAGTTAATGGTGGGAAGAATCTGACTGATTTTATCTCTGATAGATGAAATTTTATTATTGAAAAAGTTCATAAAGTCCTGACTAGTAAGCTCTAAGGGAATGCTAGGATTGACAGAGTCCTGACTCTTTGTCTGCCTGGCTACAGTGCTGAAAAGAAACCTGGGATTATTCTTGTTCTCTTCTATTAATGCAGAATAATAACTCATTCTAGCTTTTCTAAGAGATTTTTTATAAATTAAAAGATGATTTCTCCAAGCTAAATAGATTTCATCTAAATTAATGGAGCGTCATTTTCTAATTGACGAGTCTTCTGTTTTAAGCTACGAATTTCTGTGTTGAACCAAGGAGTTAGAAATCTCTGATTAGACTTTTTCTTTTTTAAAGGGGCCCCAAGTCGATCTACCATGCTATCAATTACAGAAGGAGCAAGATGTCTATAGCTTATTTCTGTTGTGTTGACACATAGCATAGAGGAAACAATCTGCCTAAATTTGGTAACAACATCATCTGAGAGGCATCTACTGTAGTAATATTTTTCTTTAGGAGCCAAATAGTCAGAAATAGTAAAATCAAAGGTTAACAGGCAATGGATTTTCTATTTCTATGCCACATGTCAGAACAAGGTCCAATGTATGATGGAGATAATGGGTAGAATTTACTACTTTCTGAGAAAACCCCATCGAGTCTAATATTGAATTAAATGCCATATTAAGGCAATCAATATCTACATCTACATGTATATTAAAGTCCCCTACTATAATTATTCTATCTGATTTCAGCACTAAATCAGCTAAGAATTTGGCAAATTTGGATAAAAACTCTGAGTAGGTTGATGGAGGACGATAAACTATGGCAAATAAAATTGGGTTTAGCCTAAAACTGCTAAAATGTCCAATACTGAAGACCAGGCCCTCAAAGGAATTATAACATGTTTTTTGCTTTACATTAACTAGTAATGTGGAATGTGCTACTCCTCCTCCACGACCAGAACTTCTGGAATTTTGACAGTTTAAATAACCAGAGGGAGTTGATTCATTTAAACGAACATGATCTTCTTGCCCTAACCAAGTCTCTGTAAGGGATATCAAATCAATCTGATGATCAATTAACAGATCATGGACTAGCAGAGACTTGGGAATTAGAGACCTAATATTTAACAAACCGCATTTAATTTTTAAATTATCAGGAGGAACAGAGGCCAAATCATTCAATTTAGGGGCTTCATGTTTAAATTGAGTTTTACCAACTTTTTGTTTAATCACTTTGGGATGCTTATACATTATATTTTTATTTACTTTGGAGGGAGCAGAGAATCACTGTTATATCACTGTTCAGTGATGGAGTTCACTGTAATATTGAATTTCTTCTGTGTATCGTCAATAAGCTCATGCAGCACTATAACAGAACACATTTACAAATATCTGAGACCCATTGTAGTGCATCATTTTATATTTTAGCAATATTTTGATATTAAAAGGTTTTTTAAAACTGTTATCAACTGAATTAACTAACTAACAAAACACCCAACATTATTATACACAGCAGAAGGACCCGTTAGATTGCAACCGTTGCATCACTGCTGCCTATTTGTCAGTAAATATTTAACTAAAATTATTTGTGTCGTTATTTGGGCGTTTTTGTGTCCAGCGTTTCGACATTAAGTCATTCTGGCCATTCCGCTCCGCAATCATGGCGGTATTATTATTAAGTTTTTAAATTTTAGATACTTGTGCAGGAGGGGGGACTCGCGGTCCTGCAAAGGGCAGTGGTACCACATGGGTGAAGCAGCGGTTGGGACTCCCATCTACCACTGACTGGGCAGGCTGGGCGTACCTCCCTGCGAAGCACTGTGGTCTGCCTCGTCGGGCCGCTGCTTCTTCTGGCATGTTCTGTGTTAGATACACCGGTGTTCTTTGTCAGACCCGCTGACAAAGACAAGTTGACGCTCTGCCCAATCTGCTCATGCGTCTTATGTTCGCCACATATGCCGAATTAGCCTTTAGACGTACGCAATCAAGGCAACTTTATGGTATAATTTTTTAAGCATTAAATCTTCAGTATTATCTTTTTCTAGTCAAATTTGTCCCTTTCCCTGCATTGGTGCTGATTTTAGATTGATTATTATTCAGCTTTACGATTATCTTATTAATTTATAAAAGGTAGAGAAAGGTAGTAGTTACATTTATTTCAAAATTGTATTTTATGGAGCAGTTTATTGTCAGATAATATTTGCTTCAATACATTTTGAAGAAAAAACTATTCTCACTCATGTAGCTTTTTTTAATAAATACTTTCTTACTCTTACTCACTTTTTGGTGCCTACTCTTATTCTTGAGTAATTAATTAAAGGTACTGTAAATCTACTTTCACCTGAGGACAATTTCTGGCTACTCCACACACTAGGGCTGGGAATCTTCTGCTTCTTGAGGTTCTGAATCAATCCAATTCTGATTCGATATTGAATTACTTGGAAATTACCACTATAATAACTATTTTACTTGCATAGGAAAACAATTCTCAGAGACCCAACACTGCTAACTGTACAAGGAATACTCTAACAAGGTTAATTAAATACACAAATTATCACATTAAGAACTGACCTAAAAAGTGCTTAAAGTCAAGGTCATTGGTCTAGGAGGAGTAACCTTTTCACTGAAATCATAAATGCCCAGGTTTTCTGACCTTTGGCAATGACCTTTACCTAAACATGGATGCAGACCGACTTCAGGGGCAATGTGAGTGAGTTTGGTGAGAATCAAGTTAATAACCTTGAAGAGTAGTGATTTTTATAAAACCATGTAAGTGTCCAAATCTCCTGACCTTTGACCTTGACCTTGAGCACAACTTGGATGTGGACCCACCTGAGGATCATTGTTAATGAGTTTGGTGAGCATTGGGGAAAATGCCTAGGAGGAGTAATGATTCCCGTGAAATGTGGATCGGCAGACAGACGGACAGACGGCCGGATAATAAACGCCACGGCATCACAGTAGCTCCTTTTCACTTCACCGGAATGAGCTAAAAATATCACATGATGACAATATTTTTCATTGAAATAACTTACAAAGTGTCAAAGATTTAGACCTAATTTACCATTTAATGGAAAAGTTGGCCAAGTGACAATTAGTGTGCTAGGAAATAATTTAAAAAAATAGATTTATTGATATGAAATATGGACAAAGGTGAAACACCTTGCCAAAATGTTACCAGCTATTATGGCACAGACTCAAATCATTTAACAATGACTACATTCAATTTAGTGAATAATTTTTGGCTGCAAAGCAGAGTCTTGACCATTGTGGTTTGGGATCTTTTATGATACTTACAATATATGACATTTTGTGTAAGGGCAATTAATTATCCAGCCTTTAGACAAGAACAATGCTTCCTTGAACTTAATAAGCAGTCCACACATAGGAAGTGAAATGTTGGAACACATTAGGAGGAGAGGAGGAGGAAATACTGCTGACTATTAACGGTGTGACTGGCAGACGAAAGGAACGAAGTGTAAAACCTCTGTTTCCTGACTGTGCACGCTGGACTCTCTCTGGGTGCTGTACAGTATATAACGGCTTTAACGGTGAAATAGAGGCTGACAGGTCGTGCTGACTCCATGAATCTGCTCCGGACAGGGTCACTGCTGCTGGCGTTTAGAGGTAAAATATAGCCATTTTTTTTTAAACATTTTGGCTGGAAACTTGCTGCAACATTGCAGAAGTAAAGAAAGCACGTGTTGAAATTGGGCACGAGGACACATGCATCCATTGTTATGTAAACAGCAGTAATTTCTTAGAGGAGCAGAAACTCAGATATTCCAGCAGTGAAGAAAATGGAATTTGGGGAATGTTTTAATCAGCCTACATGATAGCCTCCAGATAAGAAGCATAATCAGCTGTAGGGACAAACGGCTGTTTGCTGATGGAGTGAGATGGGAGAAACGTGTGTCCAAATGACACCCATTTAACCAGATCAAAAGCTCTGATGGTTGTTTGAAGTCTGATTGGTGGGGGAAATTGCGGGCAAGTCAACGTGTGCGTCCATAGTGAGTGTAGTGTATTTTGTTTATAATTGAAGGTGGGTATCAGTGAGATGTACACAGCACGTCCTGGCTCTGCAAATGTGTAACGCATGTGCATGAACTGCATCTGTTTCTACTGTCTTCATGTGTGGCAGACCACATGGTCCACTGCCTGTTCTGCAAGTGAATGCTTCTCATCTTCAAATCACGTTACATTTATTACAATTAATGTTTATTCAAATTAGGGCTGAGAATTGATTAAAAAATGTAAACAAATGAATTGAACATTTTCTATAATTAATTCTGATTAATCACAAAATTACAATGAAGAAACTTAAAAAGAAGTATTTTCAGCAACTTTTAATTGGATTTTTTGTCATACACTTGTGACCCTCATATTCAACAGAAATACTTCAAGAGCAACATAGAACACTTGATAATCATGAATGTATGTTCAATTGAAAAAAAAAATTATCAAAGTAATCTGTAATACTTCTCAGTTTATTATAAAGAGAGTCAATTTAAGTGGGGTTTGTGTGCCCAGAATGAGGTCTCCCTGAGTACCAGAGGATCATTTAATGTCGTGTAACTTCAAACACTGAAAAACAAGACCTACTCTTGTATTACACTGAGCTAGCTAGTGAGAAAAACCAGTCTCCCCTGCCGACAACACCTCAGGAAGTGACCTGACAGCGTCAGTTTTTTAAAATGTGTTAATTGGCCCACATTAATCGAAAAAGCTAACGCATTAATTATCATGGCCCTAATTCATATATTTCAGTATAACTAATGATTCTACAGAGGGACCAGGGGCAGCACTAGGGGGATGCTATAGAAAATCTGCTGCTGGTAAGCTAAGTAACCCCAAGTTTACAGTTGAAAAATACAGTATGTTATCTACCTTTCAGCTAATCATAAATTTAGCACAAGGTACAAATGAATACATGTAAAGTAAGTACAAATTTGCAAGAATAAAGGTGTAAAAAAATGTAATAAAAATCATAAATTTACCAAGCACAAGTCCCAAATTTATAAGAAAAAAAATTCATAGAAAAAAACTCACAAATGAGAGGGAAAACATTGAAAGAGTAAAAAGCCATAAATTTACAAGACTAAAGCACAAATTTATGAGAAAAAAAATCGTAAATTTACAAAAACAAAAGCTGCACATTTATAAAAAAGTTTTTTGACTTTCTTCTCTCACAAATTTCATTTTTTTCCCACCAATTTGTGAAGTTCTTCTTGTAAAACTGCAATTTTTCTTGGAAATGTATGAAATTCTCTGATAAATTTGCAACTTTTTGCTGGTAAATATGACTTTTCTATTAAATGAAGTACTTCTTTTCCTATAAATTTGCCACTTGTTATAAATTTGCTGTTACAAATCCTTAAAAAGCTGTTTGTCACTTTGCCTCTTTTATATTACTATATGACAGGCAGACACGTAGCAACCCCTGAACTACTACAACAATTTTCTGAGTGCAACCCTTTCAAAAGCAACTTCACCTTTTATGTTCTTCCACCAAAATTCTCTTCTGCCATCTTGCATTTGTGAAACCGCAGTGTCTTGGATCTCCACACAGTGACCTACAACTCTAATTTCCTTTTAGTTCATGCTTTGTCCCGTGTGCCATTCATCATCTCTCTATATTTTTCTTTTCTTTCACTGCCCCCCAAAAAGCTGTCGCAGTAGATGGCTCTGCCTTGTCCACTGCAGCTAAGTGCTTGCCAAAACTGGACCATTTGATGGATGGCCTTCCCTCTCATATTTTTTTGTTGGAAACTGGAGCCATTTAAATAACAAGAGCACTCTGAGGCAAGCGCAATATCCCCCGTCTCCGTTTTCTTTGAAGAGCCCAATACTTACTGACAGAGAGCAGTTTTCAACTTTTCAATATAATCATTGTGGCTGAACCAAATTATGATAAACCTATCATCCACGAATATACAGCAAAGTAGATAACCCATAGTTATTGGT
This sequence comes from Pholidichthys leucotaenia, assembly GCA_020510985.1. NCBI lineage: Eukaryota > Metazoa > Chordata > Actinopteri > Cichliformes > Pholidichthyidae > Pholidichthys > Pholidichthys leucotaenia. The sequence goes on from CM035841.1 coordinate 382,596,044, forward strand.
CAGAATCCCAAGGTGAACCTGTGTAGCAAGTATGGTGACCCTAGAGAGCTTTACACGTTCTATAGTAAGAGATCACAGGGAGTGCCAACCTTGATCTTTGACCTTTTGACCCCAAGCCTGTAGTTAGAGGTTATGGTCTCAGAGTGAACCTGTGTACCAGGTTTGGTGATCCTAGCTTTCTTTGTTGTTGAGCTATACTTTAAAAGGCATTTTGATGTTGACCTATGACCTTGTAATCCCAAAACCACAGTCACACTTCAGTGTCACAGGGTGAACCTGTGTACCAAGTTTGGTGGCCCTAGCTTTACTCGTACAGTAATAAGGCATAAGGATTGTTAACCTTGACCTTTGACCTTTTGACCCCAAACCCATAGTCAGAGGTCAGGACCCCAAGGTGAACCTGTATACCAAGTTTGGTGGTCCTAGCTTTACTCATTTTGTAGTAATAGTAAATGTAGCATTTACCATAGTGCAACTGCAATGTTAACTTTGAACCTTTGACCCCTTGACCTCAAATTCATTGTTAGGTGAGGGTGTAAGTCGTCCAAGATGTGTATTAGATACAACTACTGTATCAATTTGAAAAGCCTACATCATTTCTATCAGTAGGTACTGTGTTTACAAGATTTAGGGAAAAATCTGACCTGAACTTTGACCTCAAGGTCATCTGATGAGAGTGAAATTGCAATATGCGCATCATCAGAGTATATCAAACCATGGTACCAAGTTTCAAAACAATTGGAACAAAACTGTAAGAGGAGTTGATTTCACAAGACAGACTGTGAAGTGAGGTGAAACAGGAGGTCATAGGTCAGGGGCTACAATTCCTGCAAAAATCATCCGATCAGAACTAAATTGCTATATGCGCATCATCAGTATATATCAAACCATGGTACCAAGTTTCAAAACAATCAGACAAAAAGTGTAGGAGGAATTGGCTTCACAAAAGTGGGACAGACAGACAGATGGACGGACGGACGGACAGACCCATAACATAATCCCTCTTCAGTCTTCGCCTAAAGGGCTCTTCGAAACCTTTGGGTTTCGACTAGGGGTGGGCGATATGGCCTAAAAATGATATCACAATATTTCTGTGAATTATAATGATACTCTTCACAGTATCACAGAATACAGTTTTTCTTTTAAATTTATAAAGGACAGTTTCACAGGCCAGCGTTAATTATGATCATCATATTCAGGAAAAACAAAAATTCTTATTTCTCCAGTTTATAAAGAGCAGTTTATAATGTGTTTAAAAATTTTTGAATTCTGTATCAAATATTACCAGAAAATATTATCAACCACACATTTTAAGTGCACTGAGGGGTGGACTGGGACAAAAATTCAGGACGGGAATTTGACTTCCTCCTAGGCCACCCTGTTGTTGGAAACCAGAAACCACCACAGTTTTAGCAGGCCAACATTTTTAAATAACAGGTATCAAACTAGTTATAAATGTAATTATAACCTTCAGGTGGGACGAAAATTATAAATATGGATTTTAATAGTCAACTGATCTATGGATTATTAAAACAACTGATTGACTAATCTTAATTTAAATTTGGTGCTTCTTCTGATTTCTTTACCTTTTATGAGTAAAAACACAAGGTAAGAGGTTTTAGGTAAAAAGTTATAATTTTGCATCAAAAAGGTCACAAATTTGTCACCAAAAACATTCAAAATTTTAGAAAAAATGCACCTTTATGAAAAGACGTTTAAATAATGAGAAAAAACAAAATTAGGAGAGAACGGTAACAAGCAGATGAGAGTAAAGTTGGTACTGCAGACTACATATAGCCTGTAGTTTTGAAAATTCTGCAATTTTTCTTAAAACATCTGAATAATCCTGAAAACATTGCCTTATGAATGTAAGAGCAATTTAGCTCTGGTTAATGCAACCTATTTATTACATTAAAAAACGTAAACCCCAAACTATAAGCAACTACAGCAGGATAACATAACCACAGACACGCTTTCACCACATTACTTCTGTCTTCATGCCATTTCTGTGCTCTGGGACATGAGGGGGTTTTGATCCTTTTAACATATCAAATTAATTTAGTCTAGTATGTTATTTCATCGGGGCAGGAAGAGGGTCTAAATAAAACCGGGAGGGAGTGGGCTTATTTAAAACTATTAGCATTTCATCATTTTTATCATACTGAATATATATGCTGGCCTATCTGTTATTTCCCAAGACACTTCTGCTGGTAAATCAGCTCTGCATCAGACCTCCCGTCTCGTTCTCTCTTTCTCTTAGTTTACCTGCATTAGAAATGTCCGTTGCACAGACAACTCCTGGGGCTGTTAACAGATTTTTTTTCTTTCGGTTGGTTGAATAAATCACGCTGAAGCAGCCACAATGGAACGAAAATAAACTTCTGGACACTTCGGGCATCAACAACACTGCTTCAGGGCGAAGTAAAACTTTTCCCCGAAGCGGCGTTGTTGACATGCAGAAAAAAAATGTGGGCAGATTATCTGCATCGCTGCACCGTTTTTTTTTTTTTTTTTTTTAAAGAAGGCAGCAGTCTGAAACCGCTTTAAAACGAAATTACTTCCTCACAACCAGACGAAGACGTTCCAGGCACAAAGCGACGCTTCCTGAGCCATGTTTGTTTTCCCATTTCTATGGTAGCACTTAACTTTCGTTGGCAGCAAAACGGACCCCAAATATCGCGATATTCATTTTTACACCGCTATCAAAATTTATACCAGTATTATTGTGAACGATATGATACGGCACACCCCTAATACAAATGCAATGTAAACAGGGATACTACATGGGGAACCAAGCCAGAGTTGAAGCCGACCTCTTCAATCGGGCAAAAACTGAGGACTTTGCTGTACGAAGCGATCACTCTATTAAAAAGGAGCAGACTTTTTAAGTTCAGCTGGGAAAAAGCTGAAATTGTGAGTGGACCCTTTTGCTCACCAGTTCACTTGTTTCGGCTGTCTCTGTGATAAGCATGAGCTCCGCCCCCCACGGGGAGGGTGTAGAGCAGGGATGGGCAATCAGAGGCCCATGGGCCACATGCAGCCCACCCCGTCATCCACTGCAGCCCACCAGTCCATTTCCAAAAATTAATTATTTATTTATATCACATTTGGAACCACATTCATAATAATAATATTAATAATGTTTATTTATAGAGCACTTTTCACAGACAGAGTCACAAAGTGCTTAACATTCTTAAATGCAATTATAGAGTCGGCCAGAAGAGGGAGCTCTAATCGAAACCTGGGTGCCGCTCTGTGCCACTGGTGAGCGAGAGAACAAACGTGAGAACCACAGCGAAATAAGAGGGAGCAGTGTGCCAGGGAACATATTTGTAAGTTATGTGTTGGATGCTAAGACCACATTAATAGGCTGTAAACAGCAGTAAATGTACAAAGCAGGCTGCTTTTAAATAAGAATAAATGAGAGCTGTAGCATTTATTCTAATTTGGCAGGTGAAGCCTCATGGAGCTCGGTGGCTTTCTTTCCTTCTAATTGTGCAGAAAAAGACTGAAAGCTTTGAGGTTTCTTTCTAAAGAGCATGTCTGAAGAACACTGTTTCAATCCCATGTCAGCAATAAAAGTTCAGAAACTATGGTCATTGTTATCTGCTAATTTTTCATTTATTTCATTATTCATTTATACCAGTGGCTCTTAATCTTAAACTCAAAGCCTACCTGTCCCTCCACACCCACAATGAAGCCTTTCCCTTTCTTCTTGGCTTTTTTTAAATGATCGTCCGGAATTTCTTTTTGCTCATCATTTTGATGGAGAGAGTTTTAAAAATTAGGTCATGATATAATTTTATCCATCCATCCAGCCATCCATCCAGCCATCCATCCATCCATCTGTCATAAATTGCCTCTCAGGGCAGGAACAAAGACCCAAACACTGAAATGTTAGTTGCAGACATTTAATAACAAAAGAATACAAATATACAAGACAAACACTTATTTAAACTTAGTAGACTCAGTGGGAGGTAACGGCGTGTGGGAATGCCGGGGAAGACGTGGGGCTCACGTCTGGAGAAACAGGAGAACAGCCTGGATGAAACCAGACTGAGGCGTGGAGTGCACATCAGAGAAACAAAACAGGGAACTCCCGTCTGAAAACTGAGAAAATAGCTAGATGTAAACTAACATCTGGGACTTAGAGAAATGAGACAGGGAACTCCCGTCTGGATAACAAGAAAGACATTGCAACGGACTGCGTTGCAGTGGTCCTTAAATAAGGCTAGGATTAATTAAGGCAAATGATAACAGGTGTGGATCACATGAGCGAGGATGAAATTAATGACAGCTGTGATGAGCCGCGAAACCGGCTACACAGGAAGTAAACAGAACACGCTGCCAAAATAAGAGCAAATACTGGAAACAGTGTGAAACAGAAGCTACACAAAGAAGAATGACAACCCACAAGGGCCAGGATAATATAGAAATAGATAAAGTTAATAAATAAGACACTTCAAGGAATAAACTAAAGATAATAGACAGAGAAGGCTCAAAAACAACACAGGAAGATATATATAAACAACAATAGGATGGCTAAGACCCATAGTATAAATAAACAAGACTATAATAACAAGCTCAGAAATGGAACTTTCAAAAACAGGCAGATAATATTTATAAGGCAAAACCGGATGGTCATGGACGCATAAAAAGAATGGTAAGTTAATAGATACTGAACTAAGAACAGAGACTTTCATAACCAGAAACAAATGACAAACTCAAATAACTTAGTACATCCAAAATCAACCAGATTAAATACTAAATTAAAGCGGGGAAATTACAGAAAATAATCAAGATGAACTAAGAGCATGAACACGGCTCTCCACCCGCGCTCAGCATCATGACACTATCCATCCATTCATCCATCCATCTTCTACTGCTTAATCCTTTTTGGGTCGTGGGGTGGAGGGGTGGGAGTGGGGGGCTGGAGCCTATCCCAGCATCTTTGGGTGAGAGGCAGGGTACATCCTGGACAGATCGCCAGTCCATTGCAGGGCAGATATAATTTTATCAGTAATTTTAATTCTAATATGATAAAACTGAGTGGCTTTTATTTCATTTGTATTTTCAGTTTTAATTGTGACACCAAGGTTTACATGTAAATCTGGCCCTTGGGAAGTGAGGAAAAAATTTTGTGGCCCTCACTACCACCAAAGTTGCCCATCCCTGGTGTAGAGGGACAGGAGCGCTGAAATGTTTGCGGATAAGGCAAACAAATGTACACACATAAACGGTGATTTATCTTGGCCAGAAAATTTATCGTTGTCATTTTTCTTATCGTACGATTAATCATTTTAGCCGTTATCATTAGAGGCCTAGTCACAATTAAGCTGACTGGCTGTAGGCCCATTTTCCCTCAGGCCTTTCCCCCCAGGCTATTCCCCCAAACCAGAAAGAAGTAAAAAAAAATTATCTATCTCGATACTCACATAACAATCCATATGACAAAATAATGTCTTTGAAGAGGGCAGCTGTAGCAGTGGTTAGCACTGTCGCCTCACTGTGAGTAGGTTATGGGTTTGAACCCAAGAGCTTGGCAAGCTGTGACCTTTCTGAATGGAGTTTGTTCTCCCCGTGTCTGAGTGGGGTTTTGCCAAGTACTCTGGTTTCCTCCCACAACTCAAAGACATTAGGTTAACTGGCACCAACTGGGCATTCTAAATTGTCCTTAGGTATGGCGAGCTTAGGCAATAAATATTCAAATCAAAGTATAATGGTACAATAGAATGAAGCAGGTTGCATAAATCTGCATCTGAGGCCATCTTTGTCTGGGTCTCAGAGGGGTCCAGCCCAGGGCAATGGTTGGCAACCTCTACTACACAAAGAGCCACTTTGAGAGATTTTTGACCAGCAAAATCTGCATGTAGCCACAAAAAATATCTCAGCCTGAAAACTGAGGTAACACAGCAACATTACCAGTCCAAGCTGGCCTGACACCATCAATATAAAGAGGCTTGTCCTCATAAAATTACAGCTTTAGTTCCCAAATTTGTCAGAATTTTGGCATGAATTTTCTGGTTTTCTAATAAAAATCTGTCATATTTTTCTTTGAAAATTTGTTACCGTTTCAGGTAAAATTTCAGCCTTTCCACATAAATTTGGGAAATTTTTTCTCATTAAAAAAATGCAATGTTTCCAGTAAGTCTGTAATATTTTTAGATATTTTGTGATTTTTTTTCTTGCAAATTTGCAAGAGTTTTTCTCATAAGATTGCAAGTTTTTTTGCCCTAAATTTGTCATAATTCTGGCATAAATCTTCTGCTTTTCTAGTAAATTTGCTCTATCCACCTTATTCCTGGGGATGCCGCTGTAGGAACGATTATGGGCGGAGCTTCCGGTTTCAGCTGACCTAGTGTTAAATCAGTCAGTAAGAGTAGAGCAGCAGGGGCATTTAAAATAGCATTTTTAAAAGTTTTTCAGATTCATTTTAATATATAGTATATTTAATATACAGTATAGTCCACATACGTGTTTTGCACTCAAGTGGCAGCTAATTTCAGCTCTTCTAGTTTGTGTTTTTTTTTATTTAAGTTTTTGTAAAGGGTATACATGTCATTACAGCATTGCATTGTTTACATTTTCATCACATATTCCCCCTTTTTTGTTTTTTGACAACATTGGAAAAAAATTATTACAACACCCTTTTTTTTAAGTGAAAGAAAAAGAGAAATTAAAAAAAAGAACAAAAGAAAACAAAAAAAACAAAAGAGCAGAAAAATAAAAGAGCATCTGAGTAGCTTTGGAACAAAGAGAGGTGCCATTATTGAAATGGTATTTGTCAAAGATTAGATCTAATGGAAGACACATATGCGTTCCAGGGTTGCCAAAAGTTCAAGAACCCATCCATGTCCTGTCTCAGTGCAAATGTCAACTTTTCCATCGAATAAATGTCCTGAATCATGTTAATCCAATCTTCAGGTGTAGGACAGTCTTTCAACATCCATTTTTTGTTAGAGTGTTTTTACTTGCCAATATTAAAACAGTGAATAAGTATTTTTCTCCTCGTCTTTCCAGTGATCCCGGTAGTAAACCCAAATACAAAGTTACAAAAGAAAAGGGAACTGTTCCTTTGAATATTTTCCCCAATATTGTCTGTACATTGGTCCAATATTGGTGGATAACTGGGCATGACCAAAACACATGAAAATGATTTGCAGTCTATTCACCACACAAGCGCCAACAATTCAACCCTTTACGAGTAAATTTGTTTTGTGCAGGTGTTCTGAAAAATCTTACCAAATTTTTCCATCCAAATTCTCTCCACAGCAGGGATGAAGTACTTTTCCATTGTTGTTTATTTAGCTTTTCCCATATTTCCAGTTGTAAAGTGAAATTCCCCTCTTTTTCCCATCTCTCTTTTATATAAGATGTGTTGTCTCCTTTTAAGTCTTGAAGACCTTGGTATATTTTAGAAATGTATCTGATCCCTGGGATCCCTTTATATGCCATTAAGAAAACCTTCAGAACACCTGACTGGGCCCTTTCCAAATCCTCTTTTTTAAGTATTTTGTTTATGTGGTGTCTAAGCTGAAAGAACCTGTAAAGGTCTTGATTTATTAGACCTTGTTTTTTTAAATCTTCAAAACTTCTTAAAGTTTGCCCTTTAAAAAAATCGTAATATTTTATCAGTCCATTCTCTTTCCACTTTTTAAATCTAGTGTCTGTTTTATTAGGAGTAAAGTCCTGATCATAGGAAATCCATTGCAATAATCGATAGGATTCTTTAGTTTGATTCTCTCTGACTATCTTAAACCAAATTTTTAGCGGGGTCTCTATCCACGGGTTAATGTTATTCAAAAGTTTAGGTAAGGCATTGTTCCCTATTATTGCCTGTAGGGGGATGTCGCTTGTTATTTGGCATTCTATCTCCTTCCATTGTGCAGTGTAGACTGGGTTACATATCTCTACTAAAGTTTTAATTTGCTCGGCTTTAAAGTAGTCCCTGATATTTGGCAGCGCGAGCCCACCTTTGTCTTTGTTTAGCTGTAGGGTTCTATATCTGATTCTAGGTCTCTTGCCCTGCCATATGAATCTTGAGATCCTTCTGTCCAGTTCTTGCCATGTTTTTTTGGGAGGTTCTACCGGTATTGTTTGGAAAAGGTATAGAAGATGTGGAAGTATATTCATTTTGACTGCTTCAATTCTTTGTGCAGTACCCAAGAATGGTATCATATTCCATCTTGCTAGATCAGATTTTATTTTTGCCATCAGTGGATCATAGTTTAGTGTTATAATTTTGTTGAGTTGTTTCGGGATGTTGACCCCCAGATATTTCATAGATTCCATCTCCGAGTTAGTTTTGAACTTGCTTAGTAAATATTGATTTGGGTCATAGTTGAATGTTAAAATTTGGGTTTTATGCATGTTTAATTCGTACCCCGATAACTTTCCATACTCTGAAAAAACTGAGATTAGTTCTGGAAAAGAGGTGTCCAGCTGCCCCAGGTATATTAAAATGTCATCAGCAAAGAGTGCTATTTTATGTTCCTTCTGACCAAGTGTAATACCTTGAATTTTTTGATTCTGTCTTATCCATTGGCTCAGAGGTTCTATGAAAATTGCAAAGAGCAGTGGAGACAAGGGGCCAAATATCTGAGAATATCTGATTCCAATTCATCTTTCAGTGGTCCTTTCAGCACATTTGAATTTAACCTCTAAGAAAATGTATTATTTGTGTATTTTTGGATATTTAAGTCCATATAGATTGGACTGTGGTCAGAGAGATCCATCAGTCCTATTTTACATGTTTTTAACTCTTCCAATGTCTCTATTAAACATAAAAAAATAGTCAATCCTTGAGTATGATGAATGTGGTGCTGAATAAAATGTATAATCTTTTACACTGGGGTTGAATTCCCTCCACACGTCACAGATTCCCATTTCTTTTAGTAGCATCCGAGTTTTTCTACTTTGAGTGTTATTTTGATGTGGAGAATTACCTGATGCATCGCAGTATGGATTCAGTCTTAGATTGAAGTCTCCACCACATATCACTAAACCTTGGGCTTTAGTTATCATTAGGTCAAATACATTTTTATAAAATTTCCAGTTGGCCCCTGGAGGTGCATATAGATTCAGCAGGGTGATATCTTCTCCCTCTAGCCAACCAAGTACCATGCTAAATCTCCCTTCTTTATCTTCGTGTTCTGAATTTTTTTCCAAATATAATTTTGGTTGAGATCAATGTCGCTACCTCCCTCCTCCTCCCTGATTTATATGAAGATGAAGAGATCAGCTTAAACCCTTGTCTATTAAATTTAGTGTGCTCCAAGTCTGTTAGGTGGGTTTCCTGTAAAAATATTATTCCTGCTTTGTCTTTTTTCATTTTGCCTAGAATCTTGGATCTTTTAACTGGATTCAGGATCCCTTTTACATTATATGAGATTATTTTGGTTACACCCTGTTTCTCCATTGTATTGTCTTATTTAGTATAACAGTGTAGTGGCCCTCTTTTATGCTACTCAGAAACTGAAAGAACATTAAGAACATAAAAACATTAAGAACATAGTATATAAAAATTTAAAACAAAAAACTGTCAAAAAATCTTCCTGAGCTGAGGTCTTTTTAGCGACCTTAGAAGAGCCTTGATGGTGCGTTGGCTCTGAGGGAAATTCCTCAAACTTTGTTATGTGTTGAGGGCCCTCTCTTACCCCTGTAAGTTGTCCCATGTTTTTAACGTGAATTTCAGATCCCAATCCGAACTTGTAATGATTTTTTTTTTTTATGCCTATACCCTATGAAATTGTGCGCAACCTCCCACCACCATCACAGTAAACAATCACGTTAATACAGTATTTGTTAGTGTGGAGAGTTCATGTACACTACCGTTCAAAAGTTTGGGGTCACTTAGAAATTTCCTTATTTTTGAAAGAAAAGCACTTTTTTTCAATGAAGATAACTTTAAACTAATCAGAAATACACTCTATACATTGCTAATGTGGTAAATGACTATTCTAGCTGCAAATGTCTGGTTTTTGGTGCAATATCTACATAGGTGTATAGAGGCCCATTTCCAGCAACTATCACTCCAATGTTCTAATGGTACAATGTGTTTGCTCATTGCGTCAGAAGGCTAATGGATGATTAGAAAACCCTTGTGCAATCATGTTAGGTCTGCAATGCTGTAATTGCTGCAAATGGAGGATTCTTTGACGAAAGCCAAGTTTGAAGGAAAAAATTATTATTTCAAATACAAATCATTATTTCTAACCTTGTCAATGTCTTGACTATATTTTCTATTCATTTTACAACTCATGGTGGCAAATAAGTGTGACTTTTCATGGAAAACACAAAATAATTATTTGGGTGACCCCAAACTTTTGAACGGTAGTGTAGTTCATTGCCACATTTCTATTTTAACAAGTTTTTTTTTTTTAAAGATTTATTTGTTTCTAATATTATGACTGTTCCATGAAATGTTTTACCACTTCATATTTGCTGATTCTGCATCTCCTTTAATGTTTGTTACCTTGTAGGAGGAGGTTTGGATGCGCAGATTGATTAAAAATATCGTTATTCCCTCCTGAAAGCGTTCAGTTTTTCCTTATAGCCCTGGCGCTGGGTTTCCCGCTGCTGGCCCGTGAATTTTGAGGGTCTCTGTGTGCACCATGTTTGAGCCTTGATTCTTTCGATCAGGTCTGCTGCGGGTTTATACACCGTTACCGGGAGCCCTCTTCTCACCATATCCCTGGTTGCTTCTTCCGCCGAGTTGTAGAGACACGTCTCTTCCCTGTAAAAAACCATCAGCTTCGCCGGAAATGGAGTTTGAAAGCGCAGTTTCTTCTCTCTTAGTACCTTTTTAGCGTCGTTGTATTCCCGACGCTTTTTAAGGACCTCTGGGGCATAGTCATGCTCCACAAAAACTCTTCTTTCTTGGTGCATAAATCCTTTTTTCTGCCAAGCCAGTCTCAAAACCTCTTCTTTTGTTCTGAAGTTGGAAAACTTCACCACCACCGATCGCGGGGGGGGGGGGGGGGGGCCTTCCGCCAACAGCCTTGGGGCTAATGAACGGTGCGCCCTTTCTATTTTCAAATCGGTGGATTGGGGAATTTCAAACTTCTCTCTCAGTATGGTTTCCATGCATGCAGCCATTGTGGTGAAACCGTCCTCGACTCCTTCTTTCAGACCATGAATTCTTATGTTTGTGGGGAGACTTGAATAACAAAACCGAATTGTCTTTCATTCCAGTTTATTCAAGAAACCATTCCACTGTCTGCTCTCATTCTTGAGCAGCGAACAAAGAGAGTGAACACACCAAAGTTCTCTCATTTAAACATTCTGACATCAAACCATTTCCCTCGCGGGGGAAATCACACATCTCTCTCAAAATCTCTTTATTCACATTCATTAGCCTTTTATTTACATAACTCCCCCTTCTCTCTTCCCGAGCCTCAGTGGTCAGGAAGTCTTCTGTCCCCTGTCCTCCGCAGGGGGTCCAGGCTCTGTGGCTCCACACCGCAGGGGGCTGGCTCTCCTTCATCGTGGTTAAATCACATATGCAGTGTCCAACATATACATGTCTCACAACACAGCCATATAACCGCCCCCAAACGATGAAGAACAGACTAATTCCTAAAATTAAATAGCACCCTACTCACTACTGAATAATCAACACCAACATTCAGTCTGTGCGCCGCTTGGGCTTCAGCCGTCTGCCGAATCTGCTGTGCGTTGGCCCCGCCTTGCCTGCGGTGCGTTTCTGCTTCGGCGCTGTTGACTGAGGGAGAGAGTGATTAATTGCCCCCTGCGGGGGCCTGCCTCGTCGAGGCGCCACCGCGACCGGTACAGACACGTCCTTCATGACAAAAGCAGGTTTTAGTCTGTCAATACTGACTGTCTCTTTTCTGTCTCCAAAATCCAGCACAAATTGCTTATCACCTGCCTCCAGCACTCGAAATGGCCCTTCGTAAGGCGGTTTGAGCGTTGCTTTTAGGGCTTCGCGCCTGACAAAAACAAAATCGGCATTTTTCAAAGCCTTGGGGACGAAAACTCGTGGAAAAGCGTGATGAACCGGACCCGGGAGCGTGTCTGCCCCCGTGCCGACTAACGGTCCCAGAGCCGAGAGAGGTGGGGGCTCTGGGTGCTCTGGTAAAAACTCGCCCGGCAGCCTCAGAGTTTGTGCGAATACCAGCTCCGCTGGGGAGGCGTCTAAGTCTTCTTTAGGCGCAGAACGCAACCCTAATAAAACCCATGGAAGTTTATTCACCCAATCTGCATCCGTGAGCGACGCTCTGAGTGCTGCCTTCAAAGACCTATGAAAACGCTCGCATAAACCATTGGCCTGAGGGTGGTAAGCCGTAGTGCGGTGAATTTTGGCTCCTAAGCCGTTGGCCATCGCTGACCACAGCTCAGAGATGAATTGCGGTCCTCTATCGGACGTAATGTCCGACGGAACCCCGAAACGCGCCACCCAAGCCGTTAAAAAAACGCGAGCCACCTCCGCGGCCATGGTCGTCGCAAGTGGGACCACTTCCGGCCAACGTGTGGTGCGGTCCACCATTGTCAAAAGATACGTGAACCCCTGTGATGCCGGTAGGGGGCCCACAAGGTCGACGTGCACATGGTCGAACCTTCTGGCCGGAATGCGGAACGGTTCTAACGGGGCTCTTGTGTGCCTGTGAATTTTGGCCCGTTGACAGGAAATGCAGGTTTTTGCCCATTCCTTCACGTGCTTGCGCAGGCACGGCCAAACAAACTTTTCCGCCACTAGTTTCACCGACGCGCGCACCCCCGGGTGCGCCAGTGAGTGGACCGAGTCAAAAACACGGCGGCGCCACGTGGCCGGAACCACCGGACGCGGGCGCCCCGTCGACATGTCGCAGATCAGGGGGGGCATACCGGTTTGTAAACACTTGCTCTCCAGCCTCAACCCTGTTGGTCCAGACTGGAGCGCGCGCACGTCTGCGTCCGCCCCCTGGTCCGCTGCCATGGCTGCGTAATCTATACCCATGTGCACCGGGGCTGCGCGCGCCCCCGTGCCGCTCTCCTGCGGCGCGGTCACGGTGGCCCGTTCTGCCTCTGCGCGTGTTGGGGTCGTGAACGCGCGTGAGAGACAATCCGCTACTACATTGAATTTGCCCGCGACGTGCCTAATGTCAGTGGTAAATTCCGAGATTGCGGCCAGCTGCCTCTGCTGCCTGCCGGACCACGGGTCTGAAATTTTGGCCATGGCGTATGTGAGCGGCTTGTGGTCCACATAAGCGGTGAAGCACCGTCCTTCCAGCCAGAACTGGAAATGACGAATAGCCAAATGCAGCGCCAACAGTTCTCTGTCAAACGCGCTGTATTTTCGTTCAGCCGCGCTTAAAGATTTGCTAAAGAAAGCCAAAGGCTGCCAAACTCCGGCTACCTGTTGCTCAATAACGGCCCCTATGGCTAAATCTGAAGCGTCTGTCGTCAGCGCGATACGTGCTGCAGGGTCTGGGTGGGCCAGGAGCGCAGCGTCAGCCAAGGCTTTTTTAACCTCTGTGAACGCGCGCTCCCGCTCCGGGGACCATTCGACCGCCTGGGTCGGTTTTTGTTTTTTGAGCGCGGCATATAACGGTTGCATGATTTGAGCTGCGTGGGGCAGGAATCGGTTATAAAAATTCACCATCCCCAAGAATTCCTGTAGTGATTTGACCGTTTGTGGACGGGGAAAATCCGCTACCGCGCGTACCTTCTCTGGTAACGGAACCGCTCCCTCCGGGGAGACGCGGTGACCCAAAAAATCGATCCGCTCGACGCCGAACTGGCACTTGGCTGGGTTAACTATTAAGCCGTGCTCTCCCAGCCTCCTAAAAACTGCTGTGAGGTGCGTTTCGTGTTCGTCCTCTGAAGTACTCGCGACCAAAATGTCGTCGAGGTACACAAACACGAAAGGGAGATCGCGTAACACGGCATCCATCATCCGCTGAAATGTTTGCGCCGCCCCTTTGAGACCAAACGGCATGCGTAAAAATTCGAAAAGTCCGAACGGGGTTATTACCGCTGTTTTAGGAATGTCCTCTGGTTGGACCGGGACTTGGTGATAGCCACAAACTAGATCAATCTTTGAAAAAATGCGCGCCCCCGCCAGGTGCACCGAAAAATCCTGAATGTGCGGGATGAGATAACGATCGTGCGCCGTAGCGTTGTTTAGCCTGCGGTAATCCCCGCACGGTCTCCAGGAGCCATCGGCTTTCGGTACCATGTGCAGCGGCGAAGCCCACGGGCTCTTCGACCTACGAACGATGCCCAGCCTCTCCAGGCTGGCGAACTCCTCGCGCGCAATGGCGAGCTTAACTGCATCCAAGCGCCGAGCTTTTACAAACACGGGAGGACCAGAAGTGGGGATAAAGTGTTTCACCCCGTGCTTCGCGACCGTCGCTGAAAAAGTGGGCACAGTGAGCGCTGGAAATTGGGTGAGGAGTGTGTGAAACTTACCACCTGCTGTAGCGACGTGGGTCTGTACTGGTGGCGGGGACACTCGAGCTGAACAGGGGAGAGAGTAAAAAGAGAGTGCATTTACCAGCCGTCTATTAGCAAGATCAACTAACAGATTGTGTGAACACAAAAAATCCGCGCCCAACATGTTGAAACTCACCGCCGCTATCACAAAAGTCCATTCATATGTGCGGCCATGTAAGCATAAAGGCAAGGTCCTTCTCCCGTAGGTGTTGATGTTCGAGCCATTTGCCGCTGTAGCTCCGCTACCGTGGGGTCCAGCCACCCGGTCCGCGTATGTTGGGGTGATGAAGCTCACTTGTGCTCCGGTGTCGATGAGGAACTCTCGTCCGGAGCGCGCATCCGTGATGTAGAGCAGCTTGTTGCGTTCTCCGAGGGTCGAAGCTGCTAGCGACCCCCGGTCTTGCCGTTTCCCGAACTCCTGAAGATGCAGGGCGGCACACACCTGCGTGCCTTCTCTGCGAACCTCCGATGGTAAAAGCAGAGATCTTCTCCTCCGCTGTGTCGTGCCCGCGCCTCTGCCGCCGGGCTATTGGCTCCCCCTCGTCGCGGCCGTGTTGCCGCCGTTGTCGGCCAGTCTGGTTCTGCCGCCTCTGGCTCCCCGCTGTCTCGGGTCGCTGCTGTGGCTGCTTGCCCGCCGCAGGCGTCCAGGATCCCATCTGCCTCCTGGGCCAGCTCCCGGAACTCCTCCAGGGTGTGACACTTTTTGCCGGCCAGCGTGCTTCTCGCATGCGCCGGGAGGTTGGAGAGGAAGATGAACTGAAAAATGAAATCATCGTTGTCCAACCCTCTCAGCTGTATCATCTCCTCCATCAGGGCGCTCGGCCTGTGTCCACCTTGGTCTAGCAAAGACAGGATCCTCCTCGCCCTCACTTCAGCCGAGGGGGTGAAAAACTTGATGAGGGTGGATTTCAGCTTGCCGTACCTGTCGGTCGCGGGTGGCTGCTCCACCAAGCTTTGCACGCACCGAGCTGTGCTGTTGTCCAGTTTAGCGATGACATGGTGGAACTTAGTGTCATCCACCGTTACTCCTGCGAGCGCGAACTGCGACTCTGCTTGCAGAAACCACGACCGTGGGTTATCCTGCCAGAAATCAGGCAGCTTAACGGCCACTGCGCTCGCCAGCTCTGAGCGCTGTGAGTCCGGGACCCTGAGAATTTCTTCGCTCATTCTCAACGTCGTCAGTCACCAATGTGGGGAGACTTGAATAACGAAACCGAATTGTCTTTCATTCCAGTTTATTCAAGAAACCATTCCACTGTCTGCTCTCATTCTTGAGCAGCGAACAAAGAGAGTGAACACACCAAAGTTCTCTCATTTAAACATTCTGACATCAAACCATTTCCCTCGCGGGGGAAATCACACATCTCTCTCAAAATCTCTTTATTCACATTCATTAGCCTTTTATTTACATAACTCCCCCTTCTCTCTTCCCGAGCCTCAGTGGTCAGGAAGTCTTCTGTCCCCTGTCCTCCGCAGGGGGTCCAGGCTCTGTGGCTCCGCACCGCAGGGGGCTGGCTCTCCTTCATCGTGGTTAAATCACATATGCAGTGTCCAACATATACATGTCTCACAACACAGCCATAATGTTGTCCCTTCTTAGTCTTTCTTCCTGGTCGGTTAGCTTAGCCTCCAGTCTTGTCTGTCGTTTGAGTAATTCCAGCGTGGTTTCTTCCAGCCCTTTTATTCTTTCCTCTGCTTCCATGATTTGGGCCTCAGCGTGGTCCACTCTGTTGTTTGTCCTTTTTATTTCGTCTTTAATTTCACGAAATTCGGCCCAACACTCTCAGAAATTCCCTTAAATTCTCTTAATTCTTGAAGTACCGTTTTTAAGCTAACCGTGTTGCTAGCCTCATTCTGTTCCTCTATTTCCGAGTGGTTGTTGTCCTCCAGGTCAGATTCTCCAGCCGATGCGCGTCTTGGCCTGGTAAATGTCGATCTCTTCTGTTCTCCTTTAGGCATAATGACTTTGTCTTTTGATTTTCACTCTTCCATAAATCCATTAAATCTGATTTTCATGGTATTTTCACGGATGGGTCTGGGAGCTTCAGCATTAAGCTGCTATCACCATGTTGTCCAGACCAGAAGTCCAGTTTTTGTGTTTTTTGAATGTTTTTGCGTAGTTCTGGTACTTGCTGGTGTTTGTGGTTGTGCCAGACTGGATAAATGGAGGCTTCTCACCACACGGTGACAGACGACATCCAAGCACCGTGTTGTGGCGTACGTCTGCTCTAAGGTAAATTTGATTATGTCCAACATATTTTAACAAAATGAAGCTGACTTTATTGCGGTGGACACGTGCTGGTTGGAATGTGCATCACGTCATTATGAGTACAGGCAACAAGAAGTCCTAAATCATGATTCTTTCTTTGTTTGGTAGCGGCAAAGTCCCAGGAAAACCCCATGAGTGCCTGGTATCATTGGAAAGCTTAGAAATCAGACTTTCTAAAAATAGCTATGCTTTTGTGGAAGATGTAACTCCTGACCGATCGAACACAAGTTTTCAACCTAGCTAAAATATAAACAAATCGTCTTTTTTCCGGGTCAGTTTTTGTGCACTTCCTACAAATTAAATATCATTTTGAAGATCTTTCAGTACAGAATACGGAAAATAACGTTACATTAGTTTTGAAAATGTCCTCAAAGTGACTCATTTTGCCAGCACGGGTCATTTGTTTACAGCATTAGCATCTTAGCAGCGGCGCTAACTAACGGAGCTACTATCTACGAGGCCATAAGGTCATCTTTCCATCCCTCGATAGTCGTGGGGAGTGGTATGATTATATTACTATTTTGAGGCGCAAGAGGCTGTGTTCCCGCATTTCTGTTGCCGAAGTCATTGTTTTTTAACAAGGAAAAGTGTCCCGTTTCAGTGGCAACCATATGTTCTAAACTAGTACCGGAAGTTGCTACCATAATTCACACAAGGCATCATGGGGCCTAGGAATAAGGTGGATTCTCCCTTGTAAAATGTTAACTTGATGCCAATCTGAAAAATACTGCAATCTCGATGTACCATGTTGTGATAAATTTTAGTAAGTAAACCTTAAGTTGTGGTTCTGTTGCTTTTCCCTAGAAAATACAAAGGAAAAGCTTAAGAGTTGGAAAAATACATGTAATAAAAAAGACAAATTTCAGTATTGCATTAACCTATTTCACAAAGAACTATAAAAATTATTAGAATTCTCAATAATCTAAGCAGTATTTACTCTCAGGGCTCTGAGTTTTATTGAGAATAAATATATTCATATTATTAAAAAATTAACTGAAGATTATGGTAATTTAATCACACCTATCAGGGGAAGCAGATATTAAATATGTCACATCACCCATCATGTTTGTTAGAAACTTTTTGTGGATGATGAGTATGCATCTTTGTTAAGTACATCAAATACACAAACACTGCATGCACACACCACCCACTGTGTCACATCCTGATCATTATTCCAGCTGATTACACGTCAATACCCATCAAGAGCAGCCTGCAACTCTCTTCCCTTCCTTGATTAACACCAACCACCATCAGCTCCAATGTCTTCAGTATGTACTGTATCTCGACTGCTTTACTGCCATCTTTTACAAGCTCTAAATAATTCTGCTCTGTCTTTCTGAAGGTTCTTATGCTTCCATCTTTGCTTTGATTATGTTTTCCTTCCTTTTACACTGTTTTTTTTTCCTAGCAATGGTTTCCACATTGACAGTTTCTTCTCCACTGAGACCACCAACAGATAAAAGAAAATTTGAAGAAAATTGACAAAGACTAGAAGGCCGCATCTAGTTAAATTCCTCGGTATGATTTAGAAAACAATAAGATTTGGACAACATTTGGAACTGGAAAGATTACAGATATGTTAAAGGCTATAACTACTATAACCTATGCTCAGTAGTGGCACTCAGGATAATGTAAAATTTATTGATTGTCTTCTAATGTGAGGGTTGTTATTGTAGACAACTTATCTTCAGAACATTGTAGAGTTACTAAATGATTCTCACTGCATAACTAATTGTTGTAAACCAAGGCAAATATGAACCGTATGCATTACACTGATAGACTAAAACCTGCTTTTCATCCTCAAGGGTCAAGTCTCAAAGCAGCTATCCAAAAATGCTAACTGGCCCTTGAGGCCAAGTTGACTCTTGAACTCTGTTCTCTTCCTCCGAGGCCATTAACTACTGCTTGGTCCTGACTGGTTCACCTGTTACAGCAACAAAAACAGTCCGTCCAAACTTGCATTTTTCCAAGGGGAGGAACTTAACTCAACTTTCACAACAGAAAAACACAGACATGCCACATAAGAGTGGCTTCATTCTTGATATGTCCTGTAAGTCATAAAAACATGTTGCATACATCTTAACAAGGGGGAAAAAAAACTTGATTTTCACCAGTGTGTCACTTTGAAGAAAATAATAAAAACTATTCTTGGTAAGTTAAGTCCATAGTAGCACTGTTAGCTCTGAAGCTAACGCCTTGGACTCAGAATTTTTGAGGAGTGACTCATCATAGCCAATAGCATGGTAATGGGTTTTAACTGAAGACCAGATTATGTGTTACCAGCTTCTGCTCAGTCTGCCAAATTGGAAAATATAAATATTTCTCAGTGAAGAGAGATTTTAATATTTTTACTGTCATCATATGACCCCAGAAATCCTTTTAGAAGGTTAAAACCCAGGAACACACAATGTTTTAGTGAATGGAACCTTTAACTCATCATTTGTGCCCTTTAACTTCAGTCAGACACAGTTTCTGAGGTTCTTCCCAGTAATAACAGGTGCAGAGAAGCTGCGGGCTGTGGTCACATGCCTCTACTCTTGTGCTTCTGACTTAAGCTGTGCCCAGCTGTTGTACACTGACAAGGCTGCAGCCAGCAAGGAGCGTCTCCGCGTGTGCTCACGCGTGTGTGTGTAAGACTGCGGGCTATTTCCTAAGCTTTCTGTTGTGATATCTGCTTTTTCTGTGTTTCATACTGTAGCGAACTCAATATGAGCACCCTACTTGGCTTGCCAAGTGGGTTGACCCTATTGGCGACACAGGTAGGGTGCGGGACTCCGGAGCAGGAGGCATGAGTTCGAATCTCCCGGTGGGACGTTGCCATGTCGAGCAGCACGTTACATTGGTGTCAGGAGTGGGATCTCCTGTCCAAAGCAGTAATGGGGCGCTGACATCGGGACGATGTCGAGAACCAGAGGGGAGTAGTGTAGCGAACTCAATATGAGCACCCTACTTGGCTTGCCAAGTGGGTTGACCCTATTGGGTCAACCCACTTGGCAGCATTGTAACGTGCTGCTCGACATGGCGACGTCCCACCGGGAGATTCGAACTCACGCCTCCCGCTCCGGAGTCCCGCACCCTACCTGTGTCGCCAATAGGGTCAACCCACTTGGCAAGCCAAGTAGGGTGCTCATATTGAGTTCGCTACAATACAATAGAAGTGACTGACATTTCAATATTGACTGATGTGTGACAGGTAGACTAATGTTTTTAGTCTTTGCATAAGCATGTTAGAGTGTTTATTTACAGGAACAAATAGAGACCTAGTATCCTGCACTAATGTGGTTATCGCCGATGGGTTCAGGTACAGTTACACATTTAAGTCTGTGTAGTTTGTTTACAATTTCCTCATCATATAACTGATATCCTTTTACAAGTAATGTGGAATTGCTGGAAAACCAAACTGAATTTAACTGATAAAACCAATTATGAAAGCTTTTTAGAATGACACTGAAGTCTTTATTATATTGGGATTGATTTTCCATGTTTTCAGCCTTCACTGGCTTCCATTAACATATACTGCACTCCCATGCAATGTGTCAGTGTGCTATATTTATATCTAATAGCCTAAATGCAGGACTCAGATTTAAAAAAAAAAACATGAAACAAGATTTAATTCTAAACAGATGCAGGAACTACATAAAGGAAAACAATAACTTAGGGAATGAGTATAGTGACTGTATCCAAACAGGAAGAGGTTGCAAAGCCTCTGGGTCACGTCATCTGCACACTTCTGCATGTGCATCAGCTTCGGAATTTCATGGGACTGTCTATAGCTCTACTGTCCCCGATTTGGAACATTCCCCACCACTTGTGGAGACACTGAAACAGCAAGCAGCCTCTAGGACATTTTCAATTAAAACCAACTCCATCACATCTGGTGGATTTGCAAGCAATATATTGAAAAGGTATGGGGGTTTTAAGCAAGAACACAAATCGATAATCATCAATAAGAAGTAGCTGAATTCTCTCCCCTCAGCTGCTCTCAGATAACCCCAGATATTCATGTATCAGGATACTGGAAGGGAGCTCACTTTTGTGTAGTTGTCAGATCTAAAACCCTGCGATCGTTGGCTGTGGATGATTCCAAAAAGTTTTGCTGTGCTTTAATATTTCTTCTAATGGCAAATGGCCTCTACAGTAGATACCATGCTGGTAGCACTTATTCTAAGGCCCGGTATTGCTTGATTATTACTGCCGCCAGTGAGGTAATGTTTGCATGCATTATTAATAGAGTAATTCACGAAGTTATGAAATGGAGCAAAGACAAAATTATTAAATTTTGAGGATGCTGCAGATCACCATCTGGATCCAGAACTCTTTTTTTTTTTCTTTTCTTTTTTTTTTTTACAGGATTTTATGGAACTTTACTGTGAAAAGAGCAGTCAGGATAGACAGCAATCACTATGAAAGGCGTCTAACTCACCATCCAGGTCAGGATTATGTGTTGGCTCTGTCAGTTTGTTCTTTTGTTAGTTTGTTTCTTGTGCTGGGATAATTCAGAAAGTTACTGTCTGTAAGAGCAAACAAGTTCCTGTTTTAGATTTCAAAATTAAGAGGAAGTGTTTCAAAAAAGTAAAAAAAAAAACTGTTCTTTGGCTGAGAATTTGACTTTTTGTGATTTGGATTTTATCAGCCATTTTTTGTGTGTGTAGGAAGTGTAGGAATATTTAATTTGATATCCACTTGATATACATTGATATATGCGCAAGAGAGGTGAAGAAGAGAGTGCAGGCAGGGTGGAGTGGGTACAGACGAGTGTCAGGGGTGATTTGTAACAGAAAGACAGCAGCTAGAGTGAAAAGGAAGATTTACAAGACAGTAGTGAGACCTGCTATGATGTATGGTTTGGAGACGGCGGCGCTGATGAAAAGACAGGAGGCAGAGCTGGAACTGGAGATGGCTGAGTTAAAGATGCTAAGATTCTCATTAGGAGTGACAAGGAGGAACAGGATTAGAAATGAGTATATCAGAGGGACAGCTCAGGTTGAGCTGTTTGGAGACAAAGTAAGAGAGGCAAGGCTGAGATGGTTTGGACATGTGCAGAGGAGGGACAGTGGACATGTTGGACAAAGGATGTTGAAGATGGAGCTCCCAGCCAGGAGGAAAAGAGGAAGACCACAGAGAAGATTCATGGATGTAGTGAAGGAGGACATGGAGAGGGTTGGTGTTACAGAGGAAGATGCAAAAAGAAGAAGAAGAAGAAACCAAAGCAAAAGAAAAGAGACAAAATGACAGACTGACAAAAAAAAAGGGAAAGTTTAAATGCAGATGAAGCAGAAACTTACTGCATAAAGAAAACGAGAAAAAAACATGTCAAAAAACTCCCCAAACCGTGACACTACAATACGACACCACATACGTATAAGGGTTATCTCAAAGTGCTAACAAGGTTTTACTGAGACCTCCAATGTGCCAGCCGCCCACAGATGAGCTGCATTTTCCATCACTTTAGTCTGAACACAGACAGCTGGGTTTTGTAGCCTTTCATACTATTTCTATCAGTTTCACAAGAACACAAATCAAGAAGTAAATGTGTGATGTCAAAGGTGATTCAGGACAAACTTTGGTGATATTTGGGGAAACATTCCGATATCAGGCATTTGCTAATCTCTCTTTTAAAATAAATGTGAATTTTAAAACCTAATTAAAAACCCTAAATCATCCATAACTTTTTAATTTTGGCCAAATTAAATACCGACCACAGAACTTGGCCTACAAGCACGTTCTTCGAGACTGGCAAAAAGAAGCAAGTGAGAGAAAATTTATGTGTGTGCACTGAACTAATCAAAGTGAGAAAAACTCACAGAAGACGATCGAGTAAAAGCAGTAGGCCACTTTGTGTGTTTCCATGCGGGATGTTCATTTGCGTAAACCAGTGTGAATGTGAGTGAGGGTGGTTTGATCTTCTCTTGGAGAGTGTAAAGAGATTTTCCATCCATTAAGGGCGCCTCACTCCCAGACGCGCACACATA
Source organism: Pholidichthys leucotaenia (assembly GCA_020510985.1). NCBI lineage: Eukaryota > Metazoa > Chordata > Actinopteri > Cichliformes > Pholidichthyidae > Pholidichthys > Pholidichthys leucotaenia. The sequence goes on from CM035841.1 coordinate 382,618,718, forward strand.
CACAAACCGGCAGCCGTGAAGACTCAAGGAAAGAAGTCGCTGTGAGAGCCAATAAATCACAACTCAGCTTCGTGAATCTCAAACTCTGCAATGGTGTGCATTCTGGCATTTTTACATGAGTGTTCTGTATATGAGCATGCACGTTAGGAAAATGTGGAAGGTACTCACCTACTCACCAGGCAGCAGGACACCAATGTGCAGGACAGATTGCATAAAGGAGAAAAAAAAAAGACAACAGAAGAGAAAGAAATTAGTGCAATGAAACAAATCCCCCTACTTCACACGCTAACCTTAAAAAAATTAACAGATAATTAAAAAAAAAAGAATTTGTAATGATTTTCCTGATGCAAACCTGTACATGATATGTTTCTGCAAGGCTGTAAAACGTGATTTAATCTGACACCCAGCACAAACAAACCAGCCCTAAAACATCACAAAAATGTCACGTGCCATTTTTGCAGACAACATATGCAACTCTCCTAATGACTATAAACTCTTGCAATCTCAATTAATGATTTTCAGTTATTTTTTTTCCCCACAAAGCAGTGATAATATGTTGCTCTGTCATATTTACTGATGTGGTCCAGATTACTTCTATTTTGCTGTTACCCATGATAATTATTCTTTGACTGCACTGCTCTTGTTAGCATGTGCATTAGCTTTACTGTCCACTAGCAGCGAGCCTTGCAGCCCTGATGCCCTCCCTCCTTCACTCAGGCAAAACCTCAGTGTTGTTCCAGCCATGGCTGGAGTCCGAAGAGGTACGTTTTTAGAGCCGTTTGTTGATTTGCTGGCCCAAAGAGGAGTCAGAGAAGACGCCTGTTACAAAGGTATGCTCCTTTACTCAGAGTAGGGGAAAAGAAAATAGAGTTCAGTGTAAATTACCCAGCCGTTTATGGAGTGCTATTCAGCTATAATTTATAATATAAAGTTATTTATTGACTGCTCAGATGAACAATTATTATCAACAACTCTATAAGCACTTCTTAAAAATTTCAACAACATCTGCTCATAGTTACGTGAAACCAATGACTCATCCTGGCATGATAAACACACCCCGAGGTTCATCAAGAGCCTTCACTTCTCTAATGTATAGAGCCTGGAGGAAATCAGAGATGGTCAGTCGGAAACATTTTTTGAACTCTGATGATCTGACATGGATTTACCCCCTGACCTTAAGCACAGCCTGGATAAAGACCCACCCGATTATCACAGAGTTTAGTGGCCATTGGGGCAGTTGACTAGGACGACAGACAGACAGAAGAAAGCAACACCATGGCAGAAGCGCATTTCCCCTTCGCTGGAAAGAGTTTCAAAAACAGGATGAAACACTCGGGGTATAATCAGCTTTATAAAGCCAGCCATTGAGGACTATATTCAGGATTACTGAAGGCCAATCAGATCAACTTGCTTGATTACACAGACCTCAAACTCCAATACGGGCGAAGAAATTCACATGACACGACTCTTATTTATTATTAAAAGATTTGCAAGAGACTGTCCTACTTGTTAAACTGATGCAATGCAAGGGTGCTTTCACACCTAAATTTGTTTAATTTGGTCCCAATCAGTTGGCAAGTTTGTTACTTTGTATCATTTTCTCCACGGTTCGGTCCCCTTTCACACAGGCAAAAATTGAGGCAGACCACAAGCAGACCAAACTGTGTCACGTTAAATCCTGCGACACTTAAGTCAGAACATTCTGTTCTTACTGGTCGGAATTTTTTGCCGTGAGAACAGGAAAGGTAAATACAGGAAGTAGGATGACTACCGTGTATTTATGCATTTCTGGGAGAAAATAATACAAATCGTAACGTAATCTACGGGGGGTTTTCATCGCCCTGGTTATCGTTTATTACATACGTGCATATACCACTTTTGGCAAATCGTACAGTTTAAAAATGAAGCGCCGCTACGGATGGGAAATAACATGTTAACGTTCATTAATCCTCCAGATCCGTGACGTGCTCAGCCACAGATATTTTCAAAGATCCATCAGGTATGTACAGTAACATAAAATGTTTTACTCATTTGCCGCTGGTCCCGTTTTAGTGGGGTCGCTTTCTCACCTGCAGGACCGCACCAGAGTTCGTCATTTAATTCGAACCGAGACCACCTCTTACCGTGGTCTCGGTACGGTTGGTTTGGTACGCACTTGAGCGTGATTACCGTGTTCTCACCAGACAAAACGAACCGCACTAACAGAGAAAACAAACTCGAGTTCAACTGAAACGGACTAAAGCCTGCAGGTGTGAAAGCACCCTAAATTTCACAAACTAAAAAGAACTTGAATACTCTACAGTCTGAAGAAACCTGTCACTTCAGCTCCATCACTAAATGCTAGATGCGCAAATTACAGCTGTGTGTCTTGCTACATTCCCTGTAAGTATCTCGAGAAAAGAATGCCAGCAAATTCCTACTGTATATGTAATGTAAATGCAATCATAGTTTCCCAGGAGGCCAACTAATCTACTCAGTAAAATGTTTAATCATGGCTGTACGATGTGACTGTGCGCTGCCTGCAGCTTTGTTGTGGAAAAGAGCACTACGTAATGGAATATTAGGGGGTCTCGTGTCTGGCTTACTACTGTAGCTGTATTTCGTCTCTTGCTACGACACACACACACACACACACACACACACAGAGAAACGCAGTAGTGGTGTCTATGAGCTGCCTGTGGTCTGGGCAGCTTCACAGGCTGCGGTCAACTCCGCAGTGTCTGGGTTATACACAATTTACACTTATCTTCAAACACACACTTAGACTGACACCCAAGTGGAGACTGTGGCCGTGTAACACAGTACGGGTGCATTTTACAATCTTGCAGTGTCACGTTTGGAAGGGTGAGGGGGGGGGGTCACTGATGTACCCAAGAATCACAAATTCAACCTCAAAGAGAACTCCTGTGGAGCCAAGATGGTTACAGCGTGAAAGTCTGATAAAGGCTGTAAAGTTTCAATATCCCTCCATTAAAGAGTCAGACACAAATATAAAGAACAATTAAGCAATTTCACATTAGACGGACTGCTGTTAGACGTGCATAGGCAGGAGGTGCAGTCTAGTACCAAAGATATCAATGAGCAACGTTTATTAGTTTGAATCAGCAACAACAGATTCTGACTTTTGCATTCATGTAATCAATCTTGAACTGCCAAAACACATTGCTCCACAACTTTACCAGCTACAGCAGCACTGAACTGGAGCTACGGGACACAAACACATGTCTGAGGCTTTAACAGAAACTGTATGGAAAGTCAGGCAGCAATATGTGGTCAACTAGCTCCTCTTCTAATGACCAGTCATTATTTAAGTCAAATGTTCTAGTCAGAAAAATCTCCTGTGCACAGTCTGCTATTATGCAGCGTTGAGCTAGTGAGCATCAGTTAGGCTAATGTAATTACCGATTACTGGAACACCAGTAAATCAGAGTTTTACATTTCCCTGTTAACAGCATTGATGTTATTAGTAATTGTTATTATGCACTTCTAGTCAACATTTTGGAATAATGCCTTAGAAAATAGGTATCAGGTCCTTTCCCCTTCCTGGGCTAAATCTCTATACTCAGAGAGACTCCAGCAGCAGTTCACTGCTAATGATTCGGCTTCCGTGTGGAGAGGACTGAGGCAAATCACCAACTATCGACCTAAGGCTCCTAAAGGTCAGGATGACAAAGCCCTTTGTCAAAGACTGTCCCAACACTATGCCCGTTTTGACACCTCGTCATCTGTGTCCAACTCCCCCCCTCCCTCCAGCTCCACAGCCTCCACATTCCCTACTTCATTTAAGGCACCCTCCCCCCTCCCCCCCTCCCCTTATCATCAGTGAGCAGGATGTGCTCAAACAGTTCTCCAGACTGAACCCGCGCAAGGCCCCCGGCCCAGACGGCGTGTCTCCCTCCACCCTGAGACTCTGTGCGAAACAGCTGGCTCCTGTATTCACAGACATTTTTAACACCTCCCTTAAGTTATGCCACGTGCCGTCCTGCCTCAAATCCTCCACCATCATCCCTGTCCCCAAGAAGCCACGGATCACTGGACTTAATGACTACAGACCTGTAGCGCTCACCTCTGTAGTCATGAAGTCCTTTGAGCGCCTGGTCCTGTCCCACCTCAAGTCCATCACCACCCCTCTCCTGGACCCGCTGCAGTTTGCCTACCGAGCCAACAGGTCTGTAGACGATGCAGTCAACCTGGCCCTCCACTCCATCCTGCAGCACCTGGACTCCCCGGGAACCTACGCCAGGATCCTGTTTGTGGACTTCAGCTCCGCATTCAACACCATCCGCCCCGCTCTGCTCCGGGACAAGCTGTCCCTGCTCAACGTGCCTGACTCCCTCTGCAGGTGGATCATCGACTTCCTGACGGACCGGAGGCAGCATGTGCGGCTGGGAAAGACTGTCTCAGACTATACTAGCATCAGCACCGGATCACCCCAGGGCTGTGTACTTTCCCCCCTACTCTTCTCCCTTTACACCAACTCCTGCACCTCCAGCCACCAGTCTGTCAAGTTGATCAAGTTTGCGGACGACACCACCCTCATCGGGCTCATCTCCAACGGCGACGAGTCCGCCTACAGGAGAGAGGTGGCCCAGCTGGCGTCCTGGTGCAGCAATAACAACCTGCAGCTGAACGCTCTGAAGACAGTGGAGATGATTGTAGACTTCAGGAAAGTCACTACTCCTCTGCCCCCCCTCACCCTCTCAGGCTCTCCCATCACCACTGCTGATTCCTTCCGCTTCCTAGGCACTACCATCACCAGGGACCTCAAATGGGAGCTGACCATCAGCTCACTCATCAAAAAAGCCCAGCAGAGGATGTTCTTCCTGCGGCAGCTGAGGAAGCTCAAGCTACCCACCAAGATGTTAGTGCAGTTCTACACAGCCATCATCGAGTCCATCCTCACCACCTCCATAACCGTGTGGTACGCAGGAGCCACTGCCAGGGACAGACTAAGGCTGCAGCGCGTCGTGCGCACTGCTGAGAAGGTGATCGGCTGCAAGCTCCCATCTCTCCAGGATCTGTACATCTCCAGGACCCGGAGGCGTGCTGGCCGGATCATAGCCGATCCCTCACACCCTGGTCACGTACTGTTTGCCCCCCTCCCCTCTGGTAGAAGACTTCGGTCCATCCAGACTAAAACCTCCCGTCACATGAACAGCTTCTTCCCCTCTGCCATTAGACTGCTGAACACTAAGTGACTTATTGACTCTCGTGCACCATGTACAGCAGCTCAACCAGACTCATGTCAATCATCACTGTTTTCTTCCTGCATTACCGACTGCACTATATAGTTCTCCACAGTATCTGCTGCTGGCTAATATATATTTTAACTGTTGACCAGTATCACTTAATCTTATCCTACACTTTATTACATGTATAGTTTATTTCTCTTATCTTATCATGTTTAATGTTGCAGCATTGTACCGAGACAAATTCCTAGTTTGTGTACTACATGAACAATGGCAATAAACCTGATTCTGATTCTGATTCTGATTCTGTGTTAGAGTTCTTGGTTACATTTTTGAGTAAAAAAAGTAATCTAACATGTTACTTTTGCAATTATACCAGTTTGTTACTAGTTACTTTAAAAAAAAATCTGCTACATTTAAGCAAAATGTTCTGAAAGCCTCCTGTGCCTCATAGTTGCCATGTCTGCTCCTTTTCCCAATGTTTTCTCTTTTTTTTTTTAACCTTTTCTTTTTTCACTGACAAATTTGCTTGTTTGTTGTGCAAATCTGGCAACACTGCAGTGTATTCCTCAGCTGGACATCACAACTGCGTGTGTTCCTACCGGCTTCAAAAGAGAGCAACAATTGGAAGTTAAAAAACTGTTTGCTTTCCATTTTGCCAGGATGACAAAACGCTACTTAAGATCTAAAGAAAAACCCGCTACCCACAGGTGAACAGATAGCAGGACAGATCCAGAACTTCAGTTAGCTTTAGAGTTGGCTTTAGATTTCAACTGAAATGTCACGACCGTGCTGGTTACAAAACAAATGAAGGGTTAATGTTATGCCGTGAACGTCAACTCGTCATGCAGTAAGGTAAATGCAACACATGCACACATTCAGCACTATACACATCCTCTGAGCAGTACCAACTAATCACAATTTAGTGTGAATTTCCGGTAATGGAGGAGCACTTGAATGCATCACTTTTCATGGTTGATAACACAGTAACGTAATGGATTTTTATTTTTTTTTCAGTGACAGTAGCAATGGATTACTTTTAAAGGTTCCTCAACACTGCTCTTAGCATGTCTGTTGTACAATGAAATTGTTCAGCTGGAACTAACTGTTGCATGCTAACTGCTTAAGCTCCAAAAAAGAATAAAAGTGCTTTTTTTAAGTTCCAAAAGAAGGGAACAACTGAACACTTTAAGCCATTTGGTGAGATGATAATTATGAACACCATGCTGTGGGCTGAGGTATGTAACACACTAACAATCTCATTTGTTTTGACCTACATATACACAGTAAATTAAAAAATGATGATATTTAACAGTGTGGTTGAGATGGAAGAAAACAGATCACAGTTTTGGGGTTTATCTACAGCATACGTATACAGTGGTGTGAAAAAGTGTTTGCCCCCTTCCTGATTTCTCATTTTTTTGTATGTTTCACACTTAAATGTTTCAGATCATCAAACAAATTTAAACACAAAATGCAGTTTTTAAATGAAGATGTTTATTATTAAGGGGAAAAAAATCCAAACTTACATGGCCCTGTGTGAAAAAGTGATTGCCCCCTAAACCTAATAACTGGTTGGGCCACCCTTAGCAGCAGCAACTACAATCAAGCATTTGCGATAACTGGCAATGAGTCTTTTACAGCCCTGTGGAGAAATTTTGGCCCACTCTTCTTTGCAGAATTGTTGTAATTCAGCCACATTGGAGGGTTTTTGAGCATGAACCGCCTTTTTAAGATCATGCCACAGCATCTCAATCGGATTCAGGTCAGGACTTTGACTAGGCTACTCCAAAGTCGTCATTATGTTTTTCTTAAGCCCTTCAGAGGTGGACTTGCTGGTGTGTTTTAGATCATTGTCCTGCTGCAGAACCCAAGTGTGCATCAGCTTGAGGTCACGAACAGATGGCCGGACATTCTCCTTCAGGATTTTTTGGTAGACAGTAGAATTCATGGTTCCATTTACCACTGCAAGTCTTAAAGGTTCTGAAGCAGCAGAACAGCCCCAGACCATCACACTACCACCACCATATTTTACTGTTGATATGATGTTCCTTTTCTGAAATGCTGTGTTACTTTTATGCCAGATATAATGGGACACACACCTTCCAAAAAGTTCAACTTTTGTCTTGTCAGTCCACAGAGTATTTTTCCAAAAGCCTTGGGGATCATCAAGATGTTTTCTGGCAAAACTGAGACGAGCCTTTATGTTCTTTTTGCTCAGCAGTGGTTGTCGTCTTGGAACTCTGCCATGCAGGCCATTTTTGCCCAGTCTCTTTGTTATGGTGGAGTCATGAACACTGACCTTAACTGAGGCAAGTGAGGCCTGCAGTTCTGTGGATGTTGTTATGAGGTCTTTTGTGACCTCATGGATGAGTCGTCGCTGTGCTCTTGGGGTAATTTTGTTCAGCCAGCCACTCCTGGGAAGGTTCACCACTGTTCCATGTTTTTGCCATTTGTGGATAATGACTCTCGTGGTGGTTCGCTGGAGTCCCAAAGTTTTAGAAATGGCTAGAAAATTGAACTCAGCTTTCCAAAGATGTGATAAACCACAGTTAATTTATGTTTTAACAGGGAGGCAATCACTTTTTCCACACAGGGCCATGTAGATTTCGATTTTTTTACCCTTAATAACAAACATCTTCAATTAAAAACTGCATTTTGTGTTTACTTGTGTTATCTTTGTCTAATATTTAATTTTGTTTGATGATCTGAAACATTTAAGTGTGACAAACATACAAAAAAATGAGAAATCAGTAAGGGGGCAAACACTTTTTCACACCCCTGTATATATAGTGGTGGTTTGTAAGCACTGCACCACAGGCAGCTAATCTCTTCTGGACCAATATTTTGTGCTGGTGGGAGTTAAGTGATCAGTGCAATACCTGTGGGAGAAAAAAAACATGATATACTGGTTGACCGCATATGAAATGTGAATGAGAGTCAGTTTATCAGTTCATGCGGAGATGACATTAGTAAACACTCATCTGGACTTGAGGGCATCTGTTGGTGCTTGCAAATATTAGATTATATTAAAAACACTCCTGCGAGCCTTATGGAAGGGCTTCTGTCCTCCTGTGCTTGCTTGACGTTATGAAAATGCCATAACCACCCACTTATATAACTAGATCTCACCTCCGATGAAACTTCTCCGGAGCTATCCAAACTGCTCCAGCCTCCTTGTACTTAGCACTTGCAACTAGCAGGGTGTGGCTGTGTAAAGGATACACCTTCCTTTTTTAACTGCCCTACATTCCCTGTGCCCCCACACACATGCAAACACACCCCTACAATGGTGCCGTTATATGAGTAATGACCGGACAATCTCGTGTGGTCTTTAACCCTTGAACTTTTGTCTCCAGACCTCCATTTGTAGAGCCCTGAGAGGGCGAAAGACAGAGTGAGAGAGAGAGAGAGAGAGAGAGAGAGAGAGAGTGTGTGTGTGTGTGTGTGTGTGTGTGTGTGTGTGTTGCATGCATGCGTGTATGTGTGTGTGCGTGCTTGCTGCTTCCACGACATCTGGAACGTATTCCCACTTCACCACCGTTTATGGTAGAGCCATCACCAGCAGAACTCATGGACATCTATGGAGCTCCCAGCACCCACCCACCCCCAACAATCTCTGTGCTTTTAAGAGCCCCCAAAAGAGAGGCCCTGCTCTGGAAGAAGTCATGGGGGCCGAGCTGTGCCCCCGCAGATGTACAAGCCCATTACCAGGGCTTGCTAGCTGGGGTCACGGCCCTATTTACCAAAGTAAATAGCTGCAAAGGCTTAAGGGAGCATTAAGCCTTAGAGAAATATGCCATGAGGGAGCTTTTGCTTGCAGGTGTTTGAAAGTCTCTGCTTGGAGAAGTTAATTTACTTTTAACTTGTTATGTATGTCTTGTTTAGGATTACAGACTGTAATTCCACTACAGAGTAAACTACAGAAGACAAGCTCATATTTGCTAACAGGGGCTCACAGAGTAAGATAAATGGTTCCAATAAAAGGATGTTAAAGTGAAACTATGTACATGTGCCCGGAAAAACTGCAAAAGCGTGATGGCAGTCATGTCAAAGTACTTGTTAGAACACGGTGAAACACTTTTAAGGCACTTGTAAACTGGTGTCCACATCATAAGTCTTTGGTAATTGTTGCCATGGGAAAAATTAAAAAAGCAAGTACAGGAGCAGCTTGACAAACTGGAAACAGGCTGGAGAGTCGACACACAGGCTCTAAATCAGCAGGTTTAGTTAAACAGAAAGCGTCAGTGGTGGGAAATATTGCATCTAACTACATGTACATTTCGGCATGCCGATGATTTAGTTTGTGCTGACTCAGTTTGGAAGTGCAGTGTTTTGAGGACCGGAATTTTCCACTGTGTGGTCAGCAAACACTTACCACTAAGTTAAGACTGGCGCTAATACTGTAAACAACAGAGCACCAATCATATCTACAGACGTGGACAAAATTGTTGGTACCCCTCTGTTAATGAAAGAAAAACCCACAATGGTCACAGAAATAACTTGAATCTGACAAAAGTGGTAATAAATAAAAAATTCTATGAAAATTAACCAATGAAAATCAGACAACGCTTTTGAATTGTGGTTCAAAAGAATTATTTTAAAAAACAAACTCATGAAACAGGCCTGGTCAAAAATGATGGTACCCCTAGAAAAGATTGAAAATAATGTGACCATAGGGACATGTTCAACCAAGATGTGTCCTCTAATTAACATCACAGGTGTCTACAAACTTGTAATCAGTCAGTCGGCCTATTTACCTACCCACGCAAAGCTGCAGGTCCAGACAACATTCCGGGACGTGTGCTCCGAGACTGCGCGAGCGAGTTGGCGGATGTCCTGACTGACATTTATAACATCTCCCTGAGTCAGGCCATCGTTCCCAGATGCTTCAAGACCTCTATCATTGTACCGGTGGCAAAGAAACCAGTGGTGTCCTGTTTGAATGACTATCGTCCTGTTGCACTTACACCAATTGTGATGAAGTGTTTTGAACGGCTTGTCAAACCACACATCACAGCCTGCCTCCCTGCATCACACGACCCGCTCCAGTTTGCATATCGTTCAAACCGCTCCACGGAGGATGCTATAGTCACCACCCTACACTCTGTTATCACCCACCTTGACCAGAAAGACACCTACGCCAGACTCCTGTACATTGATTTCAGTTCAGCATTCAACACCATTATTCCCCAGAGGCTGATAGAGAAATTACTCCTTCTCGGTCTGAACACTGCCACGTGTCTCTGGATCCTGGATTTCCTGACTGAGAGACCTCAGTCTGTCCGGGTTGGAAACAACATCTCCAACTCTATCACGCTGAGTACCGGAACCCCTCAAGGCTGTGTACTCAGTCCACTGTTGTTTACACTTCTAACACATGACTGTGTATCCAAACACGAGGGGAACCAGATTATTAAGTTTGCAGATGACACCACGGTGGTGGGACTTATTCAGAGGGATGAGGAATCAATGTACAGGGAAGAAGTGAGAGACCTGGAGGGCTGGTGCAGGGAGAACAATCTGGTGCTCAACGTGGACAAAACGAAGGAGATGATTATCGACTTCCGGCGGTCACAGCCTGAGCACGTCCCCCTCAGCATCGGCGGCCGTTTAGTGGAGAGAGTAGAGAACATCAAGTTCCTCGGAGTGCAGATCTCGCAGGACCTGACCTGGAGCAAGAATTCCTTGGAGATCAGGAAGCGAGCTCAGCACAGACTACACTTCTTGAGGAAACTCAAACAGGCCTCTCTCCCCATCTGCATCCTCAGGACCTTCTACAGAGGTGTGGTGGAGAGTGTTCTGACGTACTGCATTGCTACATGGTACTCCAGCTGCAGTATGTCAGACAAAAAAGCCCTGCAGAGGATAGTCAAGGGGGCGGAGAGGGTAATTGGAGTCTCCCTCCCCTCTGTCCAAGAACTTTTTCAGAACCGTTGTAGGAGCAGGGCACTGAACATTGTCAAGGACCGTTCTCACCCTCTGCATAAACACTTTGAACTTCTTCCATCTGGTAAACGATTCCGGAGCATCAGAGGCAGAACCACCAGACTGATCAACAGCTTCCTCCCACAAGCTGTCAGGATGCTGAACAGCTGACCCGGATTCTCACATACACACTACTGCACCTATGGACATTTTGTATATTATAGTTAGTTATTCTTTTTCCCCAAGTATGTCTCAGGGATGTGTGAATGGATGGGGGGGTGGGGGTGGGGTGGGGGGTGGAGCTATGTGGGAGTGTATCTTAATCATGCTGCTTCTTATATGGATGCCGAGAGAAACGCAATTTCATCTTGCCTGCACTACAGTTGTATGTACAGCAATATGACAATAAAGTTTGATTTGATTTGATTTGATTTGATTTGATTTGATTTAAAGGGTGACAAGTAGTCACTGTGCTGTTTGGTGACATGGTGTGTACCACACTAAACATGGACCAGAGGAAGCAAAGGAGAGAGTTGTCTCAGGAGATTAGAAAGAAAATTATAGACAAGCTTATTAAAGGTAAAGGCTATAGGACCATCTCCAAGCAGCTTGATGTTCCTGTGACTACAGTTGCACATATTATTCAGAAATTTAAGATCCACGGGACTGTAGCCAACCTCCCTGGACATGGCCGCAGGAGGAAACTTGATGAAAAATGGAAGAGACGGATAATACGAATGGTAACACAAGAGCCCAGAACAACCTCTAAACACATTCATGGTGAACTCCAAGGTCAAGGTACATCAGTGTCAGATCGCACCATCTGTCGTTGTTTGAGCCAAAGTGGACTTCATGGGAGACGACCAAGGAGGACACCACTATTGAAAACAAATCATAAAAAAGCCAGACTGGAATTTGCCAAACTGCATGTTGACAAGCCACAAAGCTTCTGGGAGAATGTCCTATGGACAGACGAGACAAAACTGGAACTTTTTGGCAAGGCACATCAGCTCTATGTTCACAGACGCAAAAATTAAGCATACCAAGAAAAGAACACTGTCCCTACTGTGAAACATGGAGGAGGTTCTGTTATGTTCTGGGGCTGCTTTGCTGCATCTGGCACAGGGTGTCTTGAATGTGTGCAGGGTACAATGAAATCTCAAGACTATCAAGGTATTCTAGAGAGAAATGTGCTGCCCAGTGTCAGACAGCTTGGTCTCAGTCGCAGGTCATGGGTCTTGCAACAGGATAATGACCCAAAACACACAGCTAAAAACACCCAAGAATGGCTAAGAGCAAAACATTGGACTATTCTAAAGTGGCCTTCTGTGAGCCCTGATCTAAATCCTATTGAACATCTGTGGAAGGAGCTGAAACATGCCGTCTGGAGAAGGCTCCCTTCAAACCTGAGACAACTGGAGCAGTTTGCTCATGAGGAGTGGGCCAAAATACCTGCTGAGAGATGCAGAAGTCTCACTGACAGTTACAGAAATCGTTTGATTGCAGTGATTGCCTCAAAAGGTTGTGCAACAAAATATTAAATTAAGGGTACCATCATTTTTGTCCAGGCCTGTTTCATGAGTTTGTTTTTTAAAATAATTCTGTTGAACCACAATTCAAAAACATTGTCTGATTTTCATTGGTTAATTTTCATAGACTTTTTATTTATTACCACTTTTGCCAGATTCAAGTTATTTCTGTGGCCATTGTGGGTTTTTCTTTCATTAACAGAGGGGTACCAACAATTTTGTCCACGTCTGTACTTCTTGGAATTATACTGTCTATTAGCTTGGAGTTTTATAATAACTCCTAGAGATGAGGGTGCTTGTATCAGAATTAAGTAAATAAAAATTGGGGGACTTGAGCTAAAACTAATAAAAGATTTGATAACTCAGATGTGGAAAAAAATGCGATAAAGTAAATAAGATTTTTTTTGATTTTGTATACTTTATTGATCCCCAGAGGGGAAATTGAGGGCATTCACCTGGATGGATGAAGCAGCCACGGTACGGCGCTATCCCTTAACCATTCACACACACATTCACACCTAGGGCCACTTTAGAGTCTCCAATTAACCTAACCTGCATGTTTTTGGCCTGTGGGAGGAAACCGGAGAAATCCCGGAGTAAACCCACGCAGATACGGGGAGAACATGCAAACTCCAAACAGATCACTGTTGGTCAGGGGCTGGGATCGAACCAGGGATCCCATGGCCAAGGGTGAGTTGCTGTGCTGGCGCAGTGCTAACCACTGCGCCACCGCACCACCCATCATGTTTCTCATTTTAAATTTGCAACCTACATGGTAAACCCTCGGGGGTCATTTTGGAGACAGGACAGCATAATACAAAGGCTAAGCATCCTGTCTTCTACTAAAGAAAAATGCAATATTCAATCTGTCTGTGAAGCTTTATTGATCTTACTGGGCTTCTTATTGACTGCTACAAAATATACCAATAAAACTTGCTCATAAAGCAGAAGTACGTCACCATAGTGTCAGATTATCACAATCCCAATTTTCTGAAACTTAACTTGATTGGCTTTTACTCAAAATACTTTCAGACAAGTTATGCTGGCGGCCATCTTGGCAACACTATTACCAAGGCACTATGTTAATTAAAAGTAAGAGATATGATTTATGCTGCGCATTTTACAGAAGAAAAAAACAGATGAGAGCAGAAAAACTATGTATATTAACCTGGGTTTGGGGGGAATTAACTAACAATATTTGTCAAAAAACCTAAAAACAGCAGCCACTGGGAGGAGCAGGGTGTGACTGTGGTTTTTTGTAAAGCAGCCAAATAGACCACTCTGAGGCACTGCTGCAGGTCCATCTCCTAACAACCTGTATCAGCTGAAAACCACCAAGGTTTGAGGTCTTCTATTTCCAGCCTTTTATAAACCCAATTTCTCACTGTGGTCTCCAAGGAACTCGACATAACCCCCCTGGCAAGCGGAACAGTAAATGCAAAGCTTTGTCTTGTCAACAGGGCTGTTTGTTTGGTCAGTTATTTGCAGATTTGGCTCATTAAGTTGAGCGCTTGTAGGGAGGAGACTGAGCGAGTCTGCCAAGGAAGGGCAGAGGGGTGGGGAGCTGGGTTTTGTCTCCGAATGGCACTGGAGTCAGTTATTTACACGAAACTGGACAGACTCAAGTGTCTTCTTTACAGTCAGTCAGCTACCGTACTGAACTTTGCTTCTTTGTGTGTTAAAGACGGTTTTTGATACTCGACATACTGTATACAAAAATCTAAAAATAGAGCAAGAGATGATGATGCATTATACTGTCAGATTGTCATATTTCAAGAACAAAATCACTTGAAGATCACCATTGCTAGGGCTGGGCACTAAACCCCCCAAAAAAGCCAACCCCTGAACCATTCAGGATATATAACCAGCCCTGTTTTGTGCACGTACCTATGAGAGCTTTCATGTGCTGCCCCTTGAAAGCATCTCCTGTGCGCATGGTCACGTGACTCCGCAACCTGGAAGTAGCGCAGTCATTTTACACAGTGTTGCTCAGAACCAGGAGAAAATAAAGCAGCTTTTACCGAAAAGAAGTGTTTGTCTGCACAGACTCTTTATTTCATCTGAAGATGCCAAGAAAAAAATGAGGAGGGTGCACGTAAACTAGCATGGAGATGTGCCGAAACCTCGAACCCCTATCCACATCGGCTCGACCGTTTTAGAGTAGGAACGGACGATAAAATGGACAAGCTAAAGTTGGATTTACCATCCCGATCAGAGACTCATAATCGCTGTGTCAGGGGTTGGCAACCTGTACCACACGAAGAGCCGTTGTGAGTAATTTTTGTTTACAAATTATCTGCATGGAGCCGCAAAAATATCTGAGGTTAAAACTAAGGAAAAACAGCAGTGTTACAACTACAATCTGGCCTGACATCATAAGCATTAAGAGGGTTTTTTTCTTACTAATGGCAGCTTTTTTAATTGTAAATGTGTTACCTTTTTCTCATAAAATTGCTACTTTTTTTGGTAAATTTTTCATTATTTGTAAAAAGTCTTTTTTTTTTTTCTTGCAAAATTGTGTTGGTGTTTTCCTCATTAAACTGTAATGTTTTTTGTTTTTCAAAAATATATAATAATAATAATATCATATTTTTGCCATAAATGTGTTGGTTTTTTTCCTAAATTTGGCATATTTTTCTTTGCAAATTTAATACCTTTATTCAGTAAAACTGAAGATGTTTTTCATGTCAATTTGTGACTTTTTTCCCAATAAAGTTTTAAGCGTTTTCATAAATTTTTATGTATGGCACAATTTTCTGCTTTTCTCATAAGATTTTAATACCTGATTGTTACATTTTTACGGTAAAAATGCTGTCTTTTTCATATAAATTTGCAACTGTTTTCTAATAAAATTGTGGCTTTTTCTGGTAAATTTGTGACTTGTCTTGCCAGTCTGTGGGGTTTTTTTTCCTCATAAAAATGAAACATTTTCCTTAAAGTTCGAGTATTTTTCACATAAATTTTCAGCTATTACCATAATTTATTGTATTTTCTTTGTAAATTTATTGCCTTTCATGGGTAAAACTGCAGCATTTTTATATAAATTTCTTACATTATTCACATAAAACTCCAACTTTTTCCCAACAAATTTGTGATTTTATATTTTCCTCAGAAAATTGCACATTTTGTCCCTGAATTTATGAGTTTTTGTTTTTTTGCTTGAATTTTGAGGTTTTCTAATTTTCTGCTTTTTAGGATATTTTCTCATGAATGTTGCGACTTTTTTTTTCTTGGAAATGTACAGTATGTCTTTTTTTCTTGGAATTTTTTTTTTTCTCAAGACCTCAAGGAACCACTATCGATGGGCAAAAGGGACACATGTGGGCCCAGAGCCGCAGGTTACAGACCCTTGACCTATGAGGTGATGGCATAACTACCCACAAAACCTCAACAGGTGTGTGTGTATATTAATACTGACTTCTGCACTGGAGCAATATTTAATTTGGTTACACAAGTGTAAAATGACAATAGGACTTTTCTTTTCTATATTATGCTCATTTACAACTGAATCACCGCAGTGATATACCACATTCCCTTTCATGTAATAGTGCTTAATAGTGAGCCTTGTCAGTGAACTATAAGGAAGAAGAAGAAAGGATAAAAAAAAACAATGAAATCAATGTGAAAGGTTCAATTAAGCACTATGTTGCTTTAAGGTCAAATCGCCCATCCCTAATCACGGCTGCTGAGGACAAATGACAACCCGCACAGAATTCCTCCACCTTCTGAATTAGTTCACCCATGAAAGCAATGGAGTCTTTCCCAGCTTCAACATGAAGTGCTGCAGAAAACACCTCATACCTTGTGACTTTTGACCTTCAGCACAATTTGGTGAACATTCGGGTAATTACCTGGAAGGAGTAGCAATTTTTATGAAATCACACGTCCAGATCATGTGACAACTAACTCTGACCTTGACCCATAGCACAATCTGGACGCAGATCCACCTGAGGATCATTGTGCATGAGTTTAATGAGCATCAGGGCAGTCAGCTAGAGGGAGTAGCAATTTGGACAAATGGACAGGCAGACGAACACAGCAGCATGGCATTAGCTCATTTCGCTTTTGCAAATTATCTAAAAAGGAGGCTGAGGGTACTTCCTGTAGGGTCATTTTCTGGTAGAGGACAGCCAGTAATTTTTGGGATAGATGTCAGAGTAGTGCCTGGACTCTTACGATACTTGGCAACATCCAGATGTGGTGACGCTGACGTCTATATGTTCTTGCACATTGGGGCCGGGGTATTAGTTCTGCTCTAAATTATCATTCTGTCTGCAGAAGCTGGTTGGTTTCCAATTTTATGAACAAACCAGTATGATATGAGTCAGACAATATGAAAGTGTGACTCATTTTAATATCATTTAATTGGCTGCAAATATTGTGTGTTTCTCTGCGACAGACGCCGGTATAGTTTTCACTGCAAAAGCCTCTGTTCTCTCTGCTCGGCACTGCAACAGTTTGTCAAAATGGTGCTACAGCTGAGGAAATCACCAGAGTGGGAAAAATGAGAGACAGCTTCGAGGAACTTTTATGTTATGGGAAAATGTGAAAATGTGTTGTAATTCAGCCACACAATAAAAGGCATGGCTTTAAAGGATGTTTTTTAAAAAAATACATAATATACCGTGTATTCATTCTAATCTTGATACAGATTTTTAAAGATTAAACATTATTAGTGCGTAGGATGGCGTGTGTTCAAAAAATCCAATAAGTTGGTGGCAAATGTAATTCTTTAATTAAGTTCTTGAACTTTTTTCTCAGTGTGAGCTTGCAAATGCTGCATGCATTAATTAAGACCTTCTACAGTCTCTTCAAGAGCGATCATCACATGCCAAATCACGCCATAGTTACAATTTCAAAATTTCTATGTATAGTCGTCTAGAACTAATGAGACTCTCCCTGCTTGAAAAAAATGTAGTAAGATATTAAAAGGACAGCACTCGTGAGAGAGAGAGAGAGAGACCATGAGAGAAGGACTGGGAACCAACCAGACAAGCTTTCTTCATGCTTTGCAGTGATTATCTTCTAAAAGTCTAGCAAAAAGCATCAACTAATCACTGCAATCAAAGAGTTCATGACATAAAATTTTGATCCAGACTGAGACCCTCTTTTTGCTGGACCAAATTTCAGCTCTTTTGTTCCGACCGTGGTTTGTGGGAGGCTTCACACCTAAAATTTTGCTCCAAACCAAACCGGAGAACCAACCAAAAGTTCAAAAATCCGGATCAAACAGGTCAGGTGTGAAAGCACCCTAGGAGACACTGAATTTGCTGACTGATTAGATCATGAACCAAATTAGAGTTGCGGCCTAAAATATTTGCGATATGAAACGCTGAACTGCTGCAAGGTTTCACTCTCTCCTCCAGACAACAATGACTTCACATCTACACGCATGAGTTCAGCAGGTTGGATCTGCTAACACACCCTGAAGAAAAAAAAAATCTCACCAGTGAGCTCAGAGCAGACTTCATGCAAACATCGGGACAAAAGATTGATCTTTAGAGAAAGATCATTTCCCAAATTAGTCTTCCTGTAACAGAATGCCACCCAACTGTGACTCAGTGTGCCAATCAGTCTACAAATGAGAAAATCTACTGCCTAATAAGTCTGATGAAGTCTTGGCATGCTTGCTTAGTTAACTGCGTGTGTCATTTCTTCCCCATGACAACACAAACATGTAAGTGAAACTTTCCTTCTATTTCGAACACAGTCAGTATGTAAACAATATCGCATGACAAGCTAATATAATTAGCACTGGCCACATGAAGCACACTAATGATATTCAGCCTGTTATTTCTCCTCCGTGAACTAGAAACCAGGCTGCCAGTCTACCAGCTGAGTGGCAGTGGAGGATACATGCCGGCAGCTGCTGTGAGGCGTCACCCATCAACCTGCAGATGCACAGGTCATCAATGCATGGTCAAAAAAAAAAAAAAAAAGGCACATCAGCTGGATTGGATGTGCAGACGTGTACACTAACATATGCATTGTACAGCAAGATGCCTCAGTAAATCAATGCATAATAATCTGTAATGGGCCATTTCCCCAGACAGCTGCTTTGTCACATGAAAGCACCTTTTCTCCCCAAGGAATTCCCTCCATTATTTAAACTATTGAACAATTACATTAGAAAATATGCAGGTACAAACACAAAATATATCCACACACACATAAAGCACACACACAAATTAAATCGCTCACTTAGTGTCTGTCTGACTCAACACTTTTTCTTGATGTACTGAGCAAAAAAAAAAAACCTCAGAGAGAAATAAAAGGATTGAATGAGAGCCTAATTAAGGAGATCCTGTCCTCTGCAGCCAGCTGGCTCCGACCTGCCTCAGCAACTCACGCCATCCATCATCACATTAATTGATATTTCACCAACCAGAGTAATAAAAATGGCAGGGAACCCCCCACCACTGTACTGACACCCAAAAATCAGTATTATACACACAGTACAGTTGTATACAAAAACATGGGCTCCCCTTGAGAAAGAGCATATTTTTTTAATAGTGTAGGAAGCTCAAACATTTGCACCTTCACAATTATTAACTTAATACTTCAGTGCTGTCAAAGATAAAGTGTTAATAACTAGTTAACACACACAGCTATCCCCCCCCCTTCCCTGTGCAATTAACGCACATGCGCATGTGTGTTTTTGACCCTGATGGCTTCCCATAGTTAAGGTCCTCTGCCCACATCGCAGCTCAGGGAATCAGGAAGTCAAATTCAGCTTTAGATTTACATTATAACAGATAGGAACTAGAAAAGCGCTCAGAGAGCGCATACCTCCACCAAGGCTCCTTCCATCCCTCATGGATCACTTCCAAAATGTAATGGATTCATGTGTAGGCCACAAGCCAGTTCTGGTGAGAATTGCATCAAAGTCTATCCAGCAGTTTTGCAGTATCTCGCTAACACATTGTGAGAAGATAAGACGCTTGGCGGAGATATGCATTCTGGGATCATCACCAAAATGTTATCGGTTCGTCTCTAGCCCAAGGACCACCTGTGGTGACAATTTCATCCAAATCCATGCAGTAGTTTTTGTGTAATCCTGCTACACAAATACAAACAAGATCCTTGGTGGAGGTATGCACTCTCAGATTATCACCAAAATTTAATGGGTTCATCCTTGGCCCAAGGGCTACCTCTGGTGAAATTTTCATCAAAATCCATCCAGTAGTAGTAAGAAACAGATAAGCCACCCCGATTACATTACCTCCTTGGCAGAGGTAATAATAAAGAGTTAACGATGGACATTATATGATTAATTTTTAGGGACTATGTTTACAGCTTTCCAATTAAAAAATGTGTGGTGGCCCAGTATTTTGCAAACTACTGTATATAATGTTTATTTGAAAGGGACATTACATGCTAATGAACATTAATACAAATGCATGCCAGATCTAGGAATATTGCTAATTTGCATCTGTAGTCCCCCAGTGCATCACTATATATCATCTTATACACTGATGCAATGAGATTATTACAACCAATAGGCAATCTGAGGAGGGATGAGGGGGATGTTATTCCCCTTGTTGTTAAAATGACCACAAACCATCCCCCTTTTTAAGCTACCATGCCTCCATCACCATCTCAATAAAGTGTGCAAGGATAACATAGTACAGTAATGAATTGCATTTCACAAAATTCTATTTTCAGGACTCGTGTGGATTTTGTATGATTTTCCTCCTACCAACATGTCTAAGAGGAAAATGTCACTTGTCCTTAATTGCTTTTGGGGTATAAAAGACCTCAGCCATCATCGGTTCTTGCCTCAGCTCAACAGCTTGCTGTGCTCTCTGGTTTTCCTGCCCCATTAAAATATTGCAAAATATAATAATATCATCACAGGAAAAATATGTGAGACGGCTGGGATTAGTCCCAGCTGTCTCACATTAAGTTCATTATCAGTTACCCTATTTATGTGACTTTTTTCATGTGCTCTGTCTGGCGTCATTGTCGTGTTTCCCCAGTGTTCTCCTAGTGTACTGATTATTTTCGCCCTGACGGTTTGGGTTGCAGCCCCCGTGCTGTTTGTTCATTTGTGTTCTTAGTGTTTTTGTTTAATAAATATTATACTTTGGAGTCCAGTCCACATCTTGGATCCTCACTTAAACTTCAACCTGCCTGGTAGGCAGAATCATGACAGTAGGATGGTTCATGGTTCATTACCCATTATTAACTAGTCACATAGTTGCGTCTTGTCTTCTCCTTCCCCTGTAGGTCAGATCACTCTGAGAACTGCCTTTACAGCTTTAATAAAAAATACAAAAACCCTGCATCTCTGCCTCTGTGTGTTCTGTTGTGTTATCTGCCATTAGGTCCTGTTCAAAAACCATGCCATTTAGTTACAAGTGTACAAGAAAATTTTTGAAATTTTGAGGAGAAAAGTTCCCATTTTAAAGGAAAAACAATTTTAAATTCATGTACAGTGGATATAAACGTCTACACACCCCTGTTCAAATGCCAGTTTGTTTTTCACTTGGGTTGTACAGGTTATAGGTCACATTAATGGTGGAAAAAGTTTTGAAATGATTTATCTTGGTCTCATTTTTTTACATCACAAAAACCTGCCATTTGAACAGGAGTGTGTAGACTTTTTATATCCACTGTATATACGTAGGTGTTAATTTTGTGGGGGGAAAAGTAATAACTTTATCACAAACATAGCAAATTTATAGGGAAAAATTACTAAATATACTATTAGAAAAGTCACAAATTTGCCAGGAAAAAAGTACAAATTTACCAGAAAAAAGTTCTAAATGTCCAAGAATGTTTACAAGAAAAACTTCACTAATTTCTGAAAAAATGGGAAATTTATAAGAGAAAAAAAAATTATACAACTCTTCAACTTTTGCTCTTGTAATTTTAAACTTTTCCCACAACTTTAGGTTTGTGCATTAACTGAAGAACTAAAAAAAAGCCCAGTAGAAGTTAAATAAGGACACTTTTCACTTGAGTTGTATTTTCAACATAAAAACTGTTCAAACAATGATGCTTGGCTAATTAAGCTTGTACAAAAACATGGGATACTGGAATTTTATGCCAGAATTCCTCTAGGTACTAATACATTATACCATTAATTTTGTTTCCAGGTAAGCAGTTATGGATAGGCGAAATACAAGCATTACACACTGCACCATGAGATACTGAGACATATTTGTTCTCTGCTAAATGGTAAGATGAGGTGATGAATCCACCTTCAAAACTTCAGGGAAATCATAACACAACAGTTCGCCTGTTTTTGCTACTGCGGGTAAGATTTTCAAATATGGGCTCAAAGGTAGCAATTCTCTGCTTTTCTCCTCATGTTTCTCAACTTCCTTCTCTCCAAACTAAGGAGGATTTTCTTTCTGGGATGTATTTATAGCTGGCTCTCCAGTGACAGTACCACCAGATCTGATCAAGTTACCCATGCATATATTTGGACCGGCACACTCTGGAATCAGCCCTGAAACTGCAAATCCTCAAACCCAAATGTTATGTAGAGGTATACAGGTGGCAGGACATTCAGGAAGTCATAAATTTAGCCCACAAAGGATGTGGCACAAAAATAAGGTGCTTGGTAAGGCACTGAGGTTTAAGCAAAAATTACAATTTTTAAAGAACCTTTTAAGGCTGCGTGTCCACCAGTACAATGCCCTGGACCTATTTTTCTGGGCAGTTTACAGGTACTCTTAAAAAAGGTCTCAGCTCTGTATCCTAGCAACCCCTTGGTCTATCACTCACAGCTTGCCATTGGTATTACACACATTTTGCACTGAAACTCTCTACTAACTACACTAATCCACATAAAACTGGTAAGAAAACATAAATCTCTCCAAGCGTTTGCTGTTAAATATTGATCATATACTTTTAGCCTCATTCTAATTGGCTGATTAGAGAGGTGTGCTGCTGACGAACGATGTGGCACTCCAAAAGTTAAACTTTTTTAAATTTTAAGAGACAAAAAAATGCTCACTGCTGAGAGTGCTTTTGTGTCGAGGGCTGGACTACATAGAAAACTAGAAAATCACTCGGAGAGAGAACTCTCCCAAGCAGCTCATTTCCCCCAAATGACATTGTTAGAAATGCAGCAGTTTTCTAAATGCAACATTTCTGCATTTGATATTGATGAAAAATACTAATTCAAGTTTCCTTCTATAAGATTGATTGAAATAACAAATAAACAGTATTAAGTGACTTAGCCACAGAAATTCTGGTGTACCAGCAAAGGTAAAATTTAACCATGTTGATACTGATTTTTCCTAAAAAATCCTGGATCCAGGTAAAAATTTCTGGATCCAGATGGTGTTCCGGACCACCACAGAAATGTAATCATCTGTTCCCCATGCCATTACACACCTTTCCTGAAAATTTCTTCAAAGCCCACTCATAAATTTTGGAGTAATGTTGCCAAGAGACAGACAGACAAAGCAATTCCGGTGTCGTGGCAAAAAGTGATCAGCTGTTAAAAATTGATTACCAGGTGCCATGTTGTAGTTACCAGAGTGGTGGCCTAGTGGTAGAGCACCCACCCCTCAGCCGGGAGGTCATGGGTTCAAGTCCTGGCCGGGCCATACCAAAGACCACATAAAAATGGTACTTCCTGCCCACTAGCTTGGTGTTCAGCATAATAGAATGGGGAAAGAAAAATTGTAACCCAAGGGCAACAGATGGAAATTAGCCACTGGCTACAATCTGGCAAGTTTACATTGATCGATATCAATGTTCACCAACTTGCACTGTCCTTAAAAACAGCAATTTACAGTGGGGTTATATTAGCTATAAAATATATATTTGAACAGGTATACAGTACTGAGTTAGGTATAATAAAATATATTTAACACTTATGATGCATTTTGAACTGGAAACAAACTTGATGTAGGATTAAAAGCAATTAAAATAATGCAGTCACAAGGTTACATGGAAAAATACATGGATTTACTGGATATATACATGTAGATACTGTAGAAATACTGGTGGTGTTGGCGTTATCGCGTTAATCGCCCATTAATGCTTTGCTCCCATTAACGGCGACAAATTTTGTGATCGTGGTTAACGGTAGTTAATGGCAGAAAGCGCAAACAGTACTTTTTGACCTGGCGGCTCTCCGTACCAAAGCCGTTCTGGCCACAGACACTGTATGCTCCATGCAGACTTTGTGAAGTCAAACAAGCTGGATTACAGCCATGGATATCCCCAAAGTAGTAGTAGATTAGTTTATTTGACAGGGACAGTGCAATAAACATAGACAATTAATCAAAGACAATCAATCTGATGTGTTGCACATAGAGTGTATAGCTATTAGCTAATTTGCAACTCTTGTCCCTGGAGTGCTGTCATGTTTAAGTTTACAACATTATCTGTCGGAGCTCTCACCTGGATAATTGTTACAGCCTCCTCCAAAACTTCGCCTGGATGTTGGGTTGTTCTTCTTCTGTGGAAGCTGGCTAGCAAGCTAGTAGCTACATGCTAGGTTGTAGCTGACCTCTAGCAGCTGACACGGACAGAAATTCGCCAGATTTCATCTTTATAGCTTTGGGTCCAACTGTTAGTGAATACCAGTCTAAAAAAATTCTCAAGCTGTGTTCGTAATGTCCATTTACTCCTCTGCCGTTTTTGCAGCATGGTGGGGTGTCATCACAGGCAACATAGTTGTTTGTTACCTCCGCCAAGGAGGTTATGTTTTCATCGGCGTTGGTTTGTCTGTCTGTTTGTTTGTTTGTTAGCAAGATAACTCAAAAAGTTATGGACGGATTTTCATGAAATTTTCACAGATTGTCAGAAATGGGGTATCCTACAGATGATTAGATTTTGGTGGTGATCCGGATCACCGTCTGGATCCAGGAATTTTTTAAAGGATTTTTTTTTTTAATTTAACATTGCGAGATAGGGCCATTTTCAATATTTTTTCAATATTTTTTGGGGGGGCATGTAACTCTTCCAAAAAAATCGTCAGAACACTTGGAAAAAAAAAAATACAGGACAACATGCCCACAGGGGAACTGTGGCGCTTGGCGGAGGTCTGCGCTCTCCGAGTGCTTTTCTAGTTTATGTTTGGAATTTTTCTGCTAAAATGGAAATTGTGTCTGTTGTGACACACATGGTCCATGGTTTTGTGTTGGTCTGCTTAAAAGTTGTGGATGTTTACTATGGGAGAAAGCGCAAGCTCCATTTGTGGCTGCTGGCTGGTTGGATGCTGAGTTATGTTACAGTGACATTAATGAGAAGTGGCATTCCGTTGTTTTCACATGCAGTCTACTTTTGAGAATTTTCTGGAGAATGTTCTGGATAGTTTTTATCATTCTGGATATGTTGAGAGCTTTAATAAACCTACCGGTGAAGACAGCAAGCACAGTTGTGCCCTCCCATGTTCATAACAGTATGATAAGCTTGAAAAATTGCCGCTTAAGGTACACTGTATCTGTATGAAAAAAAAAAGTGACTAATGCGTTATTAATCACAATTAACTCAACAGTCCAAACGATTAATCGCGATTAAAAATTGTAACCATCCAACATCACTAATATATACGTACATATTCTATGCGTCAACAATGGACAGTTACAGTGTAGATTCTAAACAACAATGAGGTTTTTGCACATAAATATTGGAATCAATTGCAATCTCATAAATGCTGTATGTTGTTATCGAAACTGCAAACACTTTGGCCAACACTATAATTTTTTTTTTTCCAGATGCAATAAAACCTCGAAACGTTTACAGACACATTGTAGGTGGACTTGAGACCAGGCCGTACACCTTTAACAAGCGGGCGCTCCCAGCTCCTGCAGTTGGTGATCACTTTTTGGCAGACAATCGCAAAAACAATAATTCCTCCTCTTGGCAGAGGTAATAAAGATTAAACATTGTCCAGTGCTGTGTGTTTACATACCGTATGGGTAACGTGCCTCGCAAGACATCCTTAGCTTGTCTGCCAGTACTCCGTCCCCGTGCTATTACACAACCTTCCTGAAAATGTCATCAAAATCCATTCATACTGTAAACCGCACAGTTTGCTTGCTTTTGTTTTTATATCAAAATTTATATATATGACATTTTTGTTGAGGTATATAAAGGGAAACACGTAAAAGGTTGATCTCTAGATTATATTCCTGTTTACAGTCACACAAGAAACATTCAACTATGTATATTAAGACAAAATGGGAAAAGGAAGCAAATGCTACACTGACAGAGGAAGACTGGTTAAATATTTGTAAAACCAACGCAAGCACCTCATGTTCCCCCCAGTGGAGGGAGTTCGCATGGAAGAATTATATTAGGTTCTTCATCACTCCCAAAAGAAAAATACCTCAATATAACAGCCCTGCATCAAGTAATTGCTGGAGACAATGTGGTAACACTATGGCCGACCACTTCCATATATTTTGGGAATGTCTAGCTATCAAGTCCTACTAGACTGTAATAACAACAAAAATCAAACTTGTATTAAATTGTATTAAATTGTGACATTGACATGGGATTTACTACTGCATATTTAGGTAACATACCACCTGAGATGAGTAAGACAGATAAATACCTCTTGAAAATATTACTTGTTGCTAGCAAAAAAGCAATCACGAAAAGGTGGCTGGTTGCAGACCCCCCCCCCCCCCAACATTGGGGGAGTGGTCGGCCATAGTCAAAGAAATTTATGATATGGAAAAACTCACCTTCTCTTTGAGACTTTGTTTGGACAAATTTCAATGTTATTGGTCTAAGTGGCTGTCATTTTTGAATAATAATTAGAGTACATATTGCCCTAAGGCCTCCCCTTAGCTATTGACATTGGACTTAAGGACAAAAGGATGCAGCTTCGCAAAAGAAGACCGCCTGGTCCGGAATCAGCCTTTCTTTCCAATTAACGGACATTAATCTGGAAAAAAAAATTCTCTGTGTCTTTTCTTTTACTCCTCAATGTAAGGGCATAACATGAAAGGAGGAACTAATATGATCGCACAAGACAGGTGTCCACAATTTTCTTGTCTGTTGGAAAAAATAGTTTGAAGTGTAAATTTAAGTTGCACTGGGTGACATGATTTTCTGCTTGAAACAGGTTCAAGAGAAGTGTATCGAACAGAACATGCCACTTTATGTAGTCTTCATAGACTTCAGTAAAGCCTTCGATACTGTTTCGCGACAAGGACTTTGGCAGGTACTCAAGAAATATGGCTGTACAGAGAGGTTTGTCAGCCTGATCGAGGCACTCCATACAGGTATGCAAGAAAACGTGGCAATGAGTGGTTCAGTATCTAAAGACTTTTCAGTAAGCAATGGGGTGAAACAAGGGTGTGTGCTGGCGCCTACACTGTTCTCGCTATATCTGGCAGCCATGCTTGAGGTGGCCTTCAAAGACACTTCAGAAGGAGTGTACATTCAAACAAGGAAAGAAGCAGACTTGTTCAATGCGGCACAGTTTAAAGCCAAGAGTAAGACATCGATAAAGGTAGTAAGAGAAATGCTCTTTGCCGACGACAGTGCTCTAGTTGCACACAGTGTGGAAGATATGCAATCTTTAGTGGAGAAATTTGCAAGAGCAGCTAGCCAATTCAGCCTCCAAATCAACATCAAGAAGACAGAGTGCTTTTATCAACCACCAAAGTTCCAATTATCAACATCACTACCAGAAGGGATCAGCATTGGTACGGAGCCACTAGTCAAGTGCAACACTTTCAAGTATCTAGGGAGTACTGTTTCAGAGAATGCTAGGCTGGAGGATGAACTATCTCTCAGAGTGGGAAGAGCAAGCACTGTGTTTGGAAACTTGAGGGACAGACTGTGGAACAACCGACATATGTCTATCCGTGTGAAATGCAAAGTGTACAGAGCGACAGTACTGGCTACTCTATTGTACGGTGATGAAACTTAGACTGCCTACAGAGTGCAGGTGCAGAAACTCCAAGCGTACATGATGAGACACCTTCGAGCCATAATGAACATCTCATAGAAAGACAAGATAACCAACATAGAAGTGTTGAAACGAACTGGTCTACCATCAATGGAGGACATGCTAATACAGATGAACCTGAGATGGCTCGGACATGTTGAGAGGATGGACCATCAGCGTCTCCCTCGGCAGTTACTCTACTCACAGTTATGCGAGGGCAAACGCAATCAGGGTAGACCAAGGCTCAGATTTAAAGACACTGTAAAAAGAAACTTGAAGAAGTTGGATATAGACAGGAGTTCCTGGAAGTGGAAGACTAAGGACAGAGCTGTGTGGAGGAATCTGATCAGACCTAAATGAAACAGTCATTGTTGCCCACGACAGACTGCTATGATGATGATGATGATGGGTAACCCTATTGTTCTATTTTCATCATTCTGTTTGTCTGTTCTAAGCAGAAAAATAAAGAAAAAGTTTTAAAAAAATTATATATATTTATACTTTAAAGTAAATTATACAAATGTTGTGATGTGAAGTTCTCCTGTCACTGCTCCATTGGCTATGCACTGCATTATGGGATATATTGGCTAATGTAGTGACCATGGTTGTAAACTACTTTTCAAAATGCAATGTGGGATATTTTGAGTGTACTGTATAGTGAATTAAATTTTCAGTTAAGATTTCGAACAGCACTATAAAATGGCTGATTCACTATATAGTACACTATATGGGGAATGAGTGAACATTTCAAACACAGCACTAATATGTGATGGTCAAGCTGTGGGACATGACAATATATATTGGATGACGATCTAAAAATGTCTATCATTTCATTGAATACTCTATTGTTTATATTGTGGTGGCACAGGTGGGGGATTCTCCACCCAGAGATGGCACCTGGGGAAAGAGGGAACAATGGGCTGAAGGAGGAAGTGTTACCGGGGGGTCTCAGATGGGACAGTAAGGACTATTCACCCCCCAGGGAGAGGAGGAAGCGCCAGAGCCGCTGGAGGAGGAAAGGGTGTGAAAAGCGGTACTGGCATTATGTTATGTTAATGTGGCACGCATGTCTTTGTTCCACACAATGTATTATGGTTGGGATTCCTGGGTTTACAGTGGGGAAAAAAGTATTTAGTCAGCCACCAATTGTGCAAGTTCTCCCACTTAAAAGATGAGAGAGGTCTCCAATTTTCATCATAGGTATACCTCAACTATGAGAGACAAAATGAGAAAAAAAAAATCCAGAAAATCACATTGAAGGATTTTTAATGAATTAATTGGTAAATTCCTTGGTAAAATAAGTATTTGGTCACCTACAAACAAGCAAGATTTCTGGCTCTCACAGGCCTGTAACTTCTTCTTTAAGAGGCTCCTCTGTCCTCCACTCATTACCTGTATTAATGGCACCTGTTTGAACTCTTTATCAGTATAAAAGACACCTGTCCACAACCTCAAACAGTCAGACTCCAAACTCCACTATGGCCAAGACCAAAGAGCTGTCAAAGGACACCAGAAACAAAATTGTAGACCTGCACCAGGCTGGGAAGACTGAATCTGCAATAGGTAAGCAGCTTGGTGTGAAGAAATCAACTGTGGGAGCAATTATTAGAAAATGGAAGACATACAAGACCACTGATAATCTCCCTCGATCTGGGGATCCACGCAAGATCTCACCCCGTGGGGTCAAAATGATCATGAGAACGGTGAGCAAAAATCCCAGAACCACATGGGGGTACCTAGTGAATGACCTGCAGAGAGCTGGGACCAAAGTAACAAAGGCTACCATCAGTAACACACTACGCCACCAGGGACTCAAATCCTGCAGTGCCAGACGTGTCCCCCTGCTTAAGCCAGTACATGTCCAGGCCCATCTGAAGTTTGCTAGAGAGCATTTGGATGATCCAGAAAAGGATTGGGAGAATGTCATATGGTCAGATGAAACCAAAATAGAACTTTATTGTAAAAACTCAACTTGTCTACATGTCTGTTCTTTTCATCTTCTCTATCCCCTCACCCCCCAACCAGTCGCAGCAGATGACTGCCCCTCCCTGAGCCTGGTTCTGCTGGAGGTTTCTTCCTGTTAAAAGGGAGTTTTTCCTCTCCACCGTCGCCAAGTGCTTGCTCACAGGGGATCACCTGATTGCTGGGGTCTTTCTGCAACTGCGGGGGTTCCCCCTACAGTTGATAGTGCTATGAAATGACTGTTGTTGTGAAATGGCGCTATATAAATAAAGTTGAATTGATTTGAATTGAATTGAATTGAATTGTCGTTTTTGGAGGAGAAAGAATACCATACCTACTGTGAAGCATGGGGGTGGAAACATCATGCTTTGGGGCTGTTTTTCTGCAAAGGGACCAGGACGACTGATCCATGTAAAGGAAAGAATGAATGGGGCCATGTATCGTGAGATTTTGAGTGAAAACCTCCTTCCATCAGCAAGGGCATTGAAGATGAAACGTGGCTGGGTCTTTCAGCATGACAATGATCCCAAACACACCGCCCGGGCAATGAAGGAGTGGCTTCGTAAGAAGCATTTCAAGGTCCTGGAGTGGCCTAGCCAGTCTCCAGATCTCAACCCCATAGAAAATCTTTGGAGGGAGTTGAAAGTCCGTGTTGCCCAGCGACAGCCCCAAAACATCACTGCTCTAGAGGAGATCTGCATGGAGGAATGGGCCAAAATACCAACAACAGTGTGTGAAAACCTTGTGAAGACTTACAGAAAACATTTGACCTCTGTCATTGCCAACAAAGGGTATATAATAAAGTATTGAGATGAACTTTTGTTATTGACCAAATACTTATTTTACCGAGGAATTTACCAATTAATTCATTAAAAATCCTTCAATATGATTTTCTGGATTTTTTTTTTCTCATTTTGTCTCTCATAGTTGAGGTATACCTATGATGAAAATTGGAGACCTCTCTCATCTTTTAAGTGGGAGAACTTGCACAATTGGTGGCTGACTAAATACTTTTTTGCCCCACTGTAAATGCACAGAATTAAAGGTTATAAAAAGAGGATGCAGAAAGACCCAGGCAGCAATTTTTACTGCTTGATGTTGGAGGAGAAAATAAAGTTCATGTGTCATCCAGCTCTTTGCCTCGCCTGCTTTCTTCCTCCACATTGGTGGCCCCAAGACGTGCCACGGAGAATGGGCCGAGCACCGCCCCGGAGACTACCTGGAGGGAGAGCACCAGCGCCATGTGCACTGTCTCAGTCAAGCTCCCAGACTTCTGGCTTCACAACCCGACTGCATGGTTCCTCCATATAGAAGCCCAGTTCGCACTCTGCGGGATAACAATGGACGACACAAAATATTACTATGTGGTCGCTGCACTGGATGTGCACGCCACGCAGCAGGTAACGAGCCTGCTCCAGGAGCTGCTGGCCCAAAGGAAATATGAAGCGCTCAAGCGGATGCTACTCCAGCGCTATACCCTGTCTGACAGTGAGAGGGCAGAGAGACTCCTAACACGTTCGGCGTTAAGTGACAGATCAGCCATGGAGCTCATGGAGAGCATGTTGGTGCTGACAGGGAAGGATGACGAATCTTTCCTGTTCGCCCACTTGTTCCTCAGGAACCTACTGGCTACAGTGAGGGCGATCCTGACCAACTCTCCACAGCTGGTTGCTAAGGACTACCGCGCCCTGGCGCAGGAAGTGGATCACATCATTTTGGTGACCAGAACTCGCAGCATGCAGACACTGGCACCGGCATCCATGAGTGACTCCAGCAAGGTTAAGGAGCTGTTGGTGGTAGCTGGGACGGACACCGAGAGACAAAGGAATGGAGTGATCTGTTTCTATCATTGCCGTTTTGGCTTAAATGCCCAACGCTGCCTGTCGTCATGCCAATTCAAAAAGCTGAGAAGACGGCATGTTCAGCATTCAGTAGCAGCTGCAACCACTGGCGACAGGAACAAGCTGCTTTATGTCACAAACACACGTTCAGGGAGACAGTTTTTGGTGGACTTCGGCTCCCAGAAGAGCCTCATCCTGCCGGTCAACACAGGCAGGTTGGCGGGAAGCAGCGGTCCCGAGCTCACGGCCGCCAATGGATCCACCATCAGGATGTTTGGCGAATGGACGCTGATGATATGCTTGCACGGATGCAATTTCCAGTGGGACTTTGTGATAGCTGCATGTTCTGCCCCCATTTTAGGCGCAGATTTTTTATGTGCTTATGGGTTATTAGTCGATGTTGCCAACAGACGTTTGGTGAACGTTGTTTCTTTCACCTCCCTGCCTTGCACAGCTCGGGGAGCTGGGTCAACAACGTTGGCTAACGTTATAGCTCCGGGGGTAAGCACCAGCAATTACTTGCACAGTTTCCAGCACTCATGGTCCCTACTTTTTCGGCTACGGTAACCAAACACGGGGTCGAACATTTTATAACCATAAAAGGCCCGCCGGTGTTCACGTAACGTCGGCGCCTGGACGCAGCTAAACTGGCCAGCGCGCAAGGAGTTTGGCAATTTGGAGCAAAGTGGGTATCATCAGGCATTCCAACAGCCCGTGGGCATCCCCGCTACACATGGTGCCTAAGGCTGAGGGGTTGTGGTGACCATGTGGCGATTTCCGGCGTTTGAACAATGCCACGGAACATGAACGGTATCCCATTCCGCACATCCAGGATTTTTCCATGCACCTGGCTGGGGCGCGTGTTTTTTCAAAAGTGGATCTGGTCCGTGGTTATCACGAGGTCCTGGTGCATGTGGAAGATGTTCCTAAAACAGCGGCAATAACTCCTTTCAGCCTTTTTGAGTTTTTACACATGCCGTTCGGATTAAAAGGCGCAGTGCAGACCTTCCAGAGAATGATGGATGCAGTGCTCCGTGACTTATCCTTCGTTTTTGTCTACTTAGATGACATTCTGGTGGCTAGCGCGTTCGAGGAAGAGCACATCGCCCATCTCAAGATGGTTTCCAGAGGTTGGAAGCGCATGGGCTGATAGTGAACCCGGTGAAGTGCCAGTTCAGAGTGCCAGTGATTGATTTTTTAGGCCACCGCATTTCGCTGCAGGGCGCGATTCTGCTACCAGATAAGGTGCGTGCTGTGTTGGACTTTCCGCGTCCGCAGACCGTGAAGGCCCTACAGGAGTTTTTGGGAATGGTCAATTTTTATGTTTCCTTCCCAGGGCGGCCCAGCTGATGCAGCTGTTGTATGCCACGCTGAAGAAAAAGAAGCCCACGGAAAACATCGACTGGACTCCCAAGCGAATCCAGACTTTCACACATGCCAAAACAGTGCTTGCAGATGCCGCTTTGTTAGCCCACCCTGACCGTTGGCACGGATAGCGCTCACTACGGACGCGTCTGACACTGCCATAGGGGCAGTAGTGGAGCAGCATGTCTCCGGTTCGTGGCAGCCGCTCGCATTTTTCAGTCAAACTTTGCATGTCAACGAACATAAACACAGCACGTTTGACAGAGAATTGTTAGCTCTCCACCTGGTGATGTGCCATTTCCAGTTTTGGCTAGAGGGGCACGAGTTCACTGCATTCATGGACCATAAGCCGCTTATGTTCGCGACGTCTAAGGTCTTGGAACCGTGGTCGGCCCAGCAGCAATGGCATTTGGCCGCGATCTCAGAATTTACGACCGACATTCAACAAGTTGCCAGTAAGCTCAGCGTCGTGGCCGATTTCCCTGCCATGGCTGCGGAGCAAGACGGGGACGCGGACATTTGCGCACTCCAGTCAGCGCCTACTGGGTTATGGCTGGAGAGCAGAGTGGTGCAAGAAGGGTGCCCTCCCTTGCTCTGTGACATCTCCACCGGGTGCCACCGCATTTTTGAGTCAGTCCACTCCCTTTTTCATCCAGGTGTGCATGCTTCGGTGAAAATAGTGGGGGTGAAATTCGTCTGGCCGCGCTTGCGCAAGGACGTGAAAGAGTGGGCTGCAGCTTGCGTCGCGTGCCAGCGGGCCAAAGTGCACAAGCACACCAGAGCCCCCTTCGAGCCGTTCCAAATCCCGGCCAGGAGGTTCGACCACGTCCACGTGGATTTGGTGGGACCCCTCCCGCCGTTGCAAGATTTCACACACCTTTTGATAATCATGGGCCGCACCACGCGCTAGCCTGAAGTGGGCCCGCTGCCTTCTACCACGTCTGCGGAAGTGGCTCGTGCCTTTTTGTCGGCTTGGGCTACATTGTTCGAATCCTCGTCGGACATCACTTCCGACAGGGATTCGCAATTCGTTTTGGAACTCTGGTCCGCGATGGCCCAGAAACTGGGGGTCAAAATTCACCGCACTACTGCATACAGCCCCTAGGATAACGGGTTATGTGAGCATTTTCATAGGTCACTTAAGGCAGCGCTCAGAGCTTCGCTCATGGATACAAATTGAGTCGACCACCTGCCCTGGGTTCTTTTAGGGTTGCACTCCGCACCTAAGGAGGATTTGACAGCCTCTCCGGCAGAACTCGTTTTTTCTCAGCCGCTGCGGATCCCTGAGGAGTTTTTACCCAAAAACCGCGCACCCGGGGCCAATCCGCCCGTGCAATTTTTGCACAGTACGGAGGCTTTTAACGTGCCGGGCCTGGCCCACCATTGTTTCCCCCGCACTTTCGTCCCCAAGACTTTACAGGACACCTGTTTTGTTTCTGTCAGGCATGATGTGCACCAGACCCCGCTGCACCCACCATACGACGGACCGTTCAGGGTGTTGGAACCTGAGGCGAAGCATTTTGTGTTAGACTTGGGTGGGCGTAGGGAGACCATCTGCATCAACAGGCTGAAGCCCGCTTTGTGTTGGCAGATGAGCAGGTGGTGTTGGCCCAAGCTCCCAGGCGCGGACGCCCACAGTTGGTAGCTCCGCAAGTTGGTGTTCCCTCGGTAGGGACCGGCGCTTGCAAAGCTAATGTGTTTTTCCCACCTCCCTTTTTCCCTCCACAGACTGATGTGCCCTCCTGTACACCTCGCCAGCAGGGTGTTTCAAATGGATCGGCGACCCCCCCGCTACAGCCGCTATGGGCGTCAGCTCAAGGGGGGTTAGTGCCCTTTCTGGGTGTTCGGGGGGGGGGGGGGGCTGTGTGGTGGCATGGGTGCGGGATTCTCCACCCAGAGATGGCACCTGGGGAAAGAGGGAACAATGGGCTGAAGGAGGAAGTGTTACGGGGGGGTCTCAGATGCGACAGTAAGGACTATTTGCCCATCGGGGAGAGGAGGAAGCGCCAGAGCCACATGAGGAGGAAAGGGTGTGAGAATCGGTACTGGTGTTATGTTATGTCAACATGCCACGCATGTCTTTGTTACACATAATGTATTATGGCCGGGATTCCTGGGTCTCAATGCATGGAATTAAAGGTTTTAAAAAGAGGATGCACAGAGACCCAGGCAGCGATTTTTACTACTTGATGTTGGAGGAGAAAATAAAGTTCATGTGTCATTCAGCTCGTTGCCTCGTCTGCTTTCTTCCTCTACAATATTATTATTTAAAATGTATATACTCCCATTTATTCAGTAAAGCTCCTCACCACTACTTGTCAGCGCTCTGTCTGTCCTCCGCAGTGCGTACAGCAGAACAGGTGTGTCGTGGGTGGCTAGGCTTCAGTCCGGTGGATGCTAATGCTAACGCCAAACTACTGGTTCAGATAGCTGCTCCTCCTCTTTGCAAGGGATGTGGGACTCTTTTCCATCATGATGTGTCAGAGAGGAAAGTTCGCTAACCTTGTTTTAGTAGGAGGTAAGTAACATTAACACCATGTCTAAATATAAAATGCTAAATGACGATGCTAAGTTCTGCTAACTGGAAACATGTAGCAGACCATCATTTCTTTGGTTTAAATTACTGCTGAGTTTCTTAGTTTTGTCTGAAAAAAATTTATTAAAGCTGCAAAAGTGCATGATGGTGGCACATACACACAAAATAAATAATAAATACATTAAACGGGCCGGAGGAGCAAGATGGCTCTTAATATAATTTGTTTGATTTCTAATCATTTTAATTAGTCAAGTAGTGATCATGAATTAAGTTAAAGCCAGCAAATGTACAGTATTTTATTACATTGCCTTTTGTGTCTTTGATTTTCAGATCATGAAAATCAAAGACATATGAAATATTTTTACTAAGAAGCAAACAGGTTAAATCAGGCCACAATCACAGGCTCAGGTCTACATTTACATTTTCACTGATTTAAACTAACAGCTAATGTATATCTGTAGGTTGCAGCCATGGGTAATTTTCTCATTTTCAGACATTTTTTTACGTTATCTTTTTTTTTGTTTTTTTGTTTTTTTGCTATTCTCCTCTGGCTCAGGAAATATTTAACTTATTGATGTTTACTTTTTATTTATATATGATTTAGAAGAAAAACTTGAAATTTATGATAATCAAGCCTCAAATGCACATTAAAAAACTATTTTATAACAACACTGCAAAATTATGAGGGAAAATGATACATGTAAAAAAAGTAAAAAAAAAAAAAGATGGTCCTTTTTATGTGATTATCTAAACTGTAGAATTTACAGAAAATGTACATTGTGATATATATTGTTATCGTGTTATGAAATGACTTATATCGTGATATTAATCCATTTTCTGTTTATGGCACAGCAGCGCTTCCATCAGCGCACCAGACTCTGGTGGTCGTTTTTTTTTTTTTTTCAAGAAAATATTCAGTTTAAATATGATAAATTCCAAAAGCTCTAACATGAATGTGGTAAGAGACAATGGCTTACTATCAATTAGAAAGATGTAGAATAGGATCCAAAGTTTGAGATAGGAGTAAATTTACGCATCTAATGTGCATAATGCAACGGCAGCCATATCGAATTACATAACTTTTGGTCAGAAGTGGACTTTGGACATATTTACACAAAGGATGGTTTTGTTTTTTGTCTCCATTTTTGTTTTTGGTTTTTTGCTATCTTATTTTTAAAGTATACGAACCAGAAAATAAGTAGAATGTACACAAACAAATAAAGACATCAGACTTACTGTGCGACATGTCTTCATTCGTCCATTTTCGTCATTCCCAGTCCTTATTTCGGCTTCCGCCACTCTGCTCTCCACTTTCTCTCCCACATCCAGAAACTATCATATGTATATTAGGATTTATTCCACCTCAATTTCAGTTACGTAACGCCGCCAAACCGGCGCCATTACTCTCTCTTGTCATATGCAGCTCCATCAATAGCCGACAAAAGTGTACATGTTCTGGGCCATCTTCTGCTGTCACAAAAGGTAAATATTTCCCTTCAGATGCTAAATAATCTCTTTTTAGAATCATAGTTGGCAAAATTTGGAGCAAATGCCTCCTCTGTGTGGAAATATATGTTGGGATGGAGTCTTTGTTTACATTCTCTTCTTCGCATTTCCGGAAATGATGTTTGAGGTAACTCATTTGGGTGAAGTCCTCAGTTCCTCCAGTGAAGAGCAGTAAGCTATACGTGTCTGACATCTTGTGATATGAAATGCTTGGTACAACTGGGTTTTCTGTGCTTTTTGGACACATCACGTGACAGGCACGGTCCTGTAACATAGGCAGCAGGTGACGCACGTGTTTTATGACAGCCGGGCAATTAAAGGGTTAATTTTTTGTCATATCGCACAGCCCTATGTGATGGCTGATATTATTTCATCTGAAGACACCAAGAACATAAACGACCTTAAGATATTTATATTTATTAAGTCAGCAAAAATGATTTGATTTAATTTGTATTTACTACAAATTACATGCAGGTATTCATTTTTTAACACCGTTAGTCTGTTACGTTTTACTGTCTCACCGTGATGATGTCATTAACTGCGCCATGAAAACAAGCTCAGTAGCATCTGAAAGCTGTTAATTTTATTGTTATATTGAGTTTACCATATAGTCCACTAAATCTAAATTCACTATACGAGTAGGGAGTGAGTGAGTGAACATTCCGAACACAGCAGATCATGTGTATGGGTGCGAAGGTGAACGTAACTCCGTGAACACGTCTTAAAGGGGAAGCTCTTTAATATATTATTATTTTCCCCCAACAAAAATGTCCGGATCCAGATCGTAATCCAGATTATCACAAAAATTTAATCATCTGTTCCCCGTGCCATTACTCACCTTTCCTGAAAATGTCATCAAAATCTGTTCAGAACTTTTTGAGTAATGTTGCTAACAGACAGACAGACAAACCAACCAACCAACCAACCAACCAACCAACCAACACTACCGAAAACATTACCTCCTCCTCTTGGCAGAGGAAATGAACAGAAAACAGACACTCCCAGCAGAAAAAAATGCACTCTGTGGACACACAGCCTAATTCACTTAATGCAGATGGTGTTAAGAAACACCTCTTTAGGCAAAATAATAGAAATGCACATTAAAACGCAAATAAGTTGAATGGAAACTCAGTAACTGTTACTGTTATCAAAACATGATTTGGCTCATTGAAAGGAAATCATTAAAATGAATAATTGTTTGCATTTGTTTGAGGCAAAGAGTAGTCTTCCATGTTACAGCTGAATGTGTTATCCACCCGTCCATCCACCCCAAAACTCACCCAGACTTTATTTTATATCAGTGTTCCTTCTTTTGCTCTGACAATCATTTCCACAATTACTTTTACTCATTATAAACATCTTTTAGACAACTGCTGAAATTATCATGGTGGTGTTGGTGCGAGGAGAGTCTGGAAACTTCCTCAGAAAGATATGATTAGATCCACAACCTTCAGGATTTGAATTGTTGTGCTTGAAATTGTCATTCTAATGAAAACTTTTTAAAGCAAACAAGAAAATCATGAAAGTACTCAACCGCATTTGTCTCATTTCTACATACAGTGTATAAAACTACACCTGAAGAGACACAGTCCTAGATAGATGTATTTTAATCATGAACACTGTTATGATACCCTAGATATGTGTGCCACATTTAGATTTATTACATTATGTGTGTTTTCTGAGGTGTTGACATCTTCTGCCTTCAGTGTATATACTCAGCAGGAGGCCTGATGGTGGGGATGGAGTTACACTTCCCAGCTATGCCACCCACAAACCCTCAGGTCTGCACACATACAAATATACCTCATGTAACAGACAGATATGGAAAAAATAACAAGCTTGCATGTAAACACATCCACAAAATGTAAAAACAATACCAAACTGCTTCACTGCTGGATGAGGAATTACAATTCTCTCACAACTGAAAGCGTCAACGAAAGATACAATTGTAAAAGTCACCAATTTGTGAGGTTTTTCTCCAAAATTATAGACTCTTTTTTCAAGAATTTGCAGTTTTTCTTATAAATTTGTGTTGTTGGTTTGTTTTTTTTTTGGTTGGTTGTTTTTTTGTAAATTTACAACTACATTCCTATAACTTAAGGACTAAATTTTTTTTTCCCCTCAACAAACCATCCACCAGATTTAGAACTATAAACAGACTCAAAATAAAACATATTACTACTGTGTTCAACTTTTACACCTTTCCTAATCTCATCATTTTCCATCATTGTGGTTAATAATATTACAATATCTATGAGATATGGTAAACCTGCGAGACAGGGTGAAAGTCAGGACACTTGAAAAAGCACTAAAAATCCAATAAAGGAGGTTGGAAGAAAAGTGGAAGTTGAGATAAAAGGAAGACAAGAGTTGGCATTTCAAAATGAAAATGTACCTGCATGAACAAGTAGGAATGTGACGCAAAGGCGGTCATATCCCAGTGCAAAGGTATCCCGTGAACCTGTGTGCGATCCTGCGTCATACTCATACAGGTGGTGAGAAAAGAAAGGGAAAAAAAGTGTGATCTGAAGGGAAGAATAAAGAGAGGAAAAGGGCAGGTGAAAGCAGCTGCACGTACATAAATGTGAGCCCACGGCCCGCTGCCTGGGGCACCCACTGTCAGCAGGGAAAAAAGTAACGGGCGATTCAAATCACAGCATCTTCCCCACTAACACTACTATGGAAATAATTATATTTACAGCTACAGGCTGCCACACGTGAGCAGTTTCATGGGAAGCTTATATACACTCAGCCAGCAGTGTATCAATCAATGGCCAGTGGCTTCATATAGTGCTGATGAATAGTGCTGGAGAAGAGAATCCCATGGAGACAGGACAACTATTTCTGGACTCTATATCAGTCAGTTCTCTCTTCCTGGAGACGGCAATATTAAAGCGAGGCAGGAAACTGTTGACGTGAAATATACTGCTCAAAAAAATAAAGGGAACACTTTGAAAACACATCAGATTTTAATGGGAAAAAATAAGCTGGATATCAAAATTGTGGCAGGCTAGTCCAGCTTACTCAGATTAAAGGAACACTTTTTAATCTGAATAAGCTGGACTAGCCTGCCACAATTTCGATATCCAGCTTATTTTTTCCCAATAAAATCTGATGTGTTTTCAAAGTGTTCCCTTTATTTTTTTTGAGCAGTATATCTACTGCGTCATTAGGGATGACCATGAAGTCAAGACAGAGGGGGACAGAGGGATGAGGAAAAAACAGGAGCTTTACAAACTATGTCACCCTGCAGCACTCTGAGATATTGCTGCTCATATGTAGAGAGTGCAACCTTTAATAATGAGTTCCTAGCTGAGTGGCAAAAAAAATCACTGGCATCTTGTAAAAATACAGAACAGCATTAAAAGGTGTTAGGAAAACCACAGAGAAGCAAATAACACAAGTATTTACAGAAGTCAGTTCTTCTAGCTGTTTCTTTATAATATCAGTTAGTTTTCAGGCTTTTGTTGCCCCTGTCCCCACTCTTTTTGACTTGTGTTGCTGCCATCAAATTCAAGACGAGTAAATCTTTTTTTCATAAAATATTAAAATGTCTCTCTTTCAACACTTGATATATGTGATATTGTCAAAAAAAATAGTGGTTTGAGAGATTTGTTGATCACTGCATTCTGTTTTTATTTAGATTTTACTACTAGTGGGAATCTTTGGGCACTTCACGATTCAAGCCAGAACTGATTCAGGGGGCTCCAATTTGAGTTTGAATCAATTCTTGATGCATCTTTTATTTCTAACATATAAATATTAGACTTCTAATGAAAAACAGAAACACTCCCACCGCTCTCTTCGCTGACTCATGTTTTGGTCTAGCAGTGGCTGTGCAAGTCAGGTGTCACCATCAGGCCGTGATGCTGCCACACAGCTGTATTTCAGGCACGTGCACTGAATGTAATCTACAGTCCACACGTCCATATAGTGTGACAGCAATACTCCAGAAAACTAATTTGAGCACCCAGACTTAAATAAAGTTATGAGTTTGTGCCAGGCTTCACACATCTGTTGTGCGCCAGGCCAAAAACTGTCCACATTTAAGAGTTCCACTTTCCATGAAAATTAATTACATTGTTAATATTTAACAATCAGAGTCCTGACAATTCAGAATCACTCACATCTGCATTACAATGCATTGGAAAAATGATTACTTTACCCACCCACCGATTTCACACAGCCTTTAAACCATCTGGAACTGGGGTTGCACTTGAACATGAAAGATGTAGAACTGAAAGCCAAAATTAATATTTAAAAACAGTTGGAACTGGCTGTGGAACACGTGGTGCAGAAAGGTGAACAGAAACAACAGAGACGGACATTTCTAGTCCGAACAATTCCAAAGCCTCACTCATAAACAACTCTGGCACTTGGCCATCACACGGCAAAACTGAAGAACCACAAAACAAAGACAGCAAGTCATGCAAGCCATTCCAGAAACAAAGGTGGCATCTCAAAAGAAAAAGCACCTGAGTGCGCATGCACAGGTTCCATGGCCCAAAATAGCTGGACTCTCAATAATTCTAATCCAAGCAACCATGGCTAGTTACAAGGTCAAATGTATAGGACAATAAAGACTACATTTGATTTATGAACAGAACAGCGAATAACACTCTGACACCTCTAGTCAATGTAGGACACCTCATTTTCCCTCTTCTTGCTTCTTTTGAAATAGTGATTAGCAAACAACATTTACAGTAGGTGCATTATCGCCTCCTGCTGACACATCACACCAGTGATTTTTAAACCGCATAAATTATTCCTGGGGTGAGCTGTTGGTCAGTCATGATTAAAGGCTACTCTGAAATACAGAGTGTGCGATCAGCATTCTGACTGCAGGAATGTCCACCAGATAAGCTGCACAATGCCCAATAAATGTCTTTGTCAAGATAAAACTGCACATTTTAAGGTGCCATTTACAGATGGACTGCAACTGGACTCACAAAAAAACAGAAGTTTTACATTTTACATACTGATGAACCTCCTGTAACTATTAATATTTGATTCATAGTGGAGGATAAGGCTGCAACACTAAAGGATATGTTTACTGACATGCAACATTTGCACAAAGGGAAGGTCTACTGACAGACTGGTCCAACTCATACTGCCAATAGAAAAACAAAGCAAATACAAAAAAAAAACAACTGATTTCAATTATTATTAAAAAGAAATCTAATGGCTTTTCTTTGATTATACAATGTGCTCCTTTCTGACTACATATTTGTACCATCAGTGCATTGGGGATGAGCAGCTACAACACAATCATTCACAACAGCAGGGTACAGGCTGCATTGACATTTCTACAAGCACAGCCAGTGCTGTTCAGCTGTAATATGAGGCAGATAAACTAGATATGAGTACACTAAATTACTGACACAAATGGCCAGACAAGTCTGCATGGAGGTGGTCTTTAAATGTCTGTTCCAGTGATCCTAAAACTAGATTAGGCTGTGATTATGACCGCTTACAAGCCTTCACGAACCTTCAAATCCAGGCAATGTAAGAATAGCCTTACATGTGTTTAAAGGAACTATCTGACAAAATTTGTATAATAAACAATAAAATATAACCATAAAGTGTCACCAGAGATTCAATAAACATTTAGCCAAAAAAAACCCCAAAAAAAGTCTTCTCCAACAACAATGCTACAGCCGAGTTATTCCCAACTGGAGAAGTTTATGATTCATCACAGAAATGTTTGTTTTTGTTTTGTGTTGAAACTACATCCTCAAAATAGAGACAGTTATATTTAAACCCTCCACACTGCCAGATAAGAGTCACAGGGTTTCTGCTGGTAACATTTCCGTGTGGCGGGCCGCCACCCCTGAAACTATGCCGCCATGCGAAGAGGAAAACATAAATTTAAGAAAAATAAATAAAGGAATGACAGTCCCCAAGCACGCACACGAACAACGCGCATGACAGTCATCTGCACGTCAGAATTCGGAAGCGCACCACCCACGTAACCGTTCCAGTCAGCAAGCAGTGTCTCACTAGCATCACTGTCTGAGAGAAGCATGGGCTTATTAAAGTACTTTAAACATGCAAAAAAAGCAGAAGAGGTACGTAAGCAATGGAAGCATTTATTGTGGTTTTAACCTGCTGGTAACAGGAGCAATAATGGAAGAGTCGCTTAGTAAACAAGTGTGGTTAGGCTTCATACGCAGGGAAAGGCAAGGGTGACTGATGAATTGCTGAGAATTTACTTCACCAGTCACTGCAATATTAACTAATTTATATTCATTATCATGTATCTGGCAAGTTAAGATGACATGAAATTCACGAAGTCAGTGACTTTACTCCATCAGCAGTCTTCAGACAAACTAAACATGCCAACATTTGGATTTCAAAATAAGGGAGGGTTTTCCTGCTGTCTGGGTGGTGAGGAGATTTCTAAAAAACTATAAATATATAGAAATATTATAACAGAAATAACGGCATCTTTGGTAATTTAAGTTAATTTATTTCATTAAATACAATTCTATTAATTTTTTTCTTTGAAATTAGAGTTAAATTATTGTTCTGTTCTGTCTCTGCAAAATTATGTTCAAAAGTCTAAATTATATAAGGAAAAAAAATCAAAATTTTACCACAACCTGTTTCAAATTTATATATTAAAAACCTGGTAATTTTATTAAAAAATAGACAAAAATTGCCAATAAAATAATCCACAAGTTTATAATAAAGTTTCAAATATACAAAAAAAGTCATAATTTTACATGAGGAAATTACAAATGAGGAAAATGGTTGCAAATTAAGATAAATTTACAGAGAAAAGTGGAAAACTAAAAGAAAATTGTTATAAATTTTCAAGTTTTTAAGTGGGTGCTCTTTGTACCCCTAACTCAATTAGAAATCTTTGGTTGTCTACTTTTAATTATTAATTTCATAGCACTGCTTGAAAATGAATAGAATTTCTGGCTACTATACCCACCTCTGATCATATAATTTACATATGCATGAGTAAATTACTATTATGAATGGGTTTTTTTTCCCTTCGCTTTCCTACTCTCTCAATGGAAAAAAGAAACACTAGAATAAAAATACAGAAAATACACATATTTTTGTCATTTATGTAAATCATGACAAAAAAAAATCCTGCAGGACAAAACATGACACTTGGTATTTTCTAACCTGTTTGTATACCACCATAGACAGAGAGAGAGAACCTGAATTAGACAGGGCTCAGAGAGGGAAAGATGAGACAGAAGAGAGGAGCCAAGGAGAGGAAAGTGTTCAGGCAGAGGGTCCAGGAGAGGTGAGAGCAGAGGAAGGAGAGA
The DNA here is from genome assembly GCA_020510985.1 of Pholidichthys leucotaenia. Taxonomy (NCBI): domain Eukaryota; kingdom Metazoa; phylum Chordata; class Actinopteri; order Cichliformes; family Pholidichthyidae; genus Pholidichthys; species Pholidichthys leucotaenia. Next base: position 382,662,735 of record CM035841.1, read on the forward strand.
AGGATGACACCAGTAAAAAGTCCAAACACAGGACGTCTGGGTGGGACCCCAACTGGCCCAATATTTCAACATTCAAGCCTTGGTTGTGTAGTGGAAATTAAGGGTTTTTACAGGTAATTCAATGTTGGTACACGTATTAATGTAAATATGAATGTGAGAAGGAATGAAGATTTACTTTCATCACACTCAATTCCTCATTAGGGCACCATCCACATTTTATAGAGGTGGAAACTCTTATGAACAAATACTTAAGCTTAAGAATTTAGAAATTGGTAAGTTAAGCCTTAGTTAATAATTCTATTGCAGGGTTTCCTCTGGTAACATTTCTCCGTGGCGGCCCGCTCGCCAGAAATATTACCGCCACCCCAAGGCAATATGAATTTATTAAGAAAAATATATGAAGCAATGACTTTCCGCAAGCACGCACACGAACAACGTGCATGGCCGTCATCCGCGCAGAGTTTAGAAGTGCCCCGCTCACACAGGTTTTCCAGTCAGTCAGCAAACAGTGTCTCGCTAAGCGTGACTGTCCGACAGAAGCATAAGTTTATTAAAGTACTTTAAATGTGGAAAAAAATCATAAGAGGTATGTAAGCACTGGAGGCATTTATCATGGTTTTAACCCACTGGAAACGGGAGCAATAATGGAAGAGTCGCTTAGCTAAGAGATGTGGTTAGAATTCAAATGCAGCCGTTTCATATGAAGGGAAAGGCAAGGGGGACTGATGAATTGCTGAGGATATATTTCACCAGCCACTACAATATTAAGTTATGTTCTGTAGGAATTGCAGGAATGAAGAGACTGGCAATTTCTCTCTTTTCTCGCACGAGCAGGTGTGCCGTTTTTATTCTCCAGCGGCAGTGACAAAAAGCAACAGCTAAAAATGCTAGCTCTAAACTGAGGTCCTTCAGCGGCTGCCTAGAGAGGTGCCTGAAGAGAAAGCCTGAGCACACAACTATAACTGCCTAAGCAGATCATTCAGTACATGAACACATATTGTGGTGAATTATGTCTTTAGAGTCCGCTTCAGTTCCCTATTATGTACCTGGCAGGTTAAGATGACCAAAATTCACGAAGTCAATGACTTTAATCTGTCAGCAGCCTTCAGACAAATTAAACGTGCCAACATCTGATTTCAAAATAAGGGAGGTTTTTCCTGCTGTCTGGGTGGTGAGGAGATTTCAAAAAAAAACAACAACTATAAATATAAAGAAATATTATAACAGAAATAATGGCATCCTTGGTCATTTAACCTGTTGAACTCTGTTCAACTTCCCTAAAAACGCCTAAAAATAACATGCCCAAAGTAAATCAAAAGCTGTTCTTCAACACTTTGCAACATCTTCATGGGGTTAGTCTCATTTAAAAGAAAACACTCTGAATTTTTTGGCAAAACAGTCATAATCTCTCTAAGTGCTCCTGCCACTGAGTAACAAGAAAGTTCGCCTGGGTGTTTTTTTTAGATACAAATGCTTGCAAATAACATACAGCTGTCAGATACTGGCTGGAAAACACAACAGAAATGTAGAACCAAGTGTTTTCAAGCTCAGGTCAAAATTTTGTAAAAATACCACAAAAAATGAATATATTACACAGCTTTTTTTCTCAGGTTGTAACAAGGCTGTGTCTGTACTGGAAGACCGTAAATACAGCTTTTTTTTTCAGTGCGTACTGAGACGCACTAAGATGCAGAGATGTGCCCGCCCGCGGAATTCACAGAGTTCAAGGGGTTAACTTAATTTATTTCATTAAATACAATTTTATTAACATTTTTTCTTTGTAATCACAGTTAAATTATTGTTCCGACTGCAAAATTATGGTCAAAAATGTAAATTGTTATAAGGAAAAAGTTAAAAAAAAATTACCACAGTCTGTTTCAAATTTATCTTAAAAAAAAACTAATTTTATTTTAAAAAACAGACAAAAATTAGTCATAAAATAATACACAAATTTATAATAAAGTTTCAAATGTACAAGAAAAGTCAATTTTACAAGAGGAAATTACAAATTTGAGGAACATGGTTTCAACTTTAGATTTACAGAGAAAAGTAGAAAACTATAAGAAAATTGTAATAAATTTTTGAGAAAAACCTCAAACCTTCAAGACTGAAGTCATTACTCAAGTTTTTAAGTGGGTGCCCTTTGTACCTTTAACACAAGTAGAAATTTTTGGTTGTCTACTTTTAATTATTAATTTCAAAGCACTGCTTTTACATGAGTAGAATTTCTGGTTACTATACCCACCTGATCATATATTTTAAGTATGCTTGAGTACATCACTATTATGAATGTTTCTTTCCCTTCTCTACTCTCTCAATGGAAAAACGAAACACTAGAATAAAAATACAAAAAATACACATATTTTTGTCAGTTATGTAAACCATGACAAAAAAATCCTGCAGGACAAAACATGGCACTTGATATTTTCTAACCTGTTTGTATACCACCATAGACAGAGAGAGAATCTGAATTAGACAGAGCTCAGAGAGGGCAAGATGAGACAGAAGAGAGGAGCCAAGGAGAGGAAAGTGTTCAGGCAGAGGAAGGAGAGAAGAATAACACCACTAAAAAGTCTAAACACAGGATGTTTGGGTGGGGCCCCAACTGGCCCAATATTCAAGCCTCGGTTGTACAATACTTCAAATGGTAAGTTCCATATGCAACATTACTGTGTAAAATTTTAAAAAGAAAAATAGTATAAAATTAACATATTCTGGTATGTTTACCCCCCCCCCCCCACCACCACCACCAGGGCAAAATATGTTGCCACCGCACCAAGGTCTTTAAGCCAGAGGAAACACTGTATTAAATAATTCTATTGATTTGATCAGTCTCATAATAAACCCTTGTGTGAGTTCTTGTCTCTGATGATCAAGAAGATGGACATGAAATCAAACAATAACTCCCATATGTCTTTCAATGATTTAATAAGAAATGTCAGAATAGACTTCTGGTTATGGCTGCCACGTAGGACGGACGTGTCTCGCTCTGCTCTGCTTCTGGAGAAAAAAAATCGGCAAATAACTCTCTCATTTGGGACAGAACGTATCTCAGCATTTGGGCGAGGATATGTCGGCGAAGCCTAAGGCTGGAAAACCAGGAAAAGGAAAAAGCGAGCCGCCGAAACAGTCCAAATTAACGGACTTTCAAGTCTGTGACGCAGCAAACAAAACTCCATATATGGCGGAGGAGGCTGGCAACGGTGCGATGTCTGCGCGGGGAGGCGCAGATGCGCTGATGGCTGCCATGAGTTCAATGAGAGCGGACTTTTCCTCTAGATTTGATGGGATTATGACAGCGTTGGAAGGAATAAGAAAGGAATTGGGTGACTGTGTAGAACGAACGGCGCAGATGGAGCTCCGTCTCGCTAGTGCTGAAGATGACGTCACCCGTCTTCAATTAAAGGTGCGCACTTTGGAAAAAAAAAATAAATCTCTGGAAGATAATATTTTGGATTTGGAATCTCGGTCGAGACAGAATAATTTGAGGCTGGTGGGTCTTCCAGAGGAATCAGAAGGTCGGGACGTATGTTCCTTTCTGGAAAAGTGGATCCCGGAGGTGCTGGGCAGCGAGGAGTTGCAATCAGCAGTGGTTCTGGAAAAAGCACATCGTATTGGCCCACGGAGAGATAAGGGACCGCCGAGGACCTTAATTATGAAGTTTCTTAGCAACAGAGACAGGATGAAGATCTTCAACGCTGCACGTGCTAAAGGAGAGATTAAACACCAGGACCAGCAGGTGCGGTTCTACCCAGATTTGGCCACAGGAATCCAGCAATTGAGGAAGCAGTTTGATCCCGTACGTAAGGAGCTGCGCAACCTTGGGATTCGTCATGGTGTAATCTATCCTGCGAGACTGCTGACCACGTATGAGGGCAGAACCCACATCTTCAAGACCCCAGAGGAGGCGCAGGAGTTCATCAAGAAGATCAAAGAAGAAGAAGAGACTGGTGGGAGCTAAGCATGAACAAAATATAAGGTAGAATAATTAAGCATTTGCACAGGCATCTGACTGACTTGAAGTAAATAGTAAGTTTACAAAATATAGATTGTATTATATATTAAAAAAACAAAACAAAAACAAAACAAACAAAAAAAAAACTATGATGTACAAAGTTGTTAAAAATTTTGGAGTTAAGTTGGAAAACTACAGAGGAGAGTTAATGTTACGTCATTAAAAGCAGTAGAGTTAGGGTGATTGGGAGGATGAAGAAGGAGTGGCTTAGGCTGTTCCCCGTGGGTGTGGAACGGTCGATGGCTATATCGGGAGACAGAATTTTTCTTTTGATTTTGGGGGGTTTGCCACAAGTGTGGGAAGGGGAAATTTGTTTGTGTGTAGTTTGTAGGATGAATGTTCAACCACTCATGTTTTTGCTTCTCTGTATGAGCATGTTTACACTGCAAGGTAATCCCAAACTCTCTATTGATCATGGACCAAAGTGTTAATCTTAATTTAACTTCATGGAATTGCAGAGGTCTACAAAATTTAAAAAAACTTAAACAAGTTATGAATAAAATAAAGGACATGGGTTCAAGAATTGTGTTTTTACAAGAAACTCATCTGATAGAGGAGGATGTTAAAAGAATTAGGAGTAGATGGCAGGGAAGTGTATTCACCTCTTCATTTTCATCCCGAGCCAGGGGAGTTATGACTCTCATACATAAATCAGTTCCTTTTCAAGTGAAAAATGTAATTAGAGACAAATTTGGAAGATATGTAATCATTCAAGGTTCTTTGCTATTAGAAAATATAAATCTTGTGAACTTATATGGTCCCAATATAGATGATCAGAAGTTCTTTGCTAATTTATTTCTCATCTTATCATCACTTACAGGGCAACATATAATAGCAGGGGATTTTAATTGTACATTGAATCCAGGTGTGGATAGATCAACAGGACTGGATTGTACGCACATTGGATGTAGGATGACTATTAATCATTTTATGAAAGAATTGAGATTGTTAGATATATGGAGAGAAATGAAACCACAAGTTAAAGCCTATTCTTGTTATTCCAGTACCTACAAGACATTCTCACGTATTGATTATTTTTTGATTTCCACAGAATTAAGGTCCAAGATTCAAAACTGCTTTTATGATAACATCGTGATCTCTGATCATGCACCCTGTTGTCTAATATATGTAGATAAAAAATTGACAAAGGAATCAGGCAGATGGCAATTTCAGCATAAATGGCTTCAGGATGAGGAATTTGTCAAGTATATAGAAAAACAGATAGACGAGTTCTTTGACATCAATACTACACAAACATCAGCATGTGTAAAGTGGGAGGCTTTCAAAGCTTTTATTAGGGGACATATTATTAGTTATACAGGATCAAAATCTAAGAAGACTCGAGAGGAGAGAGCTAAATTGGAACATAAAATAAAAAGTCTTCAGGAAAAAGTGTATGCAGGAAGAGATCCAAGGTTGGAGAATGAATTACTGATTTTGAGAGCTGAATACGACAAAAAATCAGCGAATAGAGCTGCCTCGAGTCTTCTAAGATTGAAACAATCTTTTTATGAACAAGGTGAAAAATCAGGAAAATTATTAGCATGGCAGATTAAACAATTGGAAATTAAAACACCAATAACCAGTATTATAAGTAAGGGACAGGTAGTTATAGATCCTTTAGAAATTAATAGAGCCTTTAGAGATTACTATGAAAAATTATATGATACCAAAAATGAACCTGATTTAACAAAACTAAATGGGTTTTTGAACAAACTATCTATACCGTGTATTCCAAATGAAAACAGGGAGATATTGGAGTCTAAAATTAGTCAAGAAGAAGTTGGGCTAGCCATTGATAATATGAAATCAGGAAAAAGTGCAGGACCAGATGGTCTTCCAGTTGACCTTTATAAAAAATTTAAGAATAAATTAATAAAACCTTTTTTGGAAATGGTTTTAGAAGCATTTCAAAATAATAATTTACCATCATACATAAATAATGCCTTAATTATACTGCTGCCAAAACCAGGTAAGCCCTCTAATAAATGTGAAAATATGAGACCAATAAGCCTATTAAACGCCGACCTTAAGATAATCTGTAAAATTTTAGCAAGACGAATACAAGAAATTTTACCAAATATTATTAATCAAGATCAGAATGGCTTTATAAAGGGTAGACAAGGCTTCCATAATGTAAGAAGACTATTTAATATTATTTATTTTAATAAAGAAGCACCGGATACAGCTCTCCTATCATTGGACGCCGAAAAGGCCTTTGATAGAGTTGAATGGCCCTTTCTTTTTGAAGTCCTACAAAGGTTTGGACTTGGAAATAATTTCATAAAATGGGTTCAAATAATATACAATAATGCTACAGCAGAAATCCTAACAAATAACAATATTTCAAAACCAATAAAAATCAATAGAGGATGTCGACAAGGCTGTCCACTTTCACCTTTACTGTTTACTATGGCAATTGAACCTTTAGCGATAGCGATACGTTTACATTCACAAATATATGGAATTAAAGTTGGACCAACAGAACATAAAATCTCCCTGTACGCCGATGATATAATTTTGTTTATGTCGAATCTAAAAAAATCAATTCCAACCTTGTTGAATTTAATAAAGAATTTTGGGGAAATATCAGGATATAAAATAAATAAAACTAAATCTTCAATATTAATGCTAAATGAGACCCAGAGAAATTACCCAGCCCCTGAGGTAAATCAATTCAATGTTGTAAATCAGTTTAAATATTTAGGAATCCAAATTATGCCTAAGCTAGAATCAGTCGCCAGTGTCAACTATGAAGCCTTAATGTCAGATATCAATGAGTTAACTCAGAGATGGATGTCACTACCAATGTCGATGATCGGGAGAATCAATATACTTAAAAGTAATATTTTACCTAAAATACTTTATTTATTTCAATACATTCCCTTATCACCACCTTTAGATCTATTCTCAAGAATAAAAAAAAAGTTAGTGGAATTTATATGGAACAACAGGAGGGCTAGATTACGTCTGTCTTTATTATATTTACCATTTGATCGTGGAGGTCTGAAATGTCCAAATTTTATGTTGTATTATTGGTCGGCACAACTGAGGTCTATGACATATTATTTTTCATCAAATGATCTCCCTCACTGGACTGAAATGGAATCATACAATTTACCTTTACCTCTTCCCATATTCATATACTCAGATTCGGCAAAAAAATTACAAAAACAAGTTAAAAATCCATTTGTAAAGCATATGATCAAAATATGGTGTGAAGCTAAAAACTATTTAAAAGAACCACAGTTATTGTCACAATTTAGTCCAATATGGGGTAATCAATATTTTAAACCAGGGAGAGCGGACGCTGTATTTAAAGTATGGAATTTAAAAGGGATATAAAAGATTCAGGATTTATATTTGCCATGTGCAGACAACATAATGTCTTTTGAAGAGCTGAGGATCAAATTTAATCTCAATAGAACACATTTTTTTAAATATCTTCAACTTAGAAACTTTATTCGATCAAATCAAAATAAAGCTCTCACTCGACCTATTTATTCATCCTTGGAAAAAATGATGATGAAAGATAGTAAAAGAAAGGGTATTATTTCAGAGTTTTATAACTCATTGACACTATCTTCAAGTGAAAATTCACTGAAAAGATTAAACTACTGGAAAGAAGATCTGCAAATTGAAATTTCAGAGGAACAATGGGAATTGGCTTGTACAGAAGCTCAAACCAAATCAATAAATGCACGCCTTAAATTGATACATTTCAAATGGTTAATGCGGATGTATGTTACACCGGAGGAGTTAAATAGATACAACAAAAATATACCAGATACATGCACAAAATGCATGGAAAGTAAAGGAACCCTATTTCATTGTTTATGGGAATGTAGATTAATAAGAATGTTTTGGGAAGAGGTGAGGGTAACAATTGAAAAAATAATCTCAAAACAAATCATATTGAATCCTAAACTGTTTTTGTTGGGTCTGTACCCAGAAAAGCATAATTTTAATAAAAGTGAAAGAACATTCATAGACCTCAGTTTGCTTAATGCCAAAAAATGTATTGCACTATTATGGAAAAAGACTCATAGACCAGATGTGACTCAGTGGTTAAGACAGATGTTAACAAACCTTCCATTAGAAAGAATAACATATATACTGAAATCAAAGGAAATTGTGTTTGAGAATATATGGAGACCTTTTATTGATTATGTAAAAAATTTAAACATAACTCTTGAAGAAGAAGGTGAATGATGTGTGTGGACCTTGTAAATTCCAAACTGGTGAACATAATATGTATACTTATGTATTGGATTGTCTAGACTAAACAGAGGAGCATTGTTGAAGACTTGATTTTGTTGGTGGTTGTTGGTGTTTTTAGTGCATTTTTTTTTTTGTAGTACTTTAGTGTTAGTGTTTGATTGTTTGTATCATGTTTGTTAAAAAAAAAAAAAAAGGTTCAATAAAGATATTGTGGAAAAAAAAAGAAATGTCAGAATAGGTTAACATATTTGCATTACTTTAAAACAGAATTTACATGTATCATGGACATCATAGACTGTTACTGAGTTACTTATGAATCAAGCATTTGTGGAACCAAATGAAGCACAGTTTAATTTGTCAGTATACTGGAAATTGGAAAACCATGAAATAGCATTGGTTAGGAAAAGTGGATGCGGTTTTATGAAGAAAATGCTAATTAAGTTTATAAAAATTTAGAAAATTTGTTTTACTCTGAAAAAGAACGTGAATTAATGAAAGATGACATACATTTTGAGATTCTGATGGGTGTTTGCATAAAATTAGGTTCAAAGAACTTATACCAGGAATACTCTGAAGACAAGTGTAAATTACATAACAGACCGTCAGCCGCAGAAACTTTGCATCCCCGTGGGTAGCAGGCGGGTCCACTGGATTCTTTTTCACTGGACCAGGAGGGGTTCTGTTGGGAGGCTGGCAGACAGACTCCTTAACCACTGTTTTGGCTTCCTCCCAGGATCACAAAGCCTGTTCCAGCAAACTGGGCAAGGTCCTCTCTTATGCACTGATGAAGGAATTGGTTTATTGTGCAAAGTCTCATCAGAAAGTCAAATTACATCACAAACTTGTTTCTTCCGATGTTGGTGGTTTAAATGAATTGGTTTAAGCTTTAAAAAATTAAACAAAATCTTCTTGCATCATGATTTAAAGGAAAAGAATAAAATAAGAAAAATGAATTTTAAAGAAAAGAAACGGGATTTACACAGAGCATAACAGGCTCTGGGCCCTTCTTAAAAAGACAGGAGAAATTGGAGGAGCAGAGAAAGCTGCTCACAGCTTGACCAACACCCCAGAGCAGACTCAACAAAGAGCAATAAAACTTAAGTTTTCTCTAGTGTTGCAGGGTGGTCCCAAACTTCATGAGACCTGAGGTGGCCCAATTATAGTTGAGCTTCTTCCAACAAGGATCATAAACTCAACCTAAAAAGGGAAATGCAATGAAGCTTTGAACTCTATTGGTCAGTTAAAGTGCAGCTATGGTCTTCTGAAGAATGAGGAGGGGAAGAGACATTTGATCTGAGAAGTGAGACCCCCTTTTAAGACACATGTTGCTGAATAAAGCATAAATTCCTTAAACTTTAGTGACTAAGATAATCGACTCAATAAAGGAGCATAAAATGCATCTACATCTACTGTAATTAACTTGTGATAATAAGCATGCAAACATTAATTTCTTCCTGAAAATAGCAGAACATATCACAATCATATCAAATCGAATCATATCAATAAAAGCAATTGACACCCATATTGTCCATCTCCAGAGTTCAATCATGTCTTTGTTGGCAGATACTGTCTTAAGAGAAAGAATATGAGTTAGTTCATAGTCCGTAAGGCATAAATTCCACTGCAAAGGAAAAAGTTAAATATTCCTGATTCGTCTACCAGATGGCACAGTAAAACTGGTTGTTTACTGGAGAGTCTTGGCTTCCAAAGTCTTGACTATGTCAGTCATAAAACTGTTGATTAGAACATTCCTTTGCCAAAGAGTCTTGGAGAAAGGGATTAACTTCCACTTTATGGCTGATGGATAGGGTTACAGCTCTGGTTCTTGGGTGAGAGAAGCAGTCTCAAAAGCCAGACTTTTGAGTTGAAAAAAATTTCTTCAGCAAAGAATAATTTTATAAATTGGAACTCAAGGTCAGGCTACAATTGTACAATACTACAAATGGTAAGTCCCATATCCAAAGTTACTGTGCAAAATTGAAAAAAAAAAGAAATAAATAGTATAAAATTAACATATTCCGGTTACAATAGTGTCAGGAACTGAGCCGGCTTGGTTTCCCCCGGCTCGGTCCTGATCTCTCTGTGGGTCTAGGTGCCATTGTGTATGTATGTATAGTATGTATTTCAGTGTTTTTCCTTACCCATAGCCACTGCTTTCTGGCCGGCAGCGATGAGGCAGCCTCTTTGGCTCACACTGGTGTGAGCGCTGTCTGCTGGTCCGACCACGCCCCCTCTCTATTACCATCAGCTGTTCCCATTCCCGTGTGCCATCTTCTCGCTCCTTGCCCAGGTGTCCCTAATGACATCATCACCTACAGTGTGCGTATTTAAGTGCCCTTTTGCCAGCCACGCATGTCATGACTCATTCTGGGCCATCACCTGCTTCAGCTGCGCGCACACCTGCTTCCAATTGCCCACGGGCTTTATAGCCTGCTCTGCCTGGGATCTGGCACGGAGCCGTCTGTCATTCTCCTTAGAGTTACGTTTCTCGCCTGACTGCCTACGTCCAGGTCTCTAACTCTTAATTGGAATCATCTTCTTGTCTCAAGTAAGCAGTGGGGCTACTCACCTTCTTCTCAGTTTCTCCCCTGTGCACAGGTGGATTCCTCCGGCGGCGGAACCTGTTCCCCTCGGCGGTGGAACGACCTCTCCTCGCCTCTACGGGCCAACCTGCTCACCTCTGGAGTGCATAGCAGACGCTGTCTTCCTGGCTGGAGCCTCCGGGCCAACCTGAGCTCTCATCATTCCACCTGCAAGTAAGGCCCAGTCATTACTTCGTTCATTCAGTGGTAGAAGACTCTAACATCTGTGCTTTGGCTCTGTTAAAGGGTTGCCAGGCTGAACGGCGCTCTGCTTCTCCCCCAGCCACGTCATCTCTACCATTACCACATACACACCACACATACACGCACCCACACACTCTCACTGTACAAATAAAGATAACTGTATTCACTCGAGCCTGTGTGTGTGTTCCCTGGGTCCAGTAAATATGTCAACGCACTGCTGGGTCATTGAATGGACTACCGACTGAAGTTCATAGTCGTGTGTAATTCGTGTGTCACGAAGGATTAGCCACCTCCACTGCAGCCGTGGTTCCCAGCGTCCTTTGAGCGATGCCGGCTCTGGGACGTTCCAGTGGTTAATCACTTCCCCTCATGCGTTCGCTGGGCGACACCGGCTCAGGAACGCCCAATGTAAGTGTTTCATCTTTTGCACTAGACATGTGGTCGTAAATCGCCGCATGATAGTCAAAGTCGTCAAGGACTGTTTCTCTCAGGGCTTATTTGGACTAACTGGACTGCTCCAGCTCTGTGAGTATTTACTGCATGTGTTTTCCCCAGTCATTCTCCTCTGTAGACTGTAGAGTGTCCAGAAGGACTCCTTAAGCTTCTGAGGAAACCATAACTGTGTGTCAGTTTTGTCATATTAATAAATGTGTGTGGTGTTAACCTGCGCGTAAATCCTCATTATTTTACCCCTCGCCATGCGCACTGGAAAAGCACACGGGAGGGTCCATGACACAATAGTGTTATGTGTTTTCTGCTCCCGCCCCCCTCCGGAAAAATATGTTGCCACTGCGCCAAGGTCTTTAAGCCATAGGAAACACTGGAACTTATGTGAACTTTAGCTTGAACTCACCTGATTCTTTTTCTAAAGAGCTCTTTCTGAACATTTTAAAATATTTTTAAAAAACATGTATAGTATTACTGTTGCTATGTGGGTCTGATAAAGTAGTTTTTTTCCCCCTCTCTAAACACTTACTCTGTTATTAGGTTGGTGTTTTAACAATAAAACAACTAAAAAAAAATGTTATGAACTGAGTTTGGATTTTCCCCAAACTCAGTTTCATGACTTTCCTTTGTATTCATATTTATCTGCCATATTGTTATGTCTTGTGAGTTTCATACCGCCTTCCGTTTTCCCTATATTGATCATTATCTGTTGTATGTATTTAGGTTCTGTTGGCCATTTTCCTGTTGTGTTTATTTCTGCTGTTTTTGATATGTATTATTGAGGATGTCATTTTATTTTGTTTTCCCAGTGTTCCCTTTCGCTGTTGACAGCTGTCAGGGTTGTGCAGCCTCGTGTGGGCGTGCCCTGCTGCCTGTCAAGCTGCCAATTGCCCCTCCCTCACCTGTCATTTCCACCAGCTGTACCCAATGATTAGTTTTTGCTCTTTTTTCCTGCTCAGGCCAGCCCACACCTGTGTTCACTTTTGTTATCATCTCATCCACTATTTAAGCTCTGTTTGCCCACTCTTAATAATAAGTAATAAGTTTATTTACAGAGCACCTTTCACAGACAGAGTCACAAAGTGCTTAACATGGTAAAAAACAAAATAAAAACACAAGCACATAAAACAGTAAAACAAAGTAGACAATAAAAGCACATAAAAATACAATCGGCACATAGTTAAAAAGCCAGGCTAAAAAGGTGGGTCTTTAGTTGCTTCTTAAAAACACCAATGGAAGGTGCAGATCTAAGTTCAAAAGGCAAGGAGTTCCACAGTCTGGGAGCAACAGCAGCAAAGGCTCTATCGCCTTTGGTTTTGAGCCTAGTACTAGGAACTACCAATAGATTCTGATGAGAAGACCTGAGAGACCTGGTGGGCTGGTGTAAAGAGAGCAGGTCACTAATATAAAAAGGTGCCTCTTTATGAATGGCTTTGTAAGTAAGAACAAGAACTTTAAAATCAATTCTATAATTTACAGGAAGCCAATGCAAGGAGGCCAAAACAGGAGTGATATGACAGAATCTACTGGACCTAGTTAGTAATCTTGCAGCAGCGTTCTGGACTAACTGTAGGCGGTGTAAAGAGGATTTGCTAAGACATGTAAAAAGAGCATTACAATAGTCCAAACGTGAAGAAACAAAGGCATGAATAATGATTTCTAATTGAGTGTAGGACCAATGACCTAATTTTGGATATATTCCTAAGGTGGAAAAAACAACTCCGGGTCAGAGATTTGACATGCTGATCAAAACTCATCGACTGATCAAAAATGACGCCAAGATTTTTTAGATTAGACCGTATGTTAGAGCTTAATGAACCAATGCTATTAACCAACTTAGGAATTAGATTATCAGGTGCTACAATAAGGACTTCAGTTTTATCAGCATTAAGTTGCAAAAAGTTACTAGTCACTCTTCACTGCCGCTTCAACATATGTCTTCATCTGAGTGCTCCTCAGGACATTAATCGTATTTCCTCGTCTCCTCCTGGGCTTACGGCTCAGGAGCGCTCCTCTGTAAGATTTCCTGGGTTTTGCACTTTGTGTGTTGCATTATTTTTTGAACTCTAGTTACTTGTCTCAATAAATGTTGCAATTGTTCTCCTGCGTGTGGGTCCGTCTTCCTCGCCCCAAAGGGGCGGATATGACAGTTTGAAGTGGCCTGTAATAGAACCCAGCGGAGATAGTTGCACATTTTATTTTTTTCCTTTTTTTCCACTTACCTGGTCTGGAGCTTGCCATGGCTAATCTGGACGAAGTGGAGCGGCGGACGGTGTGCCTCCTGGACAACATACTGTCACAGACACAAGCCTGCTGTTCTCCCAAGACGGGCCAGGAGAGCTGGGACAGCGCAGCGTGAGTGATGCAGGCATTTCCAAACTTATGGAATCACCCGAAGGCAATAAATATACTTTTCTCCATTTATTCCCTTCCGAGTATGGGTGAGGAGCCGAGGGAGGTGGCTTTGACACCTGCGCTAATTCCAACACACTCGCCGCCAGCTCCAGCTCTTATGAAACGACATCATCTCACAGCGAATTGCCAGAGGAAGCCCTCCTCCTCGTAGGCAGCCATCTTCTCCACACTGAGCCCAACAATTCCCGCGGCAGAGCCTCTCTCTCCTCACTCTTCCCAGGCTGTTCCTCCAGCCTATCTTCTCTCCACTGCTGCCGCCACTCCAGTCACCTTGCTGTCCTTTCCTGCTGCTGAGAGGTCCTCCAGGGTTTCCCCAGTTACGCCCATTTCCGCGTCATCTGAGTTGGCTCCTCCACAATTCATTAAGAGGGCCAGGATTACCGCTGACATGGAGAGGGATGCCTGCCCATCCCCTGCAGCTGTTAACATCAAAATCTGGGATGACAGGCAAGTGCTTTTTCATTCTATTCCATTTTTTCACGATAGGCCTTGTCTGTCTTCCCGGGAGAGAGGCTCAGGCTAAGCAGTCTGAGCTCTCTCTTCCAGCTGCAACTGTTAAACTTTCTCCTATCCTCCCCGTGTCTCCTCCATCTTTCCCTGAGTGTCCGTCAGTTCCAGAACCGAGCCGTCGGGCGGTGGAGTAGCTGGTGGCCCTGGAGGACCCGACTTCGGAGCCGACACAGAGCCAACCCCCAGCTTCCACGCCGGAGGAGCCACCAGCATGGCCACGACAGCTGGGGCAACAAGGACTGCTCCTATCATTATGCCTGCTGCGGACGCCACCGCAGCAGAGTACCCAACTGAGCTGGACCTCTGCTGAGCTCTGCCGCTGCCAGTGACCCTGACCCTGCTTCTCTATGTGTTTTGTCTGAGATTCCTCCCAGGGTCACCAGAAATGTTCCAGAACCACCAGAGGTCTCTGTGGGTCCAGCCTCGCCGTTGGAGGTCTCCGTGGGTGCAGCTCGTTCCCTGCCAGAGGCTGTCATCTGGGTTCCCTCTCCACCATCCAGGTCTCCGTGGATGCTGCATCCAGGCCAGGGACCATCATGGGTGCTGCGCCCCAAGCATCAGTCCTATGTGGGTGCTGCACTCCAGTTCGGGTCTGCTATGGGCACCGTGCCCCAGCCCGGGGCCCACCAAGGGTGCAGCATTGGCTCAATCCGGGTCCACCAGAGGTGTGACGTTGGCCCAGCCGGGGTCCACCGAGGGTGCTGCAGTGCTCCAGCTCGGAGCCTCCGAGGGTGTTGCAGTGCTCCAGCCCAGAGCCACCACGGGTGCTACTCAACCTCATCCCAAGATCACCGAAGGCGTCGTGGTCCCCTCTCCTTCCCTGCCAGATGCCATCATAGTACCTCTTCCTCTTCCATCAGATGCTATCGGGGTTCCCATTCTTCCTCTGCCTGACGGCGTTGTGATGCCCCTTCCTCGGCTCACTCCTCCATCGTTGGGTCTCCCTGTGGGGGAGCCGCCTCTTGGGCCGCTTCTCCTGTGCCGGTGACTGAAGAACTCAGGCGGGCCGCCCGATGAACTGAGCCACTGGGTTGGGTGGCCAATTTTCTCGGGCAGGCCACCCGACTCATTCCACTTGGCCGTCCGGCTGGCCTCGGACTTCGGTAGGCCACCCGACCTGTTCCACCTTGCCATCTGCCAGGCCTGGCTCTCTGGGCGGCCCCTTGAACTCTTGAGCTCCATGAGCTGGGGGCCTTAACCCATTAACTGTCCCAGTCGCCGTATGGCAACATACTGTAACCCCTAGTGGTCAAAAGTGGTAATGATTTTTTGTCAAGAAAATTGTTCAGATTTCCAAGGCGATAACTTAAAAGTTGCAAGAGATAATGGCTTACTGTCAATTAGAAAGATGTAGAATATGATCCAAAGTTTCAGATAGGAATAAATTTATGCATCTAATTTGCATACTGTCACGGCAGCTACATAAATTACATAGTTCAGTCAAAAGTGGACTTTGGACATATTTACACAAAGAATGGTTCGTTTTTTTGACACCGTTTTGTCTACAGGGGTATGTTTTTATCTATCTTCAAAGTATATGAACCAGAAAATCAGTACAATGTAAAAAAAAAACAAATATATTCATCACTTACCGGTGTCGATGGGGGGGGGGGGGGGCTCGCTCGCTCGCATGGTCAGTCCGTTTTCGCCCATCGTGGTTGTTGTTTTGCGTTTTGTCGGTCATTTATGCTCTCTATCATATCTACAAACTCCTACGATTATCCCACGTGAATTTCGTTTGTATTACGCGGCTGTTTTTCCTGTATGATGCAGTTTTCTGTGACGATCCATGACGATCGTGGTGGCCATATTGGTCTTGTGAGCTCAAAGCAAGAAAAGGAAGAATAATAATGAGATTTCCTTCTTCTTTGCTGTATTCCGTGTCAACCATGAGTCCTCCAACGCGTGCCTGCCATCTTCTGAATTGGCACTATCAGTACAAGTGCTGGTACAGCTAGGGAGTTAAAGGGATGTCAAGATTCAGTTGACAGGCGCAGTTGCGGAGCTGCACCACTAGAGGTGTGTGAAAACATGGACAGTTAAAAGGTTAATTCTGTGTTTTTCTGGTGTGAGCCCTGAGCGGGGTTCTTTTGTTCCCTCCTAGCCTGTTCCCCCCACCACCCGCCCTGGGTAGATCGTTGTAGTTCCTGCTGGGGGGGGGGCAGGTTTTTCTTTTTCTGTTGATGTTACCCTGGGGTGTCTGGATCCACCCCTTGGGGGGGGGGGTTTCTGTCATGACTTCCCATGTCATGTCATGATTTCCCTTTGTATTCATATTTATCTGCCGTATTGTTACATCTTATGAGTTCCATACCATTCCATACTGCCTTCCGTTTTCCCTGTATTGATCATTATTTGTTGCATGTATTTAGGTTCTGTTTGCCATTTTCCTGTTGTGTTTATTTCTGCAGTTTTTGATATGTGTTATTGAGAATGTCATTTTATTTTGTTTTCCCAGTGTTCCCTTTCACTGTTGACAGCTGTCAGGGTTGTGCAGCCTCACGTGGGCGTGCCCTGCCGCCTGTCAAGCTGCCAACTGCCCCTCCCTCACCTGTCATTTCCACCAGCTGTACCCAATAATTAGTTTTTGCTCTTTTTGCCTGCTCAGGCCAACCCACACCTGTGTTCATCCACTATTTAAGCTCTGTTTGCCCACGCTTCACTGCTGCGTCCACATATGTCTTCATCTGAGTGCTCCTCAGGACATTAATTGTATTTCCTCGTCTCCTCCTGGGCTTACGGCTCAGAAGCACTCCTCTGTAAGTTTTTCTGGGTTTTGCACTTTGTGTTTTGCATTATTTTTTGAACTCTAGTTACTTGTCTCAATAAATGTTGCAATAAATCTCCTGCGTGTGGGTCCATCTTTCTCGTCTCGAAGGGACAAAAAATAGCAAACACTGAACAAAAGCACCCTCCATAAAATATTTCCCTTTGACATATTGCTATAATGCATGCACATTTCATTTGAAACAAAACATTTGTCACTGATGTTACACTCACATTACACTACTCAGTTGGAGGTGCTTCTGTAACAGTGACTTGCTAATATACGTATGTTATCCTGTCTGCAAATAAACAGACTCAAAACTGAACCGTTCAGTAAGGACTGATGTCACAGAGAAGAGAAACCCCACCGCGATCCATGCAGTTTATTTTCACAGCTGAGATTGGGTCATTCCAGCACACATGCTGAGAAAAGGAGATTGTCTTTCTGGGTGCGTTTATGACGGATTTGCCAAAACTTGTTATGGTTCTGCACCACAAGCCCATTATTATAAACTCAGGAAGCTTGAAGCCCCCTTGCAACACCTGAGACAGTATATGTGATTCTGCACAGGCTATAATGCTACAGTGAAGCAGATGTGAAATACGTAATTAACATTTAAACAAGGCACAGTGAAGGTCAAAGACACACTCAGCTGTGATGATGAGCCTGGACTCCATTTAATGAGTAACAGGAATGCACTCAGATTTACACAAATGATCATGTGATATTTGGACTAGATAAATGAGCATCTTTCCTCATTCATACCAAATCTTTTTCTTACAAACACTAAACAATCTATTTTTTCTATTACAAAATACTATATTCATATACAGTACTACATTTACATAATTTAACTCACAAAATCAACAACAACAACAAATATAAATAATGGGTAAAGCACATAATAAGCTGCTTACATCAAATATCCAGTGGAGCTCCACATACAGTATAAGCTCAGTCATAAAGGAAAGTTTTAAGTTTAATCTTAAGAGTATTTTGCTACTTTCACATTACAAGCCAGACTGTTCAATTCTGATTTTTTGTCAGATCGAATTTACAGTGGGGCAAAAAAGTATTTAGTCAGCCACCAATTGTGCAAGTTCTCCCACTTAAAAGATGAGAGAGGTCTCCAATTTTCATCATAGGTATACCTCAACTATGAGAGACAAAACGAGAAAAAAAAATCCAGAAAATCACATTGAAGGATTTTTAAAGAATTTATTTGCAAATTATGGTGGAAAATAAGTATTTGGTCACCTACAAACAAGCAAGATTTTTGGCTCTCACAGACCTGTAACAACTTCTTTAACAAGCTCCTCTGTCCTCCACTTGTTACCTGTATTAATGGCACCTGTTTGAACTCATTATCAGTATAAAAGACACCTGTCCACAACCTCAAATAGTCAGACTCCAAACTCCACTATGGCCAAGACCAAAGAGCTGTCAAAGGACACCAGAAACAAAATTGTAGACCTGCACCAGGCTGGGAAGACTGAATCTGCAACAGGTAAGCAGCTTGGTGTGAAGAAATCAACTGTGAGAGCAATTATTACAAAATGGAAGACATACAAGACCACTGATAATCTCCCTCGATCTGGGCCTCCACGCAAGATCTCACCCCGTGGGGTCAAAATGATCACGAGAACGGTGAGCAAAAATCCCAGAACCACACGGGGGGACCTAGTGAATGACCTGCAGAGAGCTGGGACCAAAGTAACAAAGGCTACCATCAGTAACACACTACGCCGCCAGGGACTCAAATCCTGCAGTGCCAGACGTGTCCCCCTGCTTAAGCCAGTACATGTTCAGGCCCATCTGAAGTTTGCTAGAGAGCATTTGGATGATCCAGAAGAGGACTGGGAGAATGTCATATGGTCAGATGAAACCAAAATAGAACTTTTTGGTAAGAACTCAACTTGTCGTGTTTGGAGGAGAAAGAACACCACACCTACTATGAAGCATGGGGGTGGAAACATCATGCTTTTGGCTGTTTTTCTGCAAAGGGACCAGGACGACTGATCCGTGTAAAGGAAAGAATGAATGAGGCCATGTATCGTGAGATTTTGAGTGAAAACCTCCTTCCATCAGCAAGGGTATTAAAGATGAAACGTGGCTGGGTCTTTCAGCATGACAATGATCCCAAACACACCGCCCGGGCAACGAATGAGTGGCTTCGTAAGAAGCATTTCAAGGTCCTGGAGTGGCCTAGCCAGTCTCCAGATCTCAACCCCATAGAAAATCTTTGGAGGGAGTTGAAAGTCTGTGTTGCCCAGTGACAGCCCCAAAACATCACTGCTCTAGAGGAGATCTGCATGGAGGAATGGGCCAAAATACCAGCAACAGTGTGTGAAAACCTTGTAGAGACTTACAGAAAGTGTCTGACCTCTGTCATTGCCAACAAAGGGTATATAACAAAGTATTGAGATGAACTTTTGTTATTGACCAAATACTTATTTTCCACCATAATTTGCAAATAAATTCTTTAAAAATCAGACAATGTGATTTTCTGGATTTTTTTTTTTCTCATTTTGTCTCGCACAGTTGAGGTATACCTATGATGAAAATTGGAGACCTCTCTCATCTTTTAAGTGGGAGAACTTGCACAATTGGTGGCTGACTAAATACTTTTTTGCCCCACCGTATCTCTCATGGCAGTTCACGTTCATAATTACAAGTGACTTTAAACTGGCACCCATCCGCATATCAATGCAAAATGGCATGCAGGTGCGCATTGATATATCATCACATCAATAACAGTAAAAGTCATTATATTTGTGCTACCACCCATTTGCTTAAAACTGAGAACATTGATGTGTTTTAGAAGGGATGCACCAATATTGATGTTTGAAATAGGTTGTACAATTGCTTATACAGATTGTCTTTTGTTTTTATTTTCATTGTCAGGCAAAGAAATATGCATTATAAAAAATTAACTGAACTGAAATACTTTGAAATGGTTCAGCCCTGGATTTTTTTTTTTTTTTTTGCTTTTGCTGCTGTATGCAACTCTTGTCCATTTCAGGGCAAAAATTAACACCTGCTGATATCTTATTTTGCAAATATTTGATAGTGGCCAACAAGATGAATATTGTCTAATGGCCCTGTACATCCTTAGTTTTCAGTAAAGATATGGATGGGTATTTGCTCTGACAAAGTGCAACAGTTAGTCAGAGGTATGTACTGCGATGCAGAAGGAAGAAAGCCAGAGGCCGACACTGCAAGCTGTTTTAGCAGTAGCGGCTCAAAGGATTACATGGAGAGGGTTGGTGTGACAGAAGAGGATGCAAGGGATAGGGTGACATGGAGACAGATGATCCACTGTGGCGACCCCGAGGAGGAGGAGGAGGAGGAGAAGGTGAAGTCTGCACTGATTTTAACAGTGGTGCTGACTAAGTATTAATACTTTAACAGAGTTAAAAAGTTGACTGAAAATGATCATCATTAATCAAGTCACATGACCACATTAGGGCTGGGCAATTAACTGAAGTAAAACCGATGTCCTGGGTGTAACACCGATGTAATCTTACTCCTGTAGATTTTTTTTCTGTATTTCTCCTCTCCCTGTGATGTGCATGTAGAGCTTTTCATATACTGCCCCTTTTGCTCAGTTGTGTATGTAGGCACGTAACTCTGCACCCCAGAAGCAGTTCTGTTAGTGCTGTCTGGAAGCAGCAAAACACTGCAGAAAAATTAAAACAGCTTGTAATGAAAAGAAATGTAGTCTCCATCCACATAGTATCTGATGATTGACTCTATTTCATCTGACAATGCCAAGAAAAAGAGAATGAAGTGCAAGGAAACTAACACGCAGATGCCTGAAGTAAGTCACTGTTAGCCTCTGACGGGTATCTGCGTCATTTCAGTCATTTTCCAGCAGGAATTCATGACAAAATGGACAAGCTAATAATAATAATAATACATAATATAATAATAATGCATAGCACTTTTCATAGATACTCAAAGACGCTTTACAATGGATACATTCATGCACTAAACAGACAATGGTAGTGGTAAGCTACTACCCTTGGGCAGACTGATAAAAACATGGCTGCCAATCCATGCCAACGGCCTCTCTGACCACTACCGAACATTTATACACATTCATATCTAGTATCATGGACACTGGAGGCAAGGTGGCTAAAGTGTCTTGCCCAGGGACACAACGGCAGGATGTCTGGGGAGAGCAGGATTCGAACCGCCAGCCCTCCGCTTATTAAACAATCCGCTCTACTTCCTGAGCCACTGCCGCCTACATTTCCTTCCTCCGTTCCATTTTAGCTGAGCACCAAGCTGGACAGCAGGAAGTTCCATTTTTATATGGTCTTTGGCATGACCCGGCCAGGACTTGAACCCCGACCTCCCGGTTGTGGGGCGGATGCTCTACCTCTAGGCCAACACTCCGGTTTAAATACCACTAAGGCTGTATTTCAGAACTCAATAAGAGACTCATAATCCCTATGTGGTGATAATGCAATCATGGCTATGTAAAGGACTCCCCAAACACAGCTAACAAGTTAATTAGCCACTGTTGTAAGTCATGTGACCCACAGCCCCTCAAGAGGTATGTAAACAAACACTAACTTCTGCACTGGACAATGTTTAAATTGAGTGTGAAATAACAGTAGGCCTAATCTTTATTATATTATGCTTATTTACCACCTTATAGTAGTGATATGATGCCACACTCTTGTGTTATACTGCTTAATTACAAGCTTTGTCAGTGAACTATAGGGGAGAAGACTTGGGCTGCAACGACTAATCGGCAAATAGTCGACAGCAAAATTCATCGACAATTAATTTAGTAGTCGATGCGTCGTTAGTGACACCATCGTGTGTATCCTACACCATGCAATACCACGCTAAACAATGTTTCACCGTAGCCAACTGAAGTAGCTCAGAGTGAGACATCACGCTTTTCCCAGCTCTTTGGTGCACTGACAGAACATGCGTGCTAGTGACTGGGAACAGAGCAGGGGGAGCAGCACCATGGCGGGGGCTGAAACGGAGCTCACGCGAAACAAATGTTCCAAAGTTTGGGAACATTTTGTATGTGACTCAGCCAACAAAACCATTTAATGCAAGCTCTGTAAAGTGAGCCTTGCGTACCATGAGGCCACTATAGCGATGCACGAACATTTGAAGAGGAAACACATTTTGAGTCAGACGCCCCTCGGTAAGATAATTAGCTCCCATGCTAGTAGCTAGCCTATTACTGTAGGTGCATGTGTGAAGGATGATGATACTTTAAAAGGTATTGTCATTTTGTCTGACAATTTCATTATAAAATTTATGCAGCGTAAAGAAGAGGACAGGGACCATGGACATCTTTTTGCCAAAAAAGCAGATGTGTACTTGCAACAAGTTACTGTTCTCACAGAGTCAATTCTAAACATGATGATCAAAGACATGAGGCCACTTTCCATGGTTGACAGGCAAGGATTTCAACAAATGATTCACCATTTCAACCCTGAATATACACTGCCATCCAGAACCCATTTCACCCACTTGATGGAGAAGAAATATGAGACAACCCTTGCAAATGTAAGTGATTTTCTCGTGAGTGTGCGCACAGACACACTAATGCACACACACACACATTTAACAAATGTTAAATGTTATGCTATTGTTTGTTACGCACAAAATGCACTTTAGGAAAAAAATGTTTATTTTGTTGCTGATTGCAATTCTTGTTCTTCTTGTTCACCAAATGCTCAATTTTTTGAAAGGAAAATGTTTTATTTTTGGCAATAAAAAGAAATGAGATTTTTTTTTGTGCAGTTCTTAATGACTAGTCGACTAGTCGTTACAATGGTCAACGACTAGTCGACTACTGAAATATTCGTTAGCTGTAGCCCTAGAGAAGACAGGAGGACCAAAAAACAAAACCAATGTGATGGGGTCAATTAACCGTGATGCTGATTTAAGGTCTAATTGCCCAGACTGAGAGCACATATTGAATATATATCCATTCTAGAGTCATATAACAGCCAAGTGCGTTCCCCTTGTGCAAAGGCAGCCAGCTTATACACGGACTGTGAGGAGGTGGACACAGGAGGCTGCTGATGCACTACAGGACTGCTTCGAGACGACAGACTGGAGTGTACTCTGTGAACCACATGGGGTTGACATAGACAATATGACTGACTGCATCACAGAATACATTAGATTCTGTGAAGACATGACCATGCCAGCTCAGACTGTACACTGCTTCTCCAACAACAGACCATGGGTCACCAGTGACCTGAAAGCACTTCTGAACAAAAAGGAGAGAGCTTTTAGGGCTGGAGACAAGGAGAAGCTGAGGGGAGTGCAGCATGAGCTGAGAGAGATGCTGAGGAGATGCAAGGACAATTATAGGAGGAAGTTGGAAGATAAACTCAGGCAAAACAACACTAAAGATGTGTGGGAGGGAATGAAGCAAATAACTGGGTGCAAGGGGAGAGTCAGGCAGCCATCTGGGAGCCAGGAGAGAGCTGAGGAACTGAATCTGTTTTTAATAGGTTCAACTCACAGTCTGTCACCCCAGCAACACAACCAGAGCCCCACCCACCCTTCCCCACCCACCCTCCTGTGCAGAACCTCTCTCCATCTCCCCCCTCCTCCTCCTCAGGGGGCACCTGGACCCTCCCTCACTTCACGGTGACTACAGACCAGGTGGAGAAACAGCTGGAGAGATTCCGTCAGTGGAAGGCGGTGGGCCCTGATGGCATCTCTGCAAGGACCCTGAGGACCTGTGCCAGCCAACTAGCTCCGGTACTGAAACACCTGTACAACCTGAGCCTGAGTCTGGAGAGAGTACCGGTGCTGTGGAAGACATCCTGCCTGGTTTCTGTCCCCAAGAAGTCATCTCCATCAGACCTGAACGACTATCGACCAGTTGCCCTCACATCTCATGTGATGAAGGTCCTGGAGAGACTGGTCTTAGCCCACCTGAGGCCGCAGGTGAAGACGTGGCTGGACCCTCTGCAGTTTGCATATCAGCCCCATTTAGGAGTTGAAGATGCTGTCATCTACCTGCTGCAATGAGCCCATCTGCACCTGGATGGTGGAGGAGACACTGTGAGGATCACTTTTTTGATTTCTCCAGTGCCTTTAACACCATCCAGCCACTGCTGCTGGGTGAGAAGCTGCGGGTGATGGGGGTCGACAGCTCTGTGATCTCCTGGATTACTGACTACCTGACAGGCAGACCACAGTTTGTCCAGCTGGGCAGTGTCTTGTCTGGAGTGGTGGCTAGTGATACGGGAGCTCCACAGTGGACTATGTTCTCTCCTTTTCTCTTAACCTTATACACCACTGACTTTCAGTACAACACCGAGTCATGCCACCTGCAGAAATTCTCTGACGACTCAGCTGCTGTGGGGTGTATAAGAGGAGGAGAGGAGGGGGAGTACAGGACACTGGTAGACAGATTTGTGGAGTGGACAGAGCAGAATCACCTGAGGTTGAATGTCAGCAAGACCAGAGAGATGGTGATTGACTTCAGGAAGAGGAGGACGCCTTCTCAGCCACTGCAGATTGGGGGGAGGATGTGGGAGTGGTTGAGGACTACAAATATCTGGGTGTCAGGATCAGCAGCGAGTTGGACTGGAGATCCAACACAGATGATGAGCACAAGAAGGGGATGAGCAGACTCTACTTCCTGAGGAAGCAGAGATTCTTCAATGTCTGCAGCAGGATGCTGGAGCTTTTCTACCAGACTGTTGTCGCCAGCACCATCTTCTTTTTGCTGTCTGTTGGGGTAGCAGTATCAGGGCCAGAGACACCAACAGACAAGATTATCAAGAGAGCTGGCTCTGAAATTGGTCTCAGACCGGAGACCTTTGAGACAGTGGTGGAGAGGAGAACACTAAATAAACTGCGATCCATCATGGACAATCCTGATCACCCCCTCCACCACACACTGGACAGACCGTGAAGCACTTTCTCCAGTAGACTACTGCAGCTTCGCTGTCAAACAGCCAAGTACAGGAAAGCTTTCCTGCCACATGCAATTTCACTGTACAATAACTCACTATGATGTTGTATTCTGGTCATAGCTATGCTGCCACACTGCACCTTACAGACTAACTGGTACCTCACATTTCACTCTGCTCCTGATAGTCCTTCTTTGTGCAATGGGATGATTCATGTGTTTATACGGGTCATCATATATTAAGCCATGATGTATATAGGTTTTACAGTCGTGTTAGTTTTTACTTTCCACGGGTAATCCCTTTGTCTGTCATGTGTGTGTTTCTGTTGTTTGGTTGTCTACTGTCATGCTGCTGTTACACTGTAATTTCCCAGTTTGGGATCAATAAAGTACATCTATCTATCTATCTATCTATCTATCTATCTATCTATCTAAGAAAGTGACTCAAATTCATTCTAAAATATAGATTTTAGATCAGATTAGTCTAGTCAGATGGTTTAAAGAACATAGTGAACAAAGCCTTTGCCCAGAAAGTTCAAACTGACTCAAACTTATTTGGATTCACACTCATACAGACCCCACTTATACACTAGAATTTTTCAAGTTTCATCCATTATTCAAGTAATTTATGAAAATGGCCAAAAATACCATCTCTCGCAATGTTAAACAATGTTTAAAAAAATCCTGTATTTGCCTCTTGATTCCAAGCTGCCCCTAAATATAAAGGCTCTACTTTGGCCTGAGCATCACCCTTCCATCAAATCACTGAAATTGGATCAGTAGGCTTTCTGTAATCCTCCTAAGAGGAAGAAATACACCAAAAACATACCCTCTTTGGTGGAGGTAGCAAGTCCCTAAACTTAAATGACCCAATGAGTCCAAACATCCAGTGTAATGTCGTTCACGACGTCATTCATTTGGTGCAATCACATTATAGCGACTGGTGTGGTATAGGGGTGTGCCATATCATATTGTTCACAATAATACCAGTATAAATTTTGATACCAGTTTAAAATTGAATATCACATTACTTGGGGTCTGCTGCATGACCAGACCACATCACATTGTTACGCCACCAACGGAAGTTGTGCGTTAGCATAGAAATGACAAAACAAACGTGGTGCGGGAAGCGGCAGCTCAACAGTTAGGTCGTCTACATCCAGTTGAGTGGAAATATTTAAGTTTCACTTTCTGTTTCAGACTGCTGTCATGTTAAAATTAAAAAGAAACAAAAAAAAGAACCGATGCAGCAGAGTGGATAGTCTGCCTGCATTTTTTCCACACGTCAACAACACTGCTGGAGCGGTATTAACGTCAGATAATGTGCTGCTTGAAGTGGCTGTAGTTGTATTTTAGTTCAGTTTTGGCTGCTTCATTTCAATTTTATTCAACCACCCGTAAGAGGGAAAAAACAAAACAAAACATCCGTTCAGTGAAACAAGAGCCAAAAAGGCCCAGGACAGGTCCGTGCAACAAGAGTAACGCAGGTAAAGTGATTCAGCATAAAACCCGACGTCTATGTGCAGTTAACGGTATTATTTTCTTGTAATATTTGATACAGAACTAAAAAATATTTTAAACTAAATCTGAGCTGCAGTTTATAAACTGGAGAAAAAAAGAGTTTTTGTTTTGTTTTTCCTGAATATCCATCCATCCATCTTCTTCCGCTTAATTCTTTTCGGGTCACGGGGGGGGGGGGTGGAGCCTATCCCAGCATATGTTGAAGGTAAATAATGCTGGCCTGTGAAACTGTCCTTTCTGCATAAATTTAAAAGAAAAAATGTATTCTGCAAAATCGTGAAAAATATCACTATTGTGAAAATTCAGAGAAATGTTGTGACATCATTTTTAGGTCATATTGGCCACCCCTAGTGTGGTACCACTAAACATAGCAAGTGTCCTTTGGCTCAGAGTGGGGTTAAACCACAAAGTTAAAATAAATAAATAAATACATAAAAATAAAAGGAGCCAGTGACACCAACATAAAGTACCTGTGAGTTAAGGAGAAAAAATTAGCAGAATCTATGCAGGAAGCAGTTGATATTTTTCATGAAATGTATGGACAGAAATTAGAAAATCATTTATTACTGGCTTACTGTGAAAAACAGCTGGATATGGTTATAAAATACTTCACAAATTCCAGTCATTTCAATCAAAATTTTGTAGTAGCACAGGGATAGTGTTTCTTGGTAATTATCACCTACTTAAAAAGCAATTCTAATCCTAGTAATAACCCAAGAGGTTTTCATGCCTTTTGCGTTTAATTGTAAATACCATAAAAACATTTAAAAACAGATTAAATGCCAGTCATCAGCAGTTGTTACTTGCAGCCCTGAGCAAAAAAAGGAAACATGAGGAAACAAATTAAACATCCTAATACATCCACCATAGTACTTGACTCACAAGTAATCAACTGCAATTCCAGAGTGGAAACATTAAACCAAAAGAGGTAAGCCAGATCAAATATGAACTGATGATCTCATAAGTGGCTTCCTCCAACCTTTTACAGGTGTAATAAAAGATCATGGATATAATATCAGACGTGTTGAGGTTACACCGGTGTGCACGCTTTCATATAGACTGGATAAATCCAATGTTCTGCAGGATAGATAAGATTAGGGGTGAGGATTTTAGGATTTTATTGTCCTCACCTTTGAGTCAACCCCCTAAGAAACACATTCTTCAAATATATGTGTGCTTTTTACCCAACAAGTATTGCACTTTTTTTCTATTGCTTACTTCCATAAATATCATTCAAGTGAAATTGTCATTTACAATCTACAAATTGTGATTGTTATGCCATTTAAGCCTTAATTGCAAAATAATAGTCTGTCTCCTGCTACGTTTCTGTCTGGGTTAAACGGCCATGAAAGCAAAGAGAATGAAAGCTGTGACCGTGATGGAATGACTTCCAGAGGCATAAGTAGAAAATATGAGGATTGCTCTGCATTTGTAAAACAGCTTGAGGGCAGGAAGTGTAACCCAATAAGCAGAGAATTTAGAAATAACAAATCAACCCAGATCCTATGCAATGTAAACCATCCTTTTTTTCAGTCTGCATGCCCATAAAATCTATTTCTGCCCCCAAAACAGTGTTTTTGATATCTTGCACTGCATTGTGAAAAAAAGGGAAACCAATCGAAGTGCTCCAGTTTTAGACGATTAGAAGGTTTAGAAGAGGAAGTCCAACTGAGAAACAACCAGCACACCCCTGGATCTTGCTCTATCGTTGGGTTCACACAGACCCACAATATAAATTAAACAGCAGTCTCACACACAAGCACGCAGGTGAGGTTTACAACAGGGCAGTCAAATTTAAAGCGCATGTTATGTGTATGAATAATGCAAGATTTCTACAAAAGGCAAGTTATTGATAGCAGACTGGTGTTCTTTTCAGCATATACTTCATTCTTCATCTTCCAGACACAGCGCAGATTCATAGACCTGAAGAGTTAGCTCCAATTTGCTCAAAACTATATAAATAAGCAAAAGAGGTTTGGGGATTCTGTTCTGTGGAACGATGAATCAAAACTGGAACTTTTCGGGCCTATGGATCAGCGGTATGTCTGAAGGCGAAAGAATGAAGTGTACACTGAAAAGAACACCATGCCTAAAGTGAAACATGGCGGTGGCACAGTGATCCTCTGGGGCTGCTTCACTTCCTCTGGCACTGGAAACCTGCAGCATGTGGCGGGCAAGATGGATTCATTCAAGTATCAAGAAATCCTGGGAGATAATGTCATGCTGTCTGTGAGGAAGCTGGAAGCTTGGGCGTCATTGGACCTTCAAGCATACCTCAAAGTCCACCAAGGCTTGGTTTCAGAAGTCTCGGAAGATACTAGACTGGCCATCACAGTCACCTGACTTGAACACCATTGAAAATCTCTGGTGAGAATTGAAAAAGGCAGCTGCACCACGCAAACCCAAGAATATTAGTGAACTGAAAGTCTTTTCCCATGAGGAATGGGCTAAGATTCCTCAGAACACTGCCAGAACCTGGTGTCTGGATATGCATCATATTTGCAGCAGGTTATAACAGCAAAAGGGTGCTCTACTAATCTCTAAAAATGTCATGAAGGGGTTGAATAATTTTGAAGCTGCAGTAGTCATTAAAAGTGGCATTTTGTGTTGAAATTGGAGAAACCACTTGCAATATTAGTTGTGTTTGTCACGAGCTGAGTCCAATGTTCTGCCAGACTCAGTCTCGTGGCTCCTCTTTGTATTTATATATACACTACCATTCAAAAGTTTGGGGTCACCTCAGACAATTTTGTGTTTTCCATGAAAAGTCACACTTTTATTTACCACCATGAGTTGTAAAATGAATAGAAAATATAGTCAAGACATTGACAAGGTTAGAAATAATGATTTGTATTTGAAATAATAATTTTTTCCTTCAAACTTTGCTTTCGTCAAAGAATCCTCCATTTGCAGCAATTACAGCATTACAGACCTAACATGATTGCACAAGGGTTTTCTAATCATCCATTAGCCTTCTGACGCAATGAGCAAACACATTGTACCATTAGAACACTGGAGTGATAGTTGCTGGAAATGGGCCTCTATACACCTATGTAGATATTGCACCAAAAACCAGACATTTGCAGCTAGAATAGTCATTTACCACATTAGCAATGTATAGAGTGTATTTCTGATTAGTTTAAAGTTATCTTCATTGAAAAAAAGTGCTTTTCTTTCAAAAATAAGGAAATTTCTAAGTGACCCCAAACTTTTGAACGGTAGTGTATTTATCTGTTGTATTTTTGGTGCCTTCTTTGAGTTGTCATTGCTTTCTATTTGTCTGTTTATGTTTCCGTTTGTTTTGGCTATGTCTTGTTTCATTTGTAATTATTTTTTGGTCTGTATTTGGTTTTGTTTATATCTATTCTGTGGGCTGACAGCTGTCAGGTGATGTTTCCGGGTTTGTGTTGACACCGTCTGTCAAGCTGTCAGCCGCTCCTCCCTCACCTCTGATAACTACCAGCTGATTCCAATAACTAGTTGTTGTTCCCTTCTCCCGCTCAGGTGAGCCCACACCCGTTACCACTCATGTTGTTATTTCATTTACTACTTAAGCTCTGTCCGTTCACATTGTCATTGCCGCTACATTGTATGTTCCTCTCCTGAGTACTCCTCAGGATGTTTCCCCTGTTGTCCTGTATCCTCGTCTCCTCCTGAGCTAGATGACTCAGGAGTGCATCCTTCTGTAAGTGATTCTTGTTTTTGCATTTTGTGTTTGCTGCACTTTTTGGACTTATGCTATTTTCTTTAATAAATGTCGCAAATATCATTCAGCGCTTGGGTTTGTCTCTCCTGCCTCGTAGAGGCGAACATGACAGAATGTAGCGGCCAGTAAAAAACCCCAGCTAGGGTCACGAAATGTGGAACGTAAGTCAAGGTGACTCTCTTCTGTAGTTCTGTATGAGTCTGCAACATGTACCTAAAATGTAAGTGTTGCCATGGCCACATGTCCAAGTTTACCTTATCGCAATACGTTGGACAGTTCTAACTTGGACAAACTGTGTCGGATTTTCACCGTAATTGCTATGATGGAGATTAGTCCTGCTCTGCATGCTCCTGCATATAAGTATATGACAAAAGTTATAGCGCCACTTACTGCGCACAGGAAGTTCTGCGCCAAACGGTTTACTTTATTATTCATGCAGCACTTGCTGTGACAAAGGGAAATTTTCCAAGACAGCAAGGTACGATGGGTGCCGGGTTCCGTGGGCGTGCGGGGGCAAAGGCCCGCTTACAGCTGCCTGCAGCTTTAATTGAATTTGAGTTTGGTTTTGTATGTATTATGTTATTGAGTTTGCCATTTGCTTCTGTTTATCTGTGAGAGTTCCTGTGTTTGAAATTGAGCCTTCTCCATTTTCACCTCTAGTTCTCTCTTTATAGTGTCTATATTTATAATTTACTCATGTTTATCTTGTCCTCGCCCTGGTGGGTTGTCATCAATCCTTGTTTATTATCTGTTTCACAGTTTAGCATTCATTCCGGTCTGTGCTAGTGGGCTTTATTTACTTCTTTTTGCTCCTAGCTAGTTTCGCAGTTTGTCCCAGCTGTTTATTATTCTAATTATTATCCTCACTCTTGTTACCCACACCTGTTATCATTTGTCTAAGTTCTCCTTGTCGTATTTTAGGGACGCCACGCCGCAGCTCAGGGCAACGTCCTTCACCATCATTCTCCCAGTGTGTTCACGCTTATGTACTTGGTCAGTCCGGCGTTTCCACATACCTTAGCCATTTGCTACTCGACCTTTTCGTCTATTCCTGTCTGTAAGTTATCCTGCCTGGAAAGTATTGTGTGTTTTTGAGTAAACATTTGCAAACTCACAGTCAGCGTTAGGGTCTCCATTCTGCCCCGCCTGGGCAGTTCATGACAGGATCCTACACCTTGACTACGACCAAAGGCACCCAGCGGCCATTAGCAGTTTCCCATTCACTCATTTGGAAATTTTCTGTGCTATTTGTACTCCAAAGACCAGTCAAATCCTGTCTACCAATGAAACCAGATATTCCAGTCCACTAGTGATGCCTTATTTCATGCATTCTTTAAGACAAGTTTACATTGACACAGACTTATTAAATTTCTTGGAGTAATAATTGATAATAAACTGTGTTGAAAGTCACATATTAATTATATTAAAGGTAAAATATCCAAATCATTCGCAATACTACACAGAGTGAAATATTTGCTGAATTAACCCACACTATATACTTTGTATCATTCATTAATACTCCCATACATGACATATTGTAATGAAGTATGGGGAAATACATATAAAACAAACATATATCCAATCGTTATGCTTCAGAAGAGAGCTATTAGAATAATAAACAAAGCTGCTTACAGGGAACCAACAAACCCACTTTTTCTTACATTAAAAGCTCTCAAGTTGAAATATCTGGTTGACTTTAAAACTGCAGTAATAATGTTTAAAGTGAAGAATCTATCACTGCCCGCGAATATCCAAAAGTTGTTCCAAATAAGGGAGAAACAATATCATTTCAGAGGATTCATGTATATTTCAAAAACCTTCAATGAGAACTACCACCAAGCAACACTGTGTTTCCGTGCAAGGAGTCAGACTGTGGAACGCTTTTGGATCCGAATTAAAATCATGTACAACGCTTGGACAATTTAAACAAAAACTAAAGGAAGAAATACTCCAAACATATATACAAGATGACATGTAAAATCACATAAGGATTATCATATTCAGTCTGTGTTGTGTTGTTGCTTAGATTTTTGTCACGTTTTGTCTTAGCTTTGTTCTGAATTGTAATCGCTCTTGTTTTGTTTTTCTTTTGAATTCTTGGATGGAATATGGGTGGGCAATATAAGCTGCGGCTTCAGCCATCACCCATTTCTGATAACTTATGTTGAACTGTATAATCAGAGGAGTTATTGTTTAATTTGATCTTGTTAGATTTTTTTTTTCCCCTTTGTCACATTATTCTGTTCCTTTCTTTTAATCTTTACTTTTAATCTATCTGAAATAAAGAAAAAAAAACTCGCTACTCAAGCTAGAAGCTAGCCAACTAACATTAGCAACAGTGCAACAGAAGGACAGTGGCATGAACTGCAGCTCTTGAGCATTTAAAAAGGCATCCACTGAAATGAGCCGTTCTAAGGAAGGCTGTAAAAGATGATTCACAACGATACTGCAATAATTATAGAGAATTTGATCTAAAGTATGCCACAAACATTTCATTAAGACCTATAGGACCTGCCAATATGTGGAAAAAAAAAAGAAGCAGTGAATGGGAACCTTAAGCCATTTATTTGCTCATCTGACATCTGTCCTTTTGTGTCAGTTAACTATGGAAGAATAAATTGTTTATCACTTGAAGTAAACAAATTCAAATTCAGCCATCATCTTTTCAGTCAATATACGAGTACACAAGAGAAACTAGCAGTTTAACAGCTAGCACAATTTGGCATCTTTTGCTTACGCAGATTGTCAGGTGAGTAAAGAAAAATGTAAGCGTTCTGTCATTGGCTGTATACTGTATGGAGGAAAATAGACCTTGTGGCTTAGGAAAGTTTGGTTAATCCCCTCTGTGGTCAAGTTATTATTCCTCCACTCATACACTATTCCTTTATGTAATTACCAAAACCACTGTCTTGCAACTGGATATTGATTGTTGGTGAAAGTTTACTGAACCCCACAAGAAGAGCTCAAACCCAAAGGAGCTGAATGGTTTCAAAAAAATGTGGCATTGTTCTTTAAAGTTCCAACCCCAAAAGCTCCCAATGTGTAACTGTATCGTTGTGGGAAACGGCACAGATTTGGTGTCTACAAATTAGTCAAAACTTGAATTTAGACATCCATCACAAGAATAAGCACAATATCATTCTTCCTTTAGATAATGTCTGACTAGTTTGCATTCATTCTGTATCTCCTAGCTCTATAGGTACCATCTTTGATGACTGAGGACACCTGTAGGGAGGTGCCCTTTTTATTTCCTCTCTTGCACACATGCCACAAGAGCTTTTTATCACTGAGTCAGAAGACAGCTGCTTCTCCTCTCTGCTGAATAAAGCCAGCTGAAGAGGCTCTCATATCTGACAAGAATGATACCAGAATAGTTTTCTGGGGATGTGCTGATGAACAAGAGACTTCAGGTTAGACCAAGGACAAGGTAGAGAGATTTTGTGTCTCAGCTGACTTGGGAACACCTCTGTGCCCTTCGAGTGAACAGACTGATGCCCCCAATGCCCTAGATACATACATAGTAGAAAATGGATGGATACTAAACCTGCACAATGTATCTAAATTTGATTATCATAGCAATATCATGCACAATATGTGTACTGCAAAAGACAACTTGAGCAGCGGTAATTGTATATTTTTCATGTGCTTATGCAAGCAAAATCTGCCATTTTGAAGTGTCATTTACACGGCCTTTATGTTATTACACTGCTTCTGCAGTTGGCAGTCACTCAACCTCAGAAGAAGGAAGAAGTTATAGTCTAAGACGTATGGTGAGCACCGTGATGTCTGAAGGGAGGGTGACAGGGGAGGAAAATATGGGTGAAGAAGAACTTGTGGCTAATGAGGACAGATTAATGTAGGGTTGTAATATATATATAATATAGTATGGCAGTGCCCTAGGCTTGGGAGGAGTGATGCTCCACCTTTGGGGGGGTGGCGTCACCTGCAGTATATAAGCCTGGAGTGAGACACATATTGTCTCTTCGCTAGGACTCCTGTACTCGTGGTAGGGTCTCCCCGTGTGTACATAGTTCTTGATAATAAACATTATAAAACATCACCTTGCCTCCTCATTTATTCGGACACAACATTTGGCAACGAGGATAAACGGAGATGGAGAGGGCTGCTGCCGCGCTTCACTTTGTGTTGCAGGCTCCAGGTGAGCTGTTGGTCCTGTGGACCAGGTGGCGGGCGGCCTTCGAATACTACCTGTTGGCGTTAGACCTCGGCGACCTTGATAAATTATGCGCAAGGGCCATCCTGGTCCGTAACCTGAATGTGGAGAGCTGGAGGGTCCTGAGTACATTTGGAGTTGGTGACCTATTCAGCCATGTTGTGACTGAATAGGTTCTCATGGCGGGCTACTTTCGCACCGCTGAAAACATCATAAGGCGGCGCATTCAAGTCAAGCAGTGGCACCAGCGACCCGGAGAGTTGGTTCGACGGTTTGTGGCGGACCTTCGGCGGCTGGCGGGTGAGTGCAGGCTTGGGACTTTGGAGGAGGAGTTGGTCCATGACAAGTAGTGGAACACGCGGCCAGCTCCTCGGCAAGAGTTCGCCTGCTAACTCATGCTGGTGAGCTAGCACCATCAGCAGCCATGGAGCTAGCACAACAAAATGAGGCAGCGGAACGGCTGACGACTCATCTTAAGGACAGTGAAGCCCTACCAAAGAACGACACATACGGGATGACCCTGGCCTTGGATTCGGATGATGGAAGCGACATTGACCGTGCAGCCATCGTGAAATTGAGGTCCACCCTGGGAACACCGAGAGGCTACGTATGCGGATCCAGTTGGCACTGCTATCGAGCCAGGGGGTACACAGTGGAGGGCAAGCATTGTGGACGGTGCGATCTGCTTCATCACTTCGCCAGAGTTTGCCGCATTTTCATCAAGGAAGAACGGAAGTCTGCTAGAGATGGTGGAAAGAAGAAGGCACCCACAGTGGCCCACACTGTCTCTCCCAACATGGACGGGATGCCAGTGCCAATGTTGGTGGGCACGGCGTCGGCAACCTCCATTTTGAACTTGGAAATTGTAAGACAGTGTTTTCCACACTACAATGTGAATAAAACGTACATTGCCTGTCGTGATTATGGTAACAATCCCCTTGACATCTCGATGTCTCGAGAAGGTACTAATCTGATGGGTAGTGACTTGTTTTACATGTTTGGTTTCGCCATCACATGCGTAGATATGGAGGAGTGGGCAGGTGGTGGTCTGTGTAACCGGCAATTTTACGTGGGAAGTGGCAAAGAAGTGTGGGACTTTGGGTGGCCCATTCTGGGTGAAGAGGGACACCGCCAGCACCTTAGTACGCTGACAAGGTGGGGGTCCCGTGCCAGTGTTTGTGGTCACATGGACGGTGGACTCGAACAGCATGGTTTGACCCCTGCGGTGGCGGAAAGGGCCGAAGAGCTACAGGGCTCCGGTGGCCAACGAGTTCCGGATGCTGAGCCAACAGTGACTGGTGCTACTCCGATGCAACATCATCTGGTATCCGGGGTACCACCAGACGGCACGAACCCTGGCTGTGCCGATACCAAAAGCAAGGGACATGGCTCAAGTCAACTTGGCAAACTGCTGAGGAGTCATAAGGGTGCCAGATCATGACACAGATGACGAAGAAAGCCAGTGAGCACTCCCGTGGGTGAGGGTGATGACGTGCGTCCTAGGGTTGAGCCTCGGCTTGGTCGGGTGCGCAGTTCCAGGAAACTGACAGCTGGACAGGATAATCTGCGGGTGGTCCAGTCCGGAGGTGACAGCTACCTGAGTTTGGCTGATGGGTCGAGACGGCATCCCAACGAGCTGCAACGTCGAAGCAGAAAAGGGCATCTATGCAGTCCGTCTCCTGTCACAAAGAAACAGAGACGCTCTGGAAGTGGGCCGCGTGACGGACACTCCGGGGGGGAGCCTTCGTGAGACCCGGGTTGAATGTGTGAGAGCTTATGGTGTGTCTGATAATGTGCATTTATTAATAGATGTGTTTTGTTTCTGGCAGGGGTCTCAAACTCATTCCATTGAGGGCCAAGACCCTGCAGGTTTTACCTCCACCCAGTGTCTTCAGCAGGTGTTTTCATTGATCAGCAATCAGTGGGAAGAAATTCAGTGAAATCACCTGTTGAAGCCACTGGGTGGAGGCAAGACCTGCAGGGTCTTGGCCCTCCATGGAATGAGTTTGAGACCCCTGCTTTATGGTTATTATGTTCAATATATTCTGACAATTAACATATATTCTTTTTTGAATTTAAATATTCAAAAAAGAGACAATGATTATAATTTGAGAGGAGACTTAAACTTTACAAAACCTAAGGTACGAATAACTAAGAAAAGTATGTGCATATCTGTCTGTAGGGTGGATTTGTGGAACAGTCTGGAGCCGGAACTGAAACTACATACAAACAGATATCAATTCAAAAATAGGTATAAACATTATTTGCTGCATGGATATATGTTAGAAGGGTAGTAGTTATATGTACGATTCACTATGCTCACTCTGGGACACTATGGAATGGTAGGTGGGACAGTACTGTGTATATCTGTGTTGTTTGGGGCTGGTTTTGATGTATGGACTGTATGTATGTTGGGATGGATGGGTGTTAATGTTGATATGTACAAAATATAGTTAATTGTTTACTTGGGGTCTTAAATGAGGTAATTTGTATATATTTCACATGGGTTGTATTTATTTATGGAAAAGAGGAGTTGGAGTTAATAAGTGTTCACTTCTTCCTTCTCCCTTTCGAGCACTGTATACTGTCACTTTATCGCATTTGTCATTTGTTTTGTTTTTTTACTTTTTTGTTCGAAATAAAGTATCTATCTATCTATCTATCTATCTATCTATCTATCTATCTACTGTATTCACATGATGAAGTTGTTATGGAATGGGATGATGAGAACCATGTGGGTAATGTGAAACATATAAGTTGGTTCTTATGGTCATTTATCCTATTAGTGGTACAACTTAGGAGTGTGACATGTGGATATCGGGTTTGTTTTGTTAAAAAAAAAAGAGAGAAATGTTCATAGATTTGTGTTGCCACTTCTTTGCAATAGTAACTACTTAAATATTTTTGTAATGTTGTGTTTTATTACTATTTCCAGCACTTGATGCTGTGTTTTAATTTCCCTGTCTGTGGTGTGGTCTTAATGGCCGTTTACGTTCTTGAAAGTAAAAGGAATGTCTGCCACTGTAACGGGGTGTTTAAGGGATTTGAGGCACAAGACCACCGTTGTTGTGTGACTGTTTAGTGAGTGTGAGGTGCAGGTGTGGGTGTGAATGGGTATGTTAATTGCCTTATAGTGTGAATACTTGTGTTTTTTTATTGTGGGGAGTTCTCTGTGTGTACTTATGTGTATTCTGCGAGTTTATGGGATCGTGTACCGCCATTGTGTATGTCTATGATTGCTGTGTGTATATGTTTAGCTTTAACGGGATTGATTTAGTTTGGTGAGTGGCCCTTTTTCTTTTCAGGGACTGTTTAATTGCGGAGCGCAGAGCTCCGCTGGGCCTGTGTGTTGTGTGAATGAGTAGGCCTATTCTCCTCTTGTATTAGTGTGTGGATCGGGTGAAAATTATTTGATTGGGCAATTTGTGTGCTTGCATTTTTTCAAAGGGGGGGTGTAGGAGACATATTGTCTCTTCACTGGGACTCCTGTACTCACGGTAGGGTCTCCCCGTGTGTACATAGTTCTTGATAATAAACATTATAAAACGTCACCTCGCCTCCTCGTTTATTTGGACACAACAATTAACATGCTATACTTAACCATTTGTTTTGATACTGCAAGTCATATCTTTGTTGCAATGTTCAACAACAATACTACATATGATATGTTTTTCCCCAATATCTTGCAGCCCTAATGGATACATGGATGGACTTTTAGTTTGTCTCGTCTGTATAGCTACTGATAATTGGCATCTAAAATTCCTTGCATCACTGCCACTGAGGCCAAACATACCACATAACTTAACTAAGGCTACCCCACCAACAGTAATCTTTTAGCCTATAAAAAAAATTGATGTCTGCTAAACTTTGATTGGTTGGTTGGTTGGTTAGTCAAGGAAGTGCGGGCGGAAGGGGCTGATTCACAGAATTTCCCATTTACTCACACTTCATTTTTAGTTTGTTATATTGAAATGAAAGAGGACACTACATGGTGGTAGTGGTTCCCTTTTAGCAGCATGGAGTCATATTGAGATTGAGATTCAACTTTATTGTCATTACACATGTATGAATACAAGGTAACGAAACGTGACTTGGCATTTGGGCACGCTCTGCAGAGCGCATCCAAGGCCGGGGCAGCCGCTAGGCGCCAGTCATAAGTTCATATGTTATTGAACTTGAGCCACACACTAGCAGTAATGGTCGTGTCATATGTTCTGGAATTCATGTATGACTAGCTTATGTAGCGCTGTGAAGACGTCACATTTTATTACAGATTTGTTTAGATATTGTAGAATACGCCTTCTGTGCCACTAGCTATTCCAGAGCACATACATAATTGCTACAAATGCCATCTGATCAAAGAAAATGCAGTTTAATGCCAGCTATAACTGTTACTCTGTCAAAACAAAAGGAGGAGGACAACAGTGATGGTGAGTTGAACAACCAAAAAGACAGCTTGTTTACCTCAGTTTAGCCTGTTAATGGGCAGCTCATCTTCTTGAATCAGCATATTAAGTAATATTTTAAGGGCTCACTGTTACTTTAGACATTCTTTTTCAACCCTGGGACCTAAACCATTTACTTGTGTTGCATAACTGCTGTTTATATTTCAAGTTGATGCATCTATGATATGATACAGTATATCTTTTGTAAAAGTTCAACTAATTTGCTTTAAATTGGACCTCCTGGTCAATCAGAAAAATTCTTTGGTCAGGAGGCACCCCTAAACTTAACTAATATGCTGAAGTTAACCTTTCTGTTCTCTCAGCATTTATGACCCTTGATCCAAGGTTGTTAAT
Source organism: Pholidichthys leucotaenia (assembly GCA_020510985.1). NCBI lineage: Eukaryota > Metazoa > Chordata > Actinopteri > Cichliformes > Pholidichthyidae > Pholidichthys > Pholidichthys leucotaenia. Next base: position 382,702,011 of record CM035841.1, read on the forward strand.
GATCTAAGGCACAACATGGACTCACACAGAATTTCAGTCCTGGTTCTACTTGATCTAAGTGCTGCCTTTGATACAGTAGACCACCATATTCTTTTAACCTAACTAAAGGATTTGGTTGGTCTCTCTGGTATTGTTCTTAATTGGTTCAAGTCCTACCTCACAGACAGGAACTTTTTGTAAGTACTGATGCATGTTCTTCCAGAGTCTATAAAATAAACTGTGGTGTGCCCCAAGGTTCAATTTTAGATCCAATACTTTTTAATCTGTACATGCTGCCCCTGGGGGATGTAATCAGGAGACATGGTGTTAATTACCAAAGTTATGCTGATGACACACAACTGGATATCGCTGTGTCTCCTGATGACATAGAACCAATTAACACCCTTTTTAACTGTATTTTAGATGTCATGGATGGCAGCAAATTTTCTTCAGCTCAACCAGAACAAAACTCAAGTTTTAGTCATTGGTCCTGAAGCTCAGAGAGAGAAAATTTCACCAAAATTACATAGTCTGTCCTTTACCCCATCCCAATATATTAAGAATTTGGGCATCATTTTAGACTCTGAGCTTGGTTTTATTCCACACATTAAAAATATAACATGAACAGGATTTTACCATCTAAAGAACATAGCTAGAGTATGCCCACTTCTCTCTCGAGCAAACACGGAGATACTGATACATGCTTTTATCACCAGTCATATTTATTACTGTAATGCCCTGCTCTCTGGTCTTCCCAAAAACACAATTTCAAATCTACAGTTATTACAGAACTCAGCTGCACGTGTTCTGATGAAGACAAGACGGCAGGCCCACATCACGCCAGTTTTAAAGTCACTACATTGGCTTCCCGTGTTCTTCAGGGTCGATTTTAAGGTTCTTTTACTGGTTTATAAATGTCTGCATGGTCTTGGGCCTTCTTATTTATCAAAATTGCTTTTGGCATATGAGCCCCCACAGT